>JAIUSX010000148.1:1200000-1800000 GCA_026573805.1 Hesperophylax magnus | reverse complement strand
TAATATTTTATATTCCATTTTAGAAGACATTAAATCTGATATTAACCCCTTCTGAATGATTTTTTCAAAAAATCCAACTTCGGACTCGATTTACTCCAAAACCAAAGATCGAATCAAAAAAAGTTTTACCGCAATATCAACTCTAAATGTAATATAGATTCTCCAGTTCCCCGCTTGCACTGAAAGTTTCCGGACATTGTTTATATTATGATTGATTTAGTTAAGGTATACTATTCTTTGTTGGCAATCTGCAGTCGTACTCGGGAATGATGACAAGTTACCGATATTGTACTGTGTGCTAACTTGTTTTTCATGTGCCGTGAGTCATCTATTATATTTACCTGCTGCTCTCTATCATGTTACAACTTATGTCTATAGTTAACAACTAAGGGCGTGCTGTCCAAACGATCTTTCAAATTAATACTACATATACGGCGGTAATCAGACTATTAACGAGACGTCTATTAACTGAAATTGCACGGGGACGATTCTCAGCATATTTATCTGTTACATTGGATGTGCGAGTGGTCATTCTGTTTGTATTTAAATAATATTGTTATAAAAGATTTAGACCAAGAATGATAGTGAATAGTTTTGTATAGAAAAGTAAGTTTACATATGTATTTATTCCCTACCTTTTAACCTGAAGTCTACCCACATTCCTATTCGCTTTAAATTTGTCCAAATTATGGCAACATCAAATTTTTAAAAAAGAGGGAAATTAAAATAATTCATTTTGGAACATTGTGAAATATTTATAATACAATAGCTGATGTTGCGGCGTTGTCCGAACTTTATGCAGAGTTATATATATAAACAGTAATTTTCCTCTTTTTTTGAATGTCAAATGTGCAAAATTTAATCAAGAAGTATCAAATCTTCTTTATATTGATAGATTTATGTAAGTCAAAATTATGGTACATAGTTCAATGTAATCATTCCATTGTATGAATTTAATAATTTATGCCCATTTTACTATACTCGAAAGCTTACATATTCATTTCCTAAGCATCCACTTTTTGGAATAATGTGTATGCACCTACTTTTTAAAATAGAATTTTTTTGTTTATATACCACCTTTTTACTTATATAAATAATGGATATTAATATACCCTTTGTAATATATCTTGACAACTCCGGACAGTGACAAATGAACACACTTTTGAAAAGTGATATAAAGTCATTAACCTTTGAAATGCCGAGCTCTCGCTACCTGTCCAAATCTCACATTGATTCAGAATACCAATTGGATACACCGGCGCTCAAAATAAATGAGCCTATAAACCTAACCTAACAAACTTTTCAAAAGTGCGTTAATTTGTCACTGTCCTGAGTTGTCCGATTACCTTTTTTAACATTTTTTTTTTTTTTTTTAAGTTTCTTTATTCTGTAAAATTGTTAGTTACATGCATTGAGGAATTTTTCGACCACCATGCTAGGCACATGCCCGTGTTATGGTGGTCGATGTATTAATATTATTATGTATTAAATTATAATAGATCACATTTTAAATGTGTCTATTTCGTTTTTCTGTTATACTTTTGTTATTTCTACATTAAAAATATTTAATATATATCTATATACATAAAAGGTTTTTTATTCTTACCCATCCCGTCCGAGCGGGAACAATTTATCTCCCCTGGTGCAAATACAAATTCAAACATTCATTTGTGTGCACCATTATTATAAGATATAATATTACCTAACTGATAATCCCGGAGAGATATCAAGCTGTCTGAAAAATTAACCTATTTTATTTTTACAAACTAGCTGAAGTCCCCGGCGTTGCTCGAGCTTTACGCAGAGTTTTTCAATGCACTAGCTGCAGTCCCCGGCGTTGTTCGAGCTATATACAGAGTTTTTCAATACACTAGCTGAAGTCCCCGGCGTTGCTCGAGCTATATACAGAGTTTTTCAATACACTAGCTGAAGTCCCCGGCGTTGCTCGAGCTTTACGCAGAGTTTTTCAATACACTAGCTGAAGTCCCCGGCGTTGCTCGAGCTATATACAGAGTTTTTCAATACACTAGCTGAAGTGCCCGGCGTTGCTCGAGCTTTATTATATCTATTTTTTCTAGAATTTTTCGGAATCAGATATAGACAGTAATTTTCCTCTTATTTTGACCATCAAATGTAAAATTTCATTAAAAATATCAAAATTCTGCTTTAAGGATTGAATGGTTTTATGAAAGCTTAAATTATATGGACAGTAACCGTACTTTTGTTTTAAAGGTCAAGTGTAAAAAATGTTATCAATCTCGGAATAAAACTGTAGATTTGTCTCCCGCCTTCCCGTCATTTTACAATATTTCACATAATCATTTTTGGGTTATTGCCCTATAGGGCTTTTAAACATAAATTTTTATAGATATGCAAGTTATACTATTTAGGTACCTACTTGGAAAAAAACCTGGTTGGTTGGATAATTATGATTAGCCCATCACGCCCATCACTAAAAAAAATTGAAACCCTTCGTAATGCCATGCGAAATGTGTAAGTTTTCCTCAAGGAATTTTCCTCTTTGTAAGTTTTCCTCATAGGGAGAAATCTTATTTTCTGGTAAATATTTATTCAACCATGGCAGCCCCTGCAACGTTTTTCTCTATGGTGCTCTTGTAATGTCAAATTTAACGTCAAACTTGCTGGACGGAAATTTACAAGTCGTTCGAAACGTGGAGATTAGTGAAAATTGACTGAATTAATTCTTACGAACGAGTACGTAATCAATTTGGGAAACGAAATACACATTACTGGTGAGATTGGTTTCATTTTGCTATTGCATCACATTCCTGTTTATGTCATCCTCTTCCCCCTGGTTTTTTCCAAGAATTTGAATTACGTGCAGATTTGAATATTTTTTGACATGGCATTGAAGTTATTTCCATTCAACTTTATTTGGTGCCGCACTTAGTGATCGAAAGTGTAAATATTGGTTTACGATTCACCACTAATCACCTTTTAACGACTTGATATCGTTTAAATGCAAAAGTACAGCTTTATTTTCACCATTACCTTTCGAAAACTTCTAACGTTCGGTGAGAATAAAACCATTCAATTTCTTTATATTATTGCAAAGCAATTAATTTAATAGTTCTTATACATACAGACATTTAGTTAATCTCTACTAAACTCTAATTATATCTTATCTTCGGTCCTCATTTGGTTGTAAGAAAGTTTCGTCATATTTTTCAACTAAAATTTATTTTTTTTAAATTATAATTTCAATAGAATACAAAATATCCCTTAATTTTATAAAACGTGTTAAACTTTTTACACATTTTTAAATGTATTTAATTATAAAGCATTTTTAAGTTCAAGGTCAGACACTTATGTAACTAAGATTGAAAAAATATTTGTAAGATATTTAAACAATATCTCAACAATATCTCTTATCTTGATTTTGTGATTTTTTATAATTATAATTAAAATACGATTTAAAAGTTAATAATTACTTGATTTAAAAAATAATTTACTCTTGTTGGTATTTCAGCGAGATGTAGCTTTTAGTAACATCATGAATATCATTGTACTCCTAGCAATTATGTTAAATTTAGGATATGGCTTATCACTGCATTTTTAATAGGCACAGAATATGGAAATTACCCTTCATTTTAACTTAATTACTACAAGAAATAACTATTTACTATGCATTATTATTCCATTTTTATTCAATGTCAAAAAATTTACCTTGGTAAATATTCTGGATCGCTGGCCACGCTCAATAAAATTATTGTAAATCTTCGTCATCCCATAAAACGAAAGCAAGTTTTCATTTTACGGAATTTGCAAATTAGAATGTTAAAATTAAAATTTCCCAAATGCAGATAGTTGCCTTTTATAGTAATGAAGGTGAATCAAGTTTTTATTTATTAAAAAATCTTATCAAGCCTGGCCAGCGATCCCGAATAATTACCATTACCTTATGAAACAATCCCTTTGCCGCCATTTTAACTTTTTTTGTATGGAGTGACACTTTGGAATGTTTTGTTTCAATCTAAATAGACATAAACTACCTAATTAACTCAAACTGAGAACCTAATAACCTATTTTGTGCATATAAATAATAGTTTATTGTAGTAATTGTTGAAACAAAGTGTAATTTCCATAATCTGTGCCTTAAAGTGCGGCGGTTAGGGAAATAATTATAGTTTTTATTTGTGACTTAATAAATACAATGTGCGCTGTTTTATTTATTGTTATTATTGTCAGTGCAGCTGTAGGTGAGTACCTCGTGGTACATTTATTTAACTTCAGTGCAGCTGTAGGTGAGTACCTCGTGGTACATTTATTTAACTTCAGTGCAGCTGTAGGTACGTACCTGTGGTACATTTATTTAACTTAGGCAAAGTTGAGGGCTAAACTAATATAAAAACCTTGAGTTCTGTATTCTTTATACATATTATGAAGAAATCAGTTTTGATTTAGATTCCTAAATTTTGTAAACAATTGGCTCTAGAGCATTCTGAAGAATATTGTTTATCTAGTATGTAAATATTTAGACAACATCTAAATATTTAAAGATATCTCTCAACAGCTATTGGGATATTGTAAATTTTGATGAATATGTATCAAAAGCGATTTATAAATTGTAGATAGATTGAGTCCTAAACTGCCATATTAAGATATTTGAGGTTGCAGTTGGAATGATCATAAAATAACTTACATTTACAAACTTTTGCACTCAGCCAGGGGTGTCCCAACCCATGTTGTGAGGCTGAAGGTAGTACGGAGGGGAAGGAGATGGGGAAGAGTAAGGTGGGGGAGTACCGAGCTATTCAGATCTGGTCACCAAACATGGCTAAAGCCATTTCAAGCAACGTTTCAATTCTGAATAGTGGTCTTATTACACCAGGGCGATACTGAGAATATCTTTCACTCGGAACGTGCCGCAACTATACTATATATTATTTTAAATGAATAAATTGTGAAATAACACAATTCAATCAAATAACATTTACTTGCGCGCGCCAGGATTTGAATGCGCGACCTTCGTTAGTCGATAGCCTCACCCCTTGACCACGGAGGCCCACAAATATTGTGGTTAGCTGAGAAAATAAGTACTAATCAATTAAACCCATTAATTTTTAGTCCACGATATCTACAGTAGTGACGCCCCCAACGTTAGTTAGTATATTGCTGTTTTACTCTTTCCAACTTATATCTTTTTTCAAAATTATTTTTTTGCAAGATTTTCAAAGTCATTTTAAAGAGCGCACATTTGAATATATTTCTGCACTAATTTGGAAGACCTGCCCCCAGTCCCCTCTTACCCAGCAGCAGTCCTATGGTTCAGAACACCACTACACAATCAAGAATCTTTTACCATGTAAGGATGGCCTAGTGTGAGTGATGTGAATTATACCATTTGTAATTTTTATGTAATTATTACTCACACTATGCAATTGGCTTCATCCCTAATCCCTGCCTGTTACCTGCAAACACTTCTACCACTCGGTTATAGGAGACCCACTCATCCACAGAATGAATGCACTAAATTCATTTTTATTAATTTCTGTTTTAGTTAAGTAATGGACGGAGAACCAATTTTCAAGTACGATGGAGAGACCAAGGCTGAGAAGCTGGCCAGGAAGACAAAGGACGCACCTTTCATGGTCATTGGTGAGTTTTTGATTTATTTTGTTTAACGGTACACACTCTCAGTATTGCTATCAAGTTTAATGATCTTGAACAAACGCTGACAGGCTAAAAATCGACTGTTAATGGGGACCATTATTTGAAGTGACAAAAGTTTAAAAAAAATACTAAATGGCCGATTTCATGACAGTAATTTTGAATGTGATTCTTGATTTAAGCAACTGTGTTTAATATAATTATTTTAATGGCGGTTATGGTTAGCAATAAGGACTCTATAATGATAATATGAATGGCTCGTCTCTTGGAAATGTACTCAGGATATGTACTTCATCCATAAAAGCAAGCACTCCTTTTAATAATGATGATAAGTGCCTGATAACAATATAATCAAACACTATTAAATTTCAATTCCCCTTTCATTATACATTATTGTGAAAATTGATATGAGGATCTTTGAAAATGAATTCAATTCATATAACTTACAGTAAAACGCTCTTATAAAATTTTCAATATGGGGGAAAATAAATTCTTTAGTGAGAAAACCTTTTATTTGTGTTTCATAGTAAATATTCAACTATTTGCTTTTTGTTTTGTTTTCTATAGTTTGTATGCTTTTAACCTTTTAGTATAGAAGGTACAAAATATAATAATTCATGCGTGAACACTAACGGTACTGAATGTCTATCAGCCTATAAACACATTATTATTAAATCTGTATGTCAAATATGAACTTTGCAAACATTAAACGGAGTATGTGCGAACTATTTCCACTACTCTACAAATTACGTTTAAATAAATAAATATTATAATACTTAGTTTAATATAACTTAATATTATGGTACTTTGTTTAATATTATAATACTTGACTGAATATTGTAATACTTAATTTAATATTATAATACTTGGTTTAATATTGTGGTACTTGACGTAATATTGTGATACTTGGTTTAATATTATAATACTTAACTAAATGTTTTTCTATTAGACTTTTTGTCGTTTCTTATCCTAATCTTGCGTAATAGAGATTGTTAATTAGAGTTACATAGTTTATAGGCTAATGTGAACAACAATTTCATCCTTTTTTATTCAATTGTTTGGGAGGATATTGGCAGATCATATATTTTTATTTCATTACTTAAATTTCATGTTACCTACGTTTCGTAAACTCTTGTTTCATGTTACCTATATTTTGTTAACCTATGCATTGTTCAATCTTATATTTTATGTAATCTGTATATTCTTATATATTATGTAAACTCTTTATTGTTATTGTATTTAAAAAACATAATAGCATTGTATGTAAAAGCCCTATGGGCGTTTAAATAAAATAAATAAATTCAGTAGAGTATTTAATTTAAACTTTTGGTAATTTGTTTCATAATTTAATTTCAACATTAATGTAGTTATCGTCAAAATGTTATTTGGTATTCATCACAATAGAAATGAGCTGAAATTTTTGATTTTATTATCTATCCATTCTTTAGTCTGTAGTTAGGTGGAGGAGTTTTTTTTATCTATCAGAAAAGCCACTCGATGACGTAAACAAACTGAAATTGCAATTTAACTTGCACTCTCTATACTTGTTTTATGAACCATTATTTTTATCTGTCAGAGAAAGCTTTTATCTTTATTGATATTTCCGATAATTAGAGCAGTTATTAGAATTTGGGAATGTCTCTGTCAATGTTTGAGTGCTTTCATAACATTCAGTGAGGTAGGCAAAGATATAATATATATATATATATATATATATATTGCCAATTGTCCATGGATTACTTTTATAAAAATACAATGTTTCATTTAAAGTCTGTACTTTTATGAAATAAATATGTAGTAATAAAAGTGGTATTATGTTTATCGCTTTAGATAAGTTAATAAAATAACTAAGTTATTTAAAATAACTAGATTTTTAAAATAATTTCAAAAATAAATATTATTTTGATTAAACACCGGTTATTTTTTTACAGTCAATGTAAAAGAATAACTTAGTTACTTGCACAAAAGGAATTAAATACTTTCATTTCGCCCTATTCTTCTTCTTTCGTATGGTGGGGGGGGGGTCAGAGGGGGACATCTAGGCCTGCGAGCAAGTCTAGGGCTTCAGGCGTCGCCATATGGACCTCATCAATCCCGCCGGGGAATGAATGGAGCGGGCATTCGTTGACCACATGTTCGGTGGTCTGCACCGCACCACATTCACACATCGCAGACTCTTTAAGGCCCCATCTGTGCATCATGTGGGCACAGCGGCTGTGGGAGCACCTTAACATATTGATGGCGGACCAGGTTTTGCGAGGCAATGAGAATCCAGGCTGTCTCTCGGTGGGGTCCTGTATGAGATGGGCATTTCCCATGTTGGTCGTTTGCCACTATCTTCTGGGGTGAGAGGTAATCGGAGTAGCCTCTCTCCTTCCACCCAAAAGGGCTATTATAAAGTTGACCATTTATATTTCAAGTATGCAGTAGTCCAAGAAGTGTGATGGGAAAGGTTGCTTTACCAAAAGACTTATGCCTTTATCGTGATTGAATTTTGGGGTGTTACACCGTGTTGCACTCCTCCTATATTTTGGACAGCCGTATAGAGACTCACGCCTTGTTGTGTGTTGTAGGTATCCTTGGCTGCTTGGGTGCCGTGGGCATCGGAGCCTACAAGTTCAAGACCAAAGGCAAGATGAGCACCTCCATCTACCTGATGCAGCTCCGAGTCATCGCACAGGGCACCGTGGTCAGCTCTCTCATGGTGGGCATTGCCTATCAGATGTACAAGGACTACTACTTGAAGCCCAAATCCGACTTGACCTCAGACACCAAATAGATTCACACAATGCGAAGGGAACTGGTCATAATCATAACTGGCTTACCCATTATTTATAACACGTACTTAGACAAATTGTCACTCCACCTTACTTAATTAACCCCCAGACTGCGATCAATCTACTTGGTATGGGTTGTAAAATCTGTCTTCGACACTATTTTATTTTACAGGAGAGCCAAAACGGTTTTGCAACTGATTTTGTGACCATATTTTTTATGTACGCACTTTAATCTGCCGCTTTTACTAATTGGACACTTCCCGATTTTTAGGGAGGCTGGCAGATAGTGAGAGAGTAATATAGCAGTAATGTTGCAGACAGTCAACCCATATTATAGTGGTAATATTCTTCCTGCAAAACACCAATATAATATTGTTTGTCATTGTACATTTTAAATTTGTTATTTTAACCATTTTCTACTGGTTTAATAACTATTGTTGTTGACATACAGTCTAACTTTCAATCTTCCCTACAAAAGCATTGCGCCCGGGGCTGGGGTTCGATAAGGATTTTTGATTATTGCAGATTCAGTATCATACATTGAATGTATTAATTTTTGAATTAACATATTTTTCATATATTCTACATTTGGTGCATCTGATTGTATATGTTTAAGTACAAATAATTGAGTAAGTCTGCATTATTTCCAATTTCAAATACTAGATGAAAATTTTTAGATTTATAAAAAATTGGATATTAATTTATGTAATAATAATATTTATGTGTATTGTGTAGTACGTAGCGATATTTAGTACATAATTTATTTGTTAGCTGTCTGTGTGATACCAATCACTCTTGAAACAAATTAATGTTAAGTTTGTTTAATATATTTTTGTATGATTTACGTAGAGAAGACACGAAAGAGTATAAACAAGTCAGAAATTATATTACACTCTTTCACTCTTGATGAAATTTATTATTAATTTAACTTCTTTCAAAATATGTTCCTTTAAGCTTGAAGAGTCTTGAAATATAACTATGGTTTCTTTTACAATTGTGTCAATTTAAATTTACCTTTACTAATTGTTACACGTAATGCAAATAGTTGTATATTTTTTTATATAATTTATGCATGTTAATTATTTCCAATTATTTATATCCATGGCAGTTTGGCGGGATATAAATAATTATAATTTTTATCTGTCTCGTTAAGAAGGTATTACTAATTACTTTGTTTCACGCCGGTCGTGATCATATTGACGTGTCAACCATAATAATATTATATAATTAATGTATGACTCTTTTATGTTACAATTATTTTTTTATAAATTCCATGAAATAAGTCAAATATGACATTATTTTTCAAAAAAAAAAAATATTGGTGAATAAATGGATAACCAAATGTATTTTTACTTTCGTTTTTCTTTTATATATATCTTCTACGTTTACATACGCGAGCCTAACTGCCAAACTGAACCTCAACTTATGGAAAAGGAATGAAGCAACCGCAAATGGTGCGAAACGCTGTTTGCAGTTGCTTCGTTCCTTTCCTGTAATTCGTGACTCGGTTCGCAGATGTATTACGTACCATATGTTTTACAATACACACAACTACAAAACAATAATAATTTCAAAGCACCTATTATTAAGTAAAATTGCTCCAAAAGAACTACAAGTTACAATCGATTGAATAAACCTGAAGAAACATTATTTATTTATTTCAGTTTGTACAAAAGTATTAAATAAAACCAATTATGGATTTCCTCCTTGGACTTTACCTCTATTGAGACAGCATAATAAGGAATAAGTAAATTAAATTTGTAAGAAAGGAATATGAATTCAAACATTTATACAAAACAAAAGATTATATAAAATGAAATATTACAAAACAAAACATTTATCAATAAATTTATAGCCATGGAGAGAGGTTGTAGATATAAATCAAATCATAATAGAAATATAAACAATACAAACATTATATATTAACTGAACATATATCTATACAAACAAAACTAAAGCCATCGCGTCAAAAAGATCGGTCATCCTACTGTACTTTCAGGTCAAGCTGATTTCTTAAAAACTATCTACAGTCGTCTGTAGATACATTGCAATAACTAATTCATCAATCTACATACATTAATATAAATGTCATGTAGTTGATTCATAATTAGTGAATTGCAAGCAACATGACACATTGCTATCTTAGGCATTATAATAATGTAATATACAGATTTATAATCTATATACTAACAATCTAGCAGATCATTTTAATTATCATATTGAGATAAATAAATATGTATTCTCAATAGAAGAAGATAATGTATTTTAATAAGATTAAGATCAATTGCATAATGTAATAAGATTGTAATACAGCCTGTAATAATGTCTTTTCTTTGTGTCAAGAATTGACTCGTAAATGCTTTAAGCTTTATGCAGTATACTCTTGAGTCAGGCGCCACAAGTTCAATTCTTGTTACAGCCCAAGAGGATATTTTAATGTAATTTATGCCAGCCTGGTTGTTATGTTATACTATCTAAAGAAAATGGTTTCATAGTTGTAGCAAAGAAAGTTGATATACACCCTAAAACTCTCTTGTCTTTCAAGGAATGAGAAAAAATCTTATTATTAACCCTTTAAATATCAGGAACCCAAATTCGTATGTTGTTTGGGGACAAATTTGGTCTCCTAATAATTAAAGGGAAATTATTGTTAAATATTTTTTATGTCGCCAAGATGGAGAGGTGTTAATTGTGTGACACGCATTGACGCATGAATTGTTAGTACATTTAAAGATTGTATACAGTAGCAACTGATGCAATGATGCATTGCAACATGTTGGCAATTGATTTAAAGTATTTGCAAGCACAGGTAACCTTGTCCTTGCAATACATATTCTTGCATTTAGAATGCGTCCCACTCATGTTCGAAATAGATTAGAAAGAAATATTCACACAGGGTTACACAGATTCACAAGTGGGCGTGCAGCAGACTTCTCAAGCCACCCCCCCCCCAGGATATGAAAATATTCTGGAGAATCTTTCATGCGGGCGTTCAGGTGGCTAGCAGCGAGCCTAACACAGCGCCCTTGAAGTTTTTACCAGCACCAGGCGCCGTTTGGCACAGGGCCAGCCCTTTAAGTACCTAATATTTACAAAGAAACAGCACAAAATGCCGCTTGCAGATGCTTCGTTCCATTTCCATAGTTCGGGGATCGGCTTGCGCTTTGGTTCGTAGGTGTGTGTAGGTGTAACATCCTTTGCTAAAATAATAAATTAAACATGCAATACACAAAACAAAGCAAAAATCCCTGATTGAAAAAAATACTGTAATTATATTTTTTGTGTGAATTTACATGACTAATAATTTTTGGGGCGAGCTTTGCATTTTGTTTTCTCAATTCTTTTTCAGCTTCGCCACTACTGTTCAGAGTAGTACACTACTGTATTATCTTCTAAAATAACATTTTTTACGTATCAATAAAGCGTGCGGGAGTTTCGAACAAATTCAGAATACCGAGCCTTGGCCCCCCCCCTCAAAGTAACTTACTGGTGTGTTCTGTTATTACAGAAAGGCCAAATTGTGTATTTTGATAATCCCTTACCTCCCCCACTCACTTCAACCTCGCAACATACTCCAATTGGTGATGCCATAGTCCCACTGCCTCTGAACAGCTGGGACTTTTGGAAGTTATTCACATTTAAAAAAAAATAATGCTAATGTTTCTCGAGGCATTTTTCTGCTTGTGCAATTCTCCTTTCGGAGGTTGACTGTCATCAGGGTAACCTCGCACCGGAAAACGTATCAGAGTCATTAAGCAAGTAAAGGCTGGCCGCATACATACGTTTTCCGTATTCGATTTCCGAATTCGTTTTCCGTATTCGGACATCCAAATGCACGGAATCAGTAGAAAATACATTAACTGCCGCACATGTTCGTTTTAGTTCCGAACGGAACAAATTCCTTACGCACGTTCCGAATGCGAGCCGGCGCGTTCGGAGAAACCGAATGGATAAAACCTAATGACGTCATGTGGAACGCAGCTCTTGCATACATTTTGTTTGTACCGACACAAACATTCGGAAATTTGCGTTCAGGAATTCAGTGTTGCCAACGGATCTTGACCTAATATCGCCGTTTCTCATACATAAGGTAGCGTAAAGTAGCCGAATTTGCTGTTAGGTGGGACATGTTTAAAATTGATGTTTTTACTTGAAAATAAAAATTTTGTGGGGGGGGTGGCTAGAGAATTTCAAAAAAATAAAATTTGTCCACGGAAAAAAAAAAAATCATGGGGGGGGTGGCTAGAGAATTTCAAGAAAATATAAAATTTGTCCCCAGAAAAATAATTGTCATGGGGGGGGGGGGGGTGGCTAGAGAATTTCGGGACATGTTTAAAAAAATTGATGTTTTTGAAGTAGCTTAATTGGCTAGATTTCTTCGGCGCCGATTCTCGCTCTGAGTAGCCTAAATGGCGATATATCGCCCTTGTTGGCGCAACACTGGTACTGACGTTTATACATTCCGAATGAAGAAAAACGAACGTTTGCGCTAGTCTCACGGAATTCCGAATACGGAAAACGAATTCGGCAATCGAATACGGAAAATGTATGTATGCGGCCAGCCTAAGGCGATGCAATACGTAGCAATGCAAAATCATGTGTTTTTGGTTTGAAAATTTGGTTACCTAGAAATGTTTCAGATGCTTTAAATAAATACCGCCAGTATAATACATCTTGGCCTTTGAAATAATCGAGTATTTTTTACATAAATCTTTATAAGCCCAGAAAAAAATAATTTATAAGGCCTATGAAACTGCTTTAAAATTCAAAATTTCCTTACCCATTTTCAGTTATGGTTTTATTGTATAATGTGGCAAATTAAGTTATTTATAAAATGATCGGAAAACATTCAAATATTTATTCCTGAACATCCACAAAATAAAATAAAAGGCACTTTTTGGCCATGTTTTTTTCTCGCCTAAATCAAAACAGCTGGATGTTGTTAAGAGGGAATTTAAGCCTTATCGCCATCTACGTAAGGAGTGTTATTGATGGCGGCTCGATTCAAAATATTACACGACCTAGTGCATCGCCTTAAGTGTGTAATAAAAATTCACAGTTATTCAAAATTTTTTTATTAATAATTCATAAGTGGAAACATAATAATCATATCTTACATTTAATTAAGTACACAAGTCGAAATAATGCGGGAATGTCATAAATACACATTATTAAAGCTATAAAAATTGGTCATCCTATTTACACACATTGGATGTAAAAATATAATCTTAATTTACAAAAAGTGTGCACGCTATCAAACCATTTACATATTACATAAAAACAAGGGAACTATTTTAATAAATAATAACCAGCCTCGCCCCATAATTTACATAGCACATAATAATAATAATAACATAAATTAAAGTGAATTTGATTAGTCTTTCATTGTTTTAATGTGATTTATTTTACCTCTCTGTAAACTGTTATTTGCTAGAAATCAAGTCAAAGAATGCATCTGCATAGTATTCTATTGTAACACCTTGTTTTACATAGCTTTACTCACTAAGTTTACGCACGCGTCAATCGAATTACCATGCATTAAGGAAATTAATAACTTCTTGAAAGTGAAGTTAAGTAACATGATATATAACGATAAAGCTTGACACACTTAATTTTGCAGATGGCCGGCCAGCGGAGGAATGAATAAACAATTCTTTGCATTCACAAAATCTACGCTAACGACGGTACCAACTGCAAAATTAACCATGTCACTCTTTACGTTTATATAAACTCTATCAAAAGTCAATATTTTGAGGGTATTATAGGATTTTGAGAAATAATTACTAACTTTTTTCCTTGGATTGAAGTTTTGCAATATGACCGTGGAACACGATCTGCCCTGATGATGGACACTGTAACGCTGACGGAAACGCAACACGGCACAATAACCCGAAAATTAATCACAATATTTCTACTTGTGAAAATTTCAAATATTATCTGTGGAAAACGGCGAACAGAAGAAGCCAAATAATTTTGTTCCAGACTTAAAAATAGTTAAAAGAGGTAGAAATCGTGAATGAGCCGAGACATAACCGAATACGAATACTGGACGGATAAATAATAATAATCCTATTCAGAGTCACTCAGATCAGGTTTATTCAATCTACCTCTATTTATACTCACAAACATCACTTTTAATTGTAGAGTCAAACAGTTTCCCAAATTTGAGGCTCATGTTGGGAATGCACAGGGTGTCCTTGTCAGCGGCAGAAACATCCACATTAGACATGTTCTTTACAGACGAAAGATCGCTCTCCATGCCAAACAGGCCATTGGATGCTCGGAGCGAACTGCTGGCGGTGCTGGAACTGTGCGACAAAGACTTTACTTGGACGGGAGTTGAAGTGCGATGGTGCGTTTTATCCCTGCTGCCTTGCAAACCACTTAGATTTGCCTCCTCGGAGAATAGATTTACTTTAAAACTTGGGTTACCACCCTTGAGCGACCGCCTACTGCTGTTTTCTTCTAAATCATTTTTTAATTTTCTTCCACTTTGACCAAACTCTCCACTATCCTTTGGCAGTTGAACTGTCTTTTTCTCGCTCGATTTAGCGGTTTTTTGTTTCGGTCTAATCGCAGATCTTACGGCTTCTATTCTGTGGAGGAGAACCTCCAATTCTTTGTTCAGCGATATCCTCGATGCGTTGGCAGAAGAATTTACCTTGTACCCAAAATCGTCAGTAATGTTTAGTTCTTCTAATAAGGTACTCAACCCAACACTTGTCCCGGACATATTGGCTAGTTCCGCTAGCATGTCTTTGCTTTTTTGCAAGCTTTCGCTAGGGGATTTATAGGCTTGTCGTTTTTCTTTAGGCATTGAAGACGAACTCGATGAGAGAGCATTGGTTTCTTTAGTTTTCTTCAGTGTTGATACTCCCCAACCGATGCCCATACTTCTCAAAGCTTTTTCTAATTCGGATGTTGATCTTTCCGAGATTGAACTGTTAGATGTGTCTGCAAAAGCTTGTACGCCAGAAATGGACTGAAGATTTTTGTTAATTGCCGTTTCAAGCTCTGTTCTGCGCCTTCTCGATTTAGTTGGTGAGATTTTCAAAGGGATGGCAACAGGAGGCGATGAGTTCACAGGTGAACTGCTGGTAGAATTCTCCACACTGCAATTACTAGAACTATTGTCAGGTTTCCGTATTAGATTTCTTTTGATCATCTCTGGGATGATATCGGGCAACGTGTCGTCTGAAGACAGAGAACAGCTTTCCACGTTTTCATTTACTTTGAGAGTTGAATCACACAAATTGTCCCCCGCTTCCAAATCAATGACGTCTTCGCTGCTGCGCTTGACGTAATCTTGGAAAGAAAGAAATGGTTTTAATATAACTTCCATTTCCACGCTCGGATTTGTAATTCCTTTTGTAATATTTATTTGCGCATCGCCAGCTTCGTAATTCACTTTAGGGAGAATTTTTAAGTCCTTTCTGATTTTAGAATTCTTAGGTGTTCCCGTGTAATCATAATAAACGCAAGGCAGCTGATTTTTATTTGATTTGACTGAAGTTGGAGACAGTTCAACAAGGCGGGACAGAACGCTGTTATTACGATTGGTGATGGGAGTGTCCACTTCTGCTATAGTAGAGAGTTCGTGCGGGGAGCAAGGGTTGGCATCAATATTACGCATCATTGGGTGTCTCCTGAGGGCGGCGGGAGGCTTGGGTCGCTTCTCCGGCGATTCGCAAGAGTTATCAAAACTCTCCAAGCACAAACAATCGTCAGAGTCGACATTTGTCACCTCTTTGATTCCCAGCGGAGGAACGTTGTATTCCCAAGCGCCAGAAGTTATAATTACACTGTTGATGTCATTGTTTGGTGGCTTGGGAATGCCAGCGAGCAGAGGCACATAACCTATATCAGTATTATCACTCAATGTCTCCAAAGGTTGCTTTTTAGACAGATTCAGTTGACCATCATCACTAAATGGACTGCTACTAGAAGACAGTGTAGCTTGTTTATCCTTCCTGATCTGTTCCAGCATCTGAGATAAGTTACTGATTCTCTCAGAGCACTCGGCGCTGAGCTGAATATACTTTTCGTGCTTCTTGTCAATGGAGGGTGGTGATGAAGGTTCACTAACCATTTGCGCAGAACTTTCTGTGTGAGATGTTTTACTTTGCGATCCAGATCTTGGTCTGTTTTCATTGACAATATCGACATTGGATTCTGATTCTTTCTCAATTCTTTTTCTATCAACGTCTTCTCGATCGCTAGTTTTCAACTTCTTAGACGGCGACATTGGCTTGGGAGACACTTTCCTGGACCCGGCATTTTCCTCCCTATTCCTCGGCTCATCACAGAAGCGTTCGTCATCCAAATTTATCTCTAATCTTGGCGAGACTTTTGTGGGAATTTTTTTAAACTTCGGGTCTTCAACTGGTGGAGATTTGGAATGATCTTTCGACTTTCGATTCTTTTCTTGATTTTTCGACAATTGTTTAGGTGGGGTTACATTTTTCTTTGTCTTTTTAGGTGATTTGGCAGCTGCCTCGACTTGTTCACAATACCGTGCAGATTTCTTGTCAAGAGTAGAAGTGATTTTAGCTTTTTTAGGTTTATCGGGGGAGTTATTTACGGCGACGTGTTTGTACCTGTAATTCCGATCGAAATTATTCTCCTTTCCAAACTCCTCGAGCAAGGTGTAATTTTCATCGATAAAAGTTTTTAGCTTTTCTACTTTATCGCAAAGCTTGGGATTAAGTTGTGGTGGAAGATTTGAGCTGACATTGATGACAGAAGTGCTGGGAGTAGAAACATCGCTGACATCCACATTAAGTTTACCAACACCCGCTTTTGACATCTCCAACAACTGTCTGACGTACATCTTGAGTTTAGGGTCGAGTTCTGGGGCTATTTTTCTGTTTGGCTCTTTGAGAATGTGTTGTGACAGGGATTGTGAAGACATCCGAAGGGACGAACTGACTTGGATGCCCTTCTCGGCGGAGCTTTTCCGTGATGCATCATTTTGCGAGAAAGAAGAGACTCTGTTGACGCTGATTTCCCGACTGATGGTGCTCTCGGTTTCGTAGAATCTTTCAGATTTCGATGATTCAGAAACGTCTCTTCTTTTTGCTTCAGCGTGCTGTTTGTTGGCATCAGGGTGTACAGCCTCCCAAACATAATCGTCTCTTCCGCCGTTAGACTTTGAAGACTTTTTGCTCTTGGCATTGTTATTAGTTTGGGTTTCAGAATTTTTACATATAACTGCCGGCCCGAATAATGTTTTTATCGCCTTCGATGTAAGCTTCTCAGGAGGGCTCATGTACGCAGTAGATTCCGACGAGTCGAACCTCAAGACAGAGTTGTTGTTTCCGATGAACGTGGTTTTCTTGGAAACAAATTGCGAAGCTCTTATGGACATTTCCGTTGAAGAGTCTTTGTGTTCTTCCTGGACTTTAACCGATTTGGATTTGCCAGCGTTACTGATCACAGTTTCTTGCTGGGAACCTGTCCTTTTAACCTCAATAAGTATTTGAAGTCCCTGGAAAGAGATGGTGCTGGCCGCACTGGCCATCTGAACCTTCTGCCGAGAATCTGCTGTACATATCTTATCATTATTAGCACCTGCACTCCCCGGGTCTTGAACCTTTTTAGGAGATACACTTTTAACTTTCTTCTTGAGTCTTTTACTTGTAGGCTTCTTGAACTCTTCTGTAGAGCATGAATCATCATCGCTTTCAGATTGTTCCTGGACTTTCCTTTCAATCTTTTTCGGGCTCTGACACCTCTCTGAAACCTTTTTTGGACTTTTCGATCTCTCTGAAATCTTTTTTGGACTTTTCGATCTCTCTAAAACCTTTTTGGGACTTTTCAATCTCTCTGGTATTACAGGACTTTTAGATCTTTCTACAAACTTCTTAGGACTATTGGATCTCGCCGACTTTTCATTCTGGGCTGTCTTCATCCGAACAACTTCTCTGATCAGCTGTTCCTTCTGTTTCTCTACCAGATGGAGGACTCTGTCTATGCTCATGGGTTTGGTGGACCTCTCCTTTTTAGCGCAAGCAATGGACTTGAGTGTCCCGTCACTGTCTCTGGTTGGTATCTCGTCAAGATCGTCAGTCAGTGAACGAACGGAGCCCACGTCCCAGGAGCCAACGTTCACACTGGATATTTTTCTTTCAGGCTCTCTGAAAAAGATAAAAAAGGGGAGAATGAAGAAATCTGGTCAGATCAGATCTGGTCACCAAACACGGCTAAAGCCATTTCAAGTAACGTTTCAATTCTGAATGGTGGCCATACACCAGGGCGATACTGAGTGTATCTTCCACTCCGATACCTCCAACTAACACTCGAGTAACTTCCAATACATTTTGATGGCAGTAGCTACACTAGCGCCTCCTAGCGGCCAGCAAGTAAATGATACTGCGGTGTTTTATTAAGGGTTTTACACACTGCGACTGAATCTTTTTCTAATTTTTCTGTTTCACATTTTTTGAGTCGTTGATATTGTCTGCAATAATTTTTTTTTGACCAATAATCAATAATTTTAGTTCAGTGTTTAGATGAAAAAACGTAAAGTGAGCCATCTTTAAAACTTTTTAATGTTTTCAATAAAAATAAAATTATTTAAAAATTTACATGTTTATTTCTAATAATAAAATTTGAAAGCGTATTTTATCATCTTTCAAAAATAGTTTTTAGTTTTCCGACACATTCAGAAAAATTCCATTTATTTGGATTTAAATGTCTGGCGGAAATACACACGAATTCTGACAGAATATGCCAGAGGTTTGAGGGGTTAAATAATAATAAAAACATCTTTTTACCTTCCGCCGTGACTTATTCGCTGCCGAGCATCCGAGGAGCTGACTTCAGACTCGCTTCTCTGCCGCTGTGGAGGAAGGCTCCGTCTCTTGCTGGGAGACCTCTCAGGGTGGACTTGAGGGGCTTCTACTAGGTCAGAGTGGCGCAGCACTCTGGTGGGCCGCATGGCCTCCTCGTAGGCCTGCTCCATCCGCTTCTGCCGGAGCCGCTCCTTCTCTTTCAGGCGTTCTTCAAACATGTAGGCCGTTTGCTGGAAGGCATTTAGCCATGAATAGAGTTTAGGATCAAAACCAAAGCAAGATCATTACGATAATAACATCGATGACGAATGATACAACTCTTGAGAGATTGTATGCGGCAGTTTGTTCTTCGTTAGTTCAACAGTAACCATTAACGGTTGACAGTGACCATTTCACAGTATTCTATTCGTATCTCGAGTTGGCTAATATTTGTTCTCAAAATGGGTTTCTCGGGAAAAGGGAGAGCAGAATTATTATCAAGTCAAAAGTCCCAAATGTACAGAATATACATATCAGAAAGAAGGTGAGAACAAATACATGTAGAGTGAATTGAATAAAATACAAAGTATCATTAAAGAAGAAGATAATACTAATAAATCTAAACCAAACATGAAATAGAACAAGACACAGAAAAATAAAAAGATAACGGTCACAAGTAGGAATCGAACCCAGGATCTCTCGTCTTACCGAGATAGGCGTCTTAAACCACTCGACCATTGGAACCTATTTATTAAACTTCATGTGTTCTCATATTTCAAATTCAGAATTAACAATATCATCTTGCAACTAATTTTTACATATTTTTGGCAGCTACCTTTTTTAAATAATTACAAAGTTTCTAATAAAATTGGTTTGTAATAAACTTACAGGCAACTTCCTTCCGTAAAGCCGTTGATCCCTGGTGAGAGCGTCCAACTCCTTTTTCATGTTGATACAGTCCTTGTCCACCAAAACCTTCTCCATAGCTCTCTCCCCGCGAATTCTTCTGGCTTCATCCATAAAATAATCATTCAGCCCCGACGTGGCTCTGTCCGTCTCTAAAATCTCTTCCTTGGCCAACTCAAATGCATCTTTCTTCTCTCTAGGGTGCCTCTCCACAAACTTCTGACTGTCCACCACAAAGTCTTTGGCAAACTTATGATTCTGGTCATAGCTTTTAACAACATTGGCACGACACTTAGAATCGCTGCAATTCTTTCTGATTGGACTTGTTCTAGATTTTTTAGAAACGCCGCCAGATAACAATGGCTTTCCTTTAGAATTACAACACTTTGAACCGGGGATAAATGGTTTACTCCTGACAGAAGGTTTCCCGGTGACGTATTTAATGTTCCTATTAGTAGAAGAGCATGATTGTTTGCATGCCGATTGTGACAGGATGCCTTTTAAAGGTTTTGATCCTCCGATACGTTTTGTGACTTCTACGTCACGATCTTTGCGGCAATGCGATGGACATCTGCAACTTATTTGATTATCTGAACACCTGGGAGAATTTGGTATCCAATCGGCAGAAGCAGCCATGAGATCGGAATGGTGTTTTTTTCTGGCGTTATATTCCTTCTCAGAATTGTGTTCATTCAGCCTTCTGTAATTTTCAGGTAGTGTGGGTATTAACGGCTTGCCCGTGGAGAGATGAGCGTACCTCGCGTACTGTATTAAATCTTTAGCATCCGCAATGTTTAATTCTTTATGCGAATGGGTACTAGATGGTCCACGGTCTACGTTGATCTGTCTGTGTTTGATGTGATCAGAAATAGCGTTAAATGGGTTATCGCTGGACATGGCTTGAAGACTTTTAGAGGTTGTCTGTCTGGAAGCTGTTTGCAAGAATGGTTCTTCTGGAATGGCGGAGAGATATGTGTTTTGCGGTCTCTGGAATGGGTCATCTGATGATTTACTCGTCGATCCGGCGGAATGCTTTTCTGTTATTTTCAACTGTCTCAAAGTTTCCGCCGGTGTTATTCTCGGAGGAACAATGTTTACATTATTAGATTCAATGTAATCTTCGTAATGATGCGGAATATCATCACTGTCGTTATCTGGTGATTCCTCAATGTCTTCTTGGGAGATAATTTGTGGTTCGGCGTTAATTTGCAATCTGACTTTATTTGGAGAGCGGGTAGCAGCAGTACTTTTGTTAGTTTCGGTCTCTTCGTAAATAATGTCGAGTTCTCCGTTTTTTTTCTCCGGACTCGTGGGGGAGGATTGAGTCTCGGTATTGATTTCAAAGCGGGTACTTAAGTTGGCGCATTGGTCGTCGGGGTCATCAGTCTCCAAATAGAAATCTTGTAACCCGTCGGAAGTAGCGGTCGCTGATTTCTTTTTTAGATTTGATAGCAGTTTCTGGGTGACATATCTGAAAAGATGAAGATTACAAGTTTTGATTCTGAACGGTAATATTTCACCAGAGCGCTACTGAGAGTATGGACAGGGACGTGGTCATTGTATTATTATTACCTGGCTGACTGTTTCCGAGGCAGTACACGTTTAGCGTTCCGTTCTGTTTTTTCCCTTTCCAGGCGGGATGTGGCCTGGGACCCTCTATCTGTGGCCAGTTGACTGTATATTTGTTTTTGGATGTTCCATTCTATAAACAAAGAATTTTGTTTAATGCTTAGAAGTGTCTATGTTGGATTGTGGTAACTTTAAATAGGTTCTACGTATTTACGTCTAATTAGGCTGATTTGGCCTCCAACGCTCTCCTAACGCTAACGCTGAATGATTGGAAACTAATAAATCCGGTCTACCTGGAACACGTTTCAACGAGAAATTAATTACCTCTAATTGTATAGCTCTATGGCCATTTTGAGTTAGACATCAGTACTCTAAATTGTAAATTCTTTTAAAGTGATAAATGCCTGTGCCGCCAGCTACTTAAGATTAATGAAATTGTGGTCTATCAAACGTAAATGTGAAAAAAATGTTTCAGTATTGCCATCTTCTGAACAATTCACATATTTTTTCAATATAGGCACGACTAATGAGCGCTACAGACCATTCAATTTGGTTGAGCTGTTGTATCAATCTTGCGGAGTTGAACGTAAAGTTGAGCCATGGGGAGATGCGTTGTATGCGATAAGGGGGCGTGGCTATCAAGTTGAATGGTTGTACCGCCAGACCAGCCAACCATCCACCAAGTTGGATTGTTTGTAGCGTGTTTGAGAGGGTGGACCAATTTTACTCAGTCTTCCTAAAGAGCTGTCATGCGTAGTTGGTTGTGAGCATATATTTAACATTTAACAAATAAAAATAAATAAAATAATAGGTTGTGAAGTATTGACAGATTTTTTTACATTATATGAGGATCCTAGGAAACACTTCCTTGCAAATAGAGTAGTGGATGCATGGAACAAACTTCCACAACATGTCGTCGATTCTACTAATATAAACCTATTTAAAGCTCCGTTGGATTCTTATTTGGAGAGAAGAAAGGATTAACTTATTTCTAATTTATGTTAAGCTTATAGTGAAATCAGATATGAGCGCATCAGCAGAATGCTGCCTGCTCATTAATTAATAATAATAATAATTAAACTTGCTTGTGGGGTACTGCACTTGTGATCTTTTGGAGCAGTTCAAATATATTGAGAAGAATGCAACGAATGAAAAAGTAACAAGCACTTTTAGTAATATCATATGACGTTCCATGCGCCATATTTGTCTTTTTCTTTTCATGTTAACAATGCCATTAGAGCGCACGCTAATTTTTGTTTTTTTGATAAAGTAGGAGGCATGCTGCGTGTGTTCCCCAGAGGAGCAACCAAAGAAATAGAACCAAGCATCACGGCATTTGTAGGCAACACTCAACGGATGAACCAACTAAATTGAGTGGTCTATAGGGGGTTTTACATTAACCTCCCGACATTAATTTAGCAAGGCCTTGTGTTAAGGTTCAAAAGTGAATTTAAACAGTTTTAAAAGGGAATCTATTAACAGAATGTTTTGATTGAGAGAATGGAAAAATTAAACTTGTCAATATAGTACTTTTTTGTTTAATTTTGAGTAATTTCTGCTTGTCATGCTATGGATTTTTAACTATAATGGTTCTTACGAAAAAGGCTTCAGAAACGTGGTAAGGTAGAATAATAATAAAATAAAATGATTTCATACCTATTTCAGCCAACTCCTCATCAATAGCCGAAGCATGGCTGCCCCCAATCTCAGATAATCTATTATCAAAGTCAGATTTCAGATGGTCAATAGTTTTCTTTCTAAACGTTTCGAATTCTTGCTTCTTTGCCGCCTCAATATTCGTTATTTGTCGATTCTTTTCTTCGTTTACCTTCGACCTGATTTTTTTAGCGATGTTTTTCGACTGTTCGCGAACCTACAGAAAACAAAAATGTATAGACGTCATAACCCTGTGACAATAAAAAATATTTCTATTTATTATTTACAAGCGCAGTTTTATCGAGATTAACATGAGTTATTAGAATACATCATATTTATACAAATACCTGCTGTAGTCTGAGAATTCGTCTTCTCACATATTCATTAGCCCTGACTGTTTCGGCATCAGAAATCATGTTATTGGAGATTTACAACTGATAAGCAGTTTTCGAGCAAATACGGAGGCTTTTATTATTATTGGCCCTCGCCCCGCGCTTTAAAGTCGAAACTCACATTATTCCGTGGGTTGTAATTGATTGTAACCTGTTCAAAAGTTACGGCTGTCAAAATTTAATAAATCGTTTGAAATTCAAACAAACATTTTATTTTGAAGTTGATGACATTTTTCTCTATGGTGTAATAAAAAGTTAAATGTTGCCACCAAGAAATTTGTTTGGTTTCTTGTGTGTGGTTAGGAACCAGAGATTTAATGTTGTTTTTTGGGGTGATGTAGCTTGTCACGGTTAATTTTGCAGTCGGTAGCGTGATTTTTGTAGATTTAATATAGTTGTCTCTAACCTTTTTGAATGCCCGAAAAAAAAGTGCCCGAGCGACAGGGTCACTGTTGTCAATTCCTCACCCATTTGCTTTGTAACCTCTTGTGCGCCAACATATATCATTCAAACTACTTATAGTAATAAGACAGTACAATTTACAAAAACATAATTTTGCAAAAATCAAGGAGTTAAGATCGGGTCATCTTTGGCTGCCTGCGAAACTATCCGTTTCTAGTTGTTGCGCTTATTCTCCTTGTCGCCTTTTTGTTATTTTTATTACCATAAAGGTATAAAAATGGTTCCCTGAATTGTCATTTTGAAGAGTTATCCGGTCACCATAAAAAATATATTCTCCTTACATTCCTTTCTTTGTTTAGTCACTATAAATGCCAAACCATCTAAGCGTCCTTTTCTCAATCTTATTCGTTATACTTACACCAGCCTTGCATTCTTTGTAAGTCTCCACATTTTTTAAATGAATACAATGTATGACAGGGATCTAATTTCTACAACATTCAGTCTACTTTCATCTTTCCTCTGCCCGTTCCATGCCTCACTGCCCTACACCAGGGTAGGTTCCAGACTCCATTGTAGATTACTAGCTTTGCTCCTTTGTACTATTTTTGTTGGCGCCAACCGCATTCAGTCTTCCATCATTGGAGTTTCTTGCATTTACCCTTCTTTCAATAACTATCAGCCTTCCCATCTCTCGTAAACATACTTCCCAAATATAAAAACTCAATCAACCTTCTCCAAATATTCATCATTCACAACTATATTGCACACTGTTTTCTTACTCTCTCTTTCAAACACCATGAATTTAGACTTACTTACATTCATTATGAACTCATTCTTCACACCTACTTCGTTCATCCTAGACACGAGAGACCGTAGATCTTTCGTACTGTTAGAAATCAGCACTGCATCATCAGAATACAACAGGCAACATACTTCAGATTACTCAATTTCGAGTCCAATCCCACATATAATACTCACAACTATATTGCACACTGAATATATCGACGCAACTGTGAATGGCAGAAAAAGTGGATGGTGGGGAATTTTTTATTCTGCGACTAATAAAGTTCATGTTCATAAACTTACAAAATAAAACAGTTTGCATAAAAAGGGTAATTTTATTTATGAATTATTGTACAAGATATTATATACATTTCCTTGAGTAATTTTCAAACTTAAATTAACACTAAAAAATACTATATTTAAAAATAAATGATAAATAGATATTTTGTTACAAGATTTGTATTATTTGTTAAGTTTATAAAAAATATTTGAACTGTTTTATGGCAAACATGAATGTTCACCCTCAAATAAATATTAATCTTTGTTAATTTTAGTTTAGAATGTTTTTTAAAGTAAGTTTTCTGAAAAGACTAAAATAGACAAAAATTCACTGAAAATAGAAGAAAATCAGCCAAACACCAGATAACAAAAAAAAAAACTATGTATTTAATGCAAGTTTTAAGAATGTATTTTTATATATGTTTGGTGGTTGATGTCTTATTAACTTCATGTCTACTTGAACATATTGCATACTTGAATGCAGTGTGGAATTTTACAAAAATAAATACAACAAAATCAGAGACCGGCCATTTTTATGTAGTGAGGTCACAAATAAAAAAGATTATAAAAACTATAGGTTCCTATTTTATCTATCTACACGATTTTTCCAAGCTGTTATAAAATGCATGCAGGTGGCCTATTCACTTATGGTGCCAATGTCCCACCTCCAAGGCTAGGTAGAGAACAAGGCTCAGCTACCTGGGAAGGCACACTTGAAACCAGTAGACCTTGCCAAACATCCAATGACAACCCTGGTGAACTTTATCAAAGGGACTTGGTTACTGTTAAACAAAATAGGGGAAATGGGAGAAAGCACAACGGGCCCAGGGCGCGAGTGCTCACAGGAACTATAGTAAGCCGTCTCCGTTTTATTGACCTTTCAGGCTAATTTGTTCGCTTTTGAGAACAACTCACTTGGTCTCATAGAAATCGTTGTATCTCCCTTACTGGTATGGTTAGAAATATGATCTAAACAGTTTTAGAAAGAGAAAGCACCACGCTTTATTTTCAAATCGAAATAGAATTTAGCCACAGAAGAATTAAAATTTTAAATCAGGTAATTAATAATGTTTATAATACATTTGTTCAATAAAATGTGTTTTTCGTTATCAGTAATTTTAGACGAAAAAACATAAGAAGATCCAAAGCCAAGCACTTTAAATTTTTTTATGTTTGGATTAAAATTTTTTTGAATTTCGAAAATTAAATGATTATTTCAAATAACAAAATTTCAATATCAGTTTTTAGTTTTCGGATACATTCAGAAATATAAAATTATTTGGATTTTATTGCAAAGTATAAATACTCTGACTTAATGTGACAGAATATGCCAGAGGCCTGAGGAGTTAAAAAAAAAAAGATGATGAGAATTGTGCAGTCATTGCTCTCTGCCTTCCCGTGCGGAGAAACAGTGTGATAAGACAGATATTTTTTAAGCTATAATTACTATAAATCTATAATGTTGCTTTATGTACAAAAGGCATACTGCGGTGTTTAATCGGATATCATAATAACATAAAAATAAAATAACATACGTGGGACAAGAAGAATTGCTTTGAAAACAAATTACATGGTTAATTTATTCTGAAGAAAATATTTATTGCAGCATTAAAAATAAATAATAATTTATAAATAGTCTGAAGAAAATTTAATGAAAGCGTTAACAGTTTTTGAAGCACATGGTTTGCAGTTTTGTCCTCGTTTGGAAGTCTACTATTATTTTGTCCATCAATCTGAAAAACAAAAAGATTTATTAATGATCAGAATCAAGTGGAATTGCGGAGCCAAATAATTATTAAATATGAAGAAAAATTCGACCGCATAGAAAACTGGAGAGCCTTACTTTTTGTCTTCGGCAGTTTTAATATCAGGAATGCAGTCTAATGCTTCATCAAAATAGTTCCTGAAACAAACAAAATAAGCACTTAAAATAATTCTATTGTCTATGATTATACGTATAACCCTGTAACGGATGTTGTTGGTCATTTTTCATCTTTTTACAACATTTTATATCTTTTATAAAATGTGCCAACTACACGCCACTGGACAATTTTAGCCAAAATGGCTGGAAATTCTCGACTCCGAAATAGTTCGATAACGCATCGCTCACGTATTCCGACCGATCGGATCCTTTTGTAACATTATCTATGGATATGAATTCTCTAACATTCCTGTATAAAGTAGTTAACAATAATATGCAATGCCCAGAGTTGCTAAACAAGATTCCATTCAATGTACCTGCGCGTTCAACATGCTCTTATGTCCTGTTCAGGGTTGATCAAAGCAAAACGAACTCTAAGCAGAATTCTTGCCTGAACAGACTATGCAATAATTACAATAGCGTATTATCCAAGGTTGATATTTTCAGTTGCAAACTTACCAAATACAAGAGGTCCATAAAAGAATATTTCTCTGATGGTTTGTGAATAATGTTTATGTCTCTATTGTTTATATCTCTATTATGATTTGATTTATATCTACAAACTCTCTCCATAGCTATAAATGTATTGTTTTGTAAATTTTTCATTTTATATAATCTTTTGTTTTGTATAAATTTTTTAATTCATATTCCTTTCTCACAAATTTAAATAACTTATTCCATATTATCTGTCTCAGTTAAAGTCACAAGGAGGAAATCCATAATTGGTTTTATTTTACTATATAATACTTATGTACAAACTGATTAAATGTATACTGTCGATTTCCCGAAAATGAATAAATAATTATAACATTAACTAAAAATGTCACTAATTACTTTATATCTTGTACATATCTTCAGCGGTAGTGAAATAAAAATTATTTGGGATATGATACCACTGGTGAGGTATTAAAAATGCCTTTTTTAAGAAATTTAATTTCACTATTTTTGTTATATATGTATTTTACATATTTGCCTCTACAAAAATCCAGGAACCTCATAGCATAGTAATCTTACCTCTTTCGGAGAGCTATGCTACGGCGAACCTTAGAAAAATCCTAACTTTATATTATTTAGACTTTTGGTCGCTTGAGGATCAAATTTACACTTTATTTTTACAAACATTTACAGTATCTTGGCAATTTTGGCTTCTGGTGATTACCTCATCAAGACCAGAAGGCCCTGTTACGCGACCGCAAAGCGCCAGAAGTGAGCAGAGACAAGGCACACCCAGTGCTCACCATTTAATGAACTACTATCATCACTATCAATCGTAAAGGAGCATTCTCGTTGGTTGAAGACACGGTTTGGAACCGGCGCCCTAAATCTACAGTCTTGTGCGGACACACGTCCAGTACAAACCATATGATTGCCATCTGTCCCGATAATAAATCATTACATGTCATGGAAACTATTTACTATGCTCTTTATTGTATTAATTATTTGTAACCCAATGTTCAAAGAACCAAAGCTAGCAGTTCACAATGGAGTGCTGGTACCAAGCCTGATTTATGACAGTGAGGCACAGAACTGGCAGAGGAAGGCTGAAAGAATACTGTAGTAATGAGATCCCTGAGGGGTTACGAAGAAAGGAGTGTATGGAGAATATACGAGGTTAATGTGAGTGGAAAAAGTCGGGGATACCCGAGGAAGATACGGCACAATCAAGTGAACCTAATACTTAAGTCAAAACTTATCTTGACGGTTGACAGCGAAAATGAGAGCACACACGTCTTCCTCACCAGACATCTACAAAATATCTATGGACATGCCCATTGCGCCCCAATATTTCAACAAAGGGAGGAAACGGAATGTGGACGAAAGAAATAATGTTTGATGTATTATTTGTGGAAACGGTCGCAGGAGATCTTCAGTTCATTTCGTGCGTGTTTTGCTTGCTCAGAACCTCAACGGTTTTCAATCTTGAAGTACACTGGTTTAATATATTATTATATAAAAAACAAAAATCTCTTTACTTTATATGTTTTTATGAATTTTTTTCTTCTATATACATATGTGTGGTTTTAATTTTTATCCCTTTACACACGAGTGTTAGACTCTCGTAAAGGTAAACATGTTTAATTATAATTTGAAATATGTTCTTATTATGTAAATTTAAATAATTATTTTATAAAATAAATAAAAATTAAATATTGGCACGCTTTATTCTGTAAATTTAAGCTTCCCTCAATATCTTTAAAGGTACAAAATTTAACAAAAAACAATAATTCTTCTCCAGGAGATTCTTTTCCAGGAGAATCTGTCACCTGATATGTCATACGAAGATGTTACTTCCCTAGTCTAAATAAAAGTATAAAGATATTACAGCTCTTGCACAATTTTGTAGACCCAAGCAGCACACTATTGGAGATGCATTCCACATTTCTAGATATGTAATACCATTCACCATGTAAATAAAAGACAAAAACGGGACGATTACAGCAATTAGCTCGTTTTTGCGGGTTTTAAGAATGGAGTTAGGTTCGATTGTTTTTTTTTAAATAGTAGGATATGGTTGTTGTTTTTTCCACTATCATAGTACTTAAAAATAAATAACAAATCTATATGTATCCCATTTTTACTTTCAGTAACGATTTCATTATCCTTCTTGCTCTTCTGCAAAATTATTGTTTTATCGATGAGCCTATTTTTGCCGGGTACCCTTCATATGTGATTCATATTCATGAAGCTTCCCTAAAGCACACACATTGTGTCAAAACGTGCTGCTTGATGGGATAGTTTGCACTCAAAAGGCCAGCGTTATAAAGGTTAAAGAATAATCGATTGAATTAGCAAAAAATTATGAATATTGTGGGTGGTTTCTTACTTTGTTCGTTGAGTGAGTAGTTTGGAAGTGACGTCTTTCAGCACGGTGATGTCAATTCTGGCCTGCAACGCCCCATATTGCGAGAATGCCTCCCTGCAGCAGGACATCAGCCGGGATATCTCCTCGCCAACGGTTTCTATAATCTGCGATAGAACTGCCCGAACTAAACTCGGCGATATGCTGTGCACCTGAAATTAAAATAAAACATCTTATAATATTATGATACTCCCCCAAAACTTATTTTAACTAAATATATATGTTGTAACAAATAATAATCTGTCAGAAACATAGAGTACGACACAGATTTTTTTTCTTCAGGGCTTATGTCATCTTTGGGAAGAAACCCACGCTGTAGAAGAGAGGAAACGCAGAGGCCAGCAAATCAAAGTTCAATCTTGTGAGTCAAATTCAACTCTTTCCCGATCAATCTGACAGTCAATCAACGATTAGAATGCACAATTCTTTTTGAAATTTTCACCAGTTCTTGCAGTTGAAGGTCTTCTTCTACAAATTTCATTCGCAATTGAGTTTCCGACTTCTGAGAATTCTTTAAACTAATTGAAAACCTGGTTCCTTGACAAAACACTGACTCCACATGCATGTTGAATTTTTTTAAATGTTTCCGACACACTGTGCTTAAGTCTGAATAAAAACTTGTTAGCGCACTGACGCTTTTAATGGTTATCACTAATATTCAGAATGCACTAGAAAAATCGATACACGGAAATAATGAATACGGACCAAGCGACTGTAAGGCGCTTCAGACTCTAAGGCCTGCCGCCCACCCCCCAAACAGGAAATCACCAGTGTTGCCACATTGAACGCTACGCTACAGGTATTTTGGTGGCAGCGTCCTGTTTATAGTCCTACTAATATTTTACCAACCTCCGCATGCACAGCTATCAAGTTATTGATGCACTCTTTAGCGTACGGTCTTATATCGGAGGGTTTGTACTTCATGTCCCACTCAAACTTCCCGATGTACATGGACGGTTCGATGGTTCCAACCAACGGGTCGCTCTTTTGCTCCAAGTATGCCTCCATGATGGAACGGTCCAGAGTTCTGAGGGAGGCTTTGGCTGTCTCAGCTGGAATCACCGGTTTCGGGTAGCCATTTCTGTAAGTAAATAAAAATAATAATAATGCACCCAGCGTTCTCGGGCTTTAATCTGCTTTAAGGGATGGCAAAATTGAATGGGGGTGGTTTTTTGAAATCTCTTATAGACAGTCATAACCAAATGAACAGCAGTTGCTACGCAAAAGCCGCGCAGAACAATAATGTCTACAAATGTTGTTTTATAGAGATACAGTGCGTTTATTTGAAGTGACCAGCAAAGTAATTAGATAGAGTCTAGGAAGTCATATTTGCACAGCGCCCTTGAGGAGATTTTTCACAAAAACACTGCTATACTAATAAATTATCTAATAATTAATATTGTTATTAAACTCGGCAGTTTTCCAATTTGACAGTTCAAAGAAGGACGCCCGCTGGTGCCAAATCTGGTGGGATAGAAAGGCAGTATCCAACCCTATTGACATAGAGTAAGTTGAACGGTTCTTTCTACGAAAATGGATCATAGAATAGACCAAGTGAGATCCCAGCTTTACAGGAGTGTAGATGTTTCCTGGAGGTGGCCAAGACTCTCCAAGGGTTGTGGTTGCACTGTTTCCGTTAATTTCTGTTTACTGCAGTGCGATAAAACAATACATAATTATTAATAATGCAGGATAACGAGAGGAAAGGTGGGGAGACCAGACTTACCCTGGTCCATTGGTTGTTTCTCGATTGGTTGTCTCTTTTGGTGTCGCAGCTGGATTCATAGCATCAAAACCAATATTCAACCATCAATATAACTAACAATCATCAAAACCAATTAATTCCTATGTAGGTACCAAGACCAGCGTGACCAGGTTGTAAGTTATAGAACCGATGAATGTTTGTAAGTACACATACTTGTCAAAGAAGGATATGATCCTGGGAAGCACGCATTGCATGGTGTAGTGGCAGTTGGACAGCGTGATGAGCAGGCGGTGCTGCCACAGCGGGGTGCCGCGATTCTCCTGCTCCTCGGAGTTGTCCATGCGGCTGTTGTTTGCCATCAGCTCGGGGGCGCCCAGCACTACCGACAGGGGGGACTGCCCGCTGTCCTGGAACCAGAACCACAACAAACAATGGTGTAGTTTACAATTTTATAATAATTATCCATCAACTAGCGACTCAACCAATCTCAGAAGTCTGACTTCTTAAAATGTGACTACAATCAGCGCATTCTTCACACACCGCAAACCTGTAATAACTCAATTAAATTGCACTCACTTATAGTACAGAAGTCACGAGACGTGGCACTCTTTTCTACTGCCCTTTTCATTATCATTTGTATTTGTATTATCACTCGTGTAATTAAATGATCAAATGGCAAATTTGTGTTTGTCACTCGTGTCATTACGTGATCAAATGGCAAATTTGACAAATCAGTAAAATACCAACATATGACCATAATGCCGGGATCACACTAGTACAATACGTGAACATTCTCGATCGTGGAGGGCAGGACAAAACAGTATTTTGCTGTCCTCGCATCACTTCATATATGCTGGGATCACAGCCGTGGACCCACTGTCCTAGTGTGAACAGTAGTTTTAAAGATAGGACAATAAACCAAGACACTGTCCCAGAGATAGACGGGCAAGCTATCTCCGCAGGATAAAGTCTTAACACCACCACTCAAGTTCTAATTTTGAAAAGACAGTAGGACAATAGTCAGTAGCTCCGCGCGTACGTATCTCAGCTGTCGGCGCTCAGATATCATATTTCGGCTTAAAAATGTCGCGTAAATGGAACACTACAATACATCTTGGTGGAAATGACCAATAGAAAGATAATATTTTCGCAAACTCGCTTGTAACGCGCGTCGTCATGTATCTGGAATATGGTAGAATTGTTGTATCGTCCCATTGTCCTGCCCTACATGATCGAGGCTGTTCACGGAGCAGGGACAGGACAATATTGTATTGTCTTCTAAAGTCCCCGTATAATCACGGTATAACACATCAGAAGATATTTGTGTTCCACTCAGCCAGAAGTTTATTCGATAGATTTTTAGAGTTTCTTATTGGTGGATAAACGTCATATAGCTAGGCAATAATATGACGTCACAATATTTTCCTTCCAATTTTCGATTGGAGTTTACCCCCCTTGCTTTCATCAAAAATAATTTCGGTAATTATTTTCCTACGACTACCATTTTTAATACGCATTTAAAAAAAAACAATCATATGATTCAACTTAATGACAATAAACAACAACTTTTTGCATTTACGATTTTGAAAAATATTGATATTTAATATTATTTGCGTAAATAATAAATTACGGGAAAATTTTCCATTCGACACACCATTTTGACAGAACATCGCGCAATTTCGCGTTTGTTTGTGTTGTGGCAGTGTAGAAAACATGTAAGACATAATCGTCATAATAGACCAGGGGTGTCAAAGATACGGCCCGCGGGCCGCATGCGGCCCTCGGACCCTATCAATACGGCCCGCGAGCCGTATGCGGCACTCAGGTTCCATCATTACGGCTCGCTACCACGTGACAATATTATGTCGCGGAGGACAGAACCGCACTCTTTCATTGTAGATTTTAGATATTCAGAGGACAGTCGATGCCTACGCGTGTTTATAATTGCAAGCGATTGATTTACAGTGTAATTTCAAGAGACGTGCGCATCGGACGCGGTGCGCCGTGCACCGAGTTGCCTTTTCTCTTACGCCGGCTGGTGGCGCTGGTCTGGTGCACGACTCGTACTCACGACGCCCCCTCCCCCCCGACCCCGCACCACAAGGGTCGCAGTTGCCGGTCGCCAGCGCAGTCAGATTTAAGCCTTAGCATCGAGCGGTCGCGTCGAGTGTTTATATTACTTACGTACTCATAGTTTGTTGTTCATTCAAGTTCTAATATTGGTACGTGGCATAATGTCGCAAAAACGTAGTTGTAAGTTGATAGTGAGTGCAGAGTTTTTCAGACAAAATGGGAAATCGCATATTTTTTCATGGAATGGAAAGGTAAATCACTTTGTTTGATTTGCAATCAAACAATTGCCGTTTGTAAGGAGTTTAATTTAAAGAGACATTATGATTCGAATCATAAAGGAAAATTTGAAGATTACACTGAAAAGATAAGAATGGACAAACTATTATCTTTAAAATCTAACCTTCACGGCCAACAGTTTCAACAGCGAAGACGCCTTAAAATCCAATTTCATTATTGCATTAGAAATCGCCAAGAGATCAAAACCTTTCACTGATGGTGATTTTATTAAAGAATGTATGTTAAAAGTGGCTGATGTTTCATTCCCATCACAAAAATCAACCATTCAAAATATTCCGCTTGGTGGCTTGATTGTGCATTTTTGGTAGATATGACAAAACACATGAATGACCTCAATATAAAGTTACAGGGTAAAGACTTGATCGTCACTCAAATGTATTCGCATTTACAAGCCTTCGAAACAAAATTAAGACTGTGGGAAATTCACATAAAAAACCAAACACTCGATCATTTCCCTCACGTGAAATCATTTGGCACAGTGAACCAGACAAAATTGGATGAGTATTCTCAACTTTTGCTGAATCTGATCACAGAATTTAACAGTCGTTTTGAAGATTTTCGCAAAATGCATAAAATGGAATTCCCACTTTTCAATAATCCATTTACTTTTGATGCTGCACTGGCACCAATTCATTTGCAAATGGAATTGATAGATCTCCAATGCGACAGCATTGTAAAGGATAAATTTAAGAAAGTTAATGTTACTACATTTTATACACAATATTTCAAGAGTTTGAATAACTATCGAAGTATAAGAAATCATGCGGCACGTATCCTGTGTATGTTTGGTAGTACGTATTTATGCGAGCAGATGTTTTCCGTTATGAAAATAAATAAAAACAAACATCGCTCACGGCTTACGGATGAAAATCTCCAATCGATTCTAAAAGTAACTACGACGAATATGACACCCGACATCAATGAACTTGTCAAAAACAAGAGAAGTCAGGTGTCCGGCTCAAGATAATTTACCTTGTTACCCTTCTTTTTAACTTACTGAATTTATAATAAATAGGTATCTAACTAAATAAAGATTTTAACAATTAAGTATGGGTTTTATTTTTTAAATATTGAGTCCGGCCCGCTTACACACGCCAAATGTTATAAACGGCCCTTAAGAATATCCAGTTTGACACCCCTGTAATAGACAATTATTCGAGATCGCTGGACACACATCATATAAATTTAGTTTCTTAATATTTAAAGGTTTACTACGATTTTTTTTTAAATAAAACGTTTTGATTTTAGGTCTGGATGGGTTATTATAGATTATTACAAGTTAGGTTATGTTAGATTGAATTATTATATGTTAGATAAGGATAGGTTAGTTTAGGTTGGACTATTATATGTTAGATTAGGATAGGTTAGGTTAGGTTGGGTTATTATAGGTTATTACAGGTTAGGTTAGGTTGGATTATTATATGATAGGTTAGGTTAGGTTAGGTTGGGTTATTATAGGTCAGGTTAGGTTGGATTATTATAGGTTAGGTTAGGTTTGATTATTATAGATTAGGTTAGGTTAGGTTGGATTATTATAGTTTAAATTAGGATAGGTTAGGAAAGGATAGGTTAGGTTAGGTTGGGTTATTATATGTTATAACAGGTTAGGTTAGATTAGGTTGGATTATTATATGATAGGTTAGGTTAGGTTAGGTTAGGTTGGGTTATTATAGGTTAGGTTAGATTGGATTATTATAGGTTAGGTTAGGTTTTATTATTATAGGTAAGGTTAGGTTGGATTAGATCAGGTTAGGATTATTATAGGTTAGGTTAGGTTAGGTTGGATTATTATTGGTTAGAATAGGTTAGGTTGGGTTGGATTATTATAGATTAGGTTAGGTTGGATTATTATAGTTTAGATTAGGATAGGTTAGGTTAGGTTGTGTTATTATAGGTTATTACAGGTTAGGTTAGGTTGGGTTATTATAGGTTAGGTTAGGTTGGATTATTATAGTTTAGATTAGGATAGGTTAGGTTGGGTTATTATAGGTTATTACAGGTTAGGTTGGGTTGGGTTATTATAGATTAGGTTATTATGGGTTAAGTTATTTACATATAAAAAATATAAAAAAACCTTCCCTTAATATGTTAATTTTACAATATTTCTAACACATCATTTTTAAAAAAATGTTGTTTATTGTCTATAATATAATGAACCATTTTACCATATAAATTTTAAAAACTTTGAAACTTGAATCAGTTTAATAATTTTGCAACTGACTTGGTCGCTGTAAATTCGATTTTTTCGTTTCTCGCTTCCGATAGGGTTTCATGTTTTTTAGTGTTAGGTTGGCAGTGCCCTACACTACGTAAAAACAAACGCGAATTATGCGCGATGTTCATATCGGTGTTCTGTCAAAATGGTTTGTCAGCTGGCAAATTTTATCGTAAATAATTATTTACGTAAGTAAATAATATTAAATATCAATATTTTTCAAAATCATAAATGCAAAAAGTTGTTGCTTAATGTCATTAAATTGATCGAATGATTGTTTTTTTTTTAAAATGCGTATTAAAAACAGTAGTCGTAGGTAAATATTTTCAACAATTTCAGTCATAGACAAAAATACCTTTAAAAAAGGAACATAATTACCATGGTATACATAATCGCTAAAGTATCTACCTACACAAAATAAGTTTGGGTAAGTACTTTAGAGAGAGATATGAAAGAATTAGCACTTTTGCTTGTTTCTTCCTAAAATATTACCTGGTCATCGTGGCTAAAGGCCAAGGTCTCGAGGCACTTGGTGAACGCCTGCAGCATGTCCTGAACATGGGAGCTGAGGTGACGACAGGCCGCCGAGATCGGATCCAGCAGGGGCTTCTCGCGAGGACACGTAACAAGGACCGACTCCTTCACAATGTTCATGACGTCGTAGATTGTCTTCTCTAATAAGCCGGGCTGAAAATTAAAAATAAAATTGTTAAATTTGTGTATTTGACTGTGGTAAATTTTCAAAAACTTTTAGATGGATATTTCAATGCTCCATAGTTCATTATGCAAACAAATTTGAGAACTAAAAATAATTGGGTTGACTTGGAAATTCCAGTCATAAAAGCTGTGCGAATTTCATGACCCCAGAGCTCACCAAAAATCATTATTTTTTGGATCAATAGTGTGTTTTATGGCATAAATTGTGTTGAAAAGGCCAGCGTTGTAAAGTTTAAGATTAAACCACTGACCAGTTCTGTAATACCGCCGTGTTGTGGATCAAACTCTACTTTCCAAGTCTCCTTCTTATGAAAAGTCTTCACTTTGTCTGTGGCCTGCTTCAGCAAGCCGATCATGCAGTGCAATCGGAGATCAAATATCAGGTTCCCGACAATGTCCAGTGCCTCCGAGGGCAAGTCCATCCTCATGAGGGAGCTGTAGGTCTCCCGCACGTCTCGGAGGCAGTGGGCCATCCAGTTGCAGAGGTTGGGGGCGGGCTGGCTGCCCCACAGCACCTTCTCGGCCAGTGCGGTGCGGTCCAAAGTCTGCGGTAGTAGGGCGGTGCGAAGAGTCCGACTGAATAGCTCGATGGTTGCCAGTATCATTCGCTGGAATAGAAAAAGATGAGAATGTTATGTAAATATTATCACACCGGCTTTAGTACTCAGCAAGGCCTGTTTCATAGTTGTTTACGGACTACTGCCCCGTTATACACTCGTCCCTGCTTAAACACAGGTAACTTTTGATCATGGTTATGTTTCCTGTTAAATACATAGAATATTGATGAATTTGTTTTTGTACCATATTATAACTATTAATGTGATTTTGTTCAAGTTATTGTTTGTTTTCTGCTGAAATTTCATTACTACTCACTAGTGTATAAATACTAGTTCATCATCCACAAACACATGTTACTAATTTCTGTTGTGCAAGGACACTTGAGAGTCTAGAGTCGTTTCACTTCTCCTTGGTTCCCGAAGGCCCCATGGGGGAAAAGTCCACTCCCCATTGTTCCTCGTTAGCCAGCGTTAGCAATGTAATGCCTGAAAATATACTAATATATTTTTACGTCTTGATTATAAAACATCGACTTTTCTCTACTTTCTATAAAAAATAATATGCATGTTTCATATATGTAAACCTTCCGGAAGAAATTCTCTATTTGATACTGAAAACCCTATCAAAATTCGTTGCATAATTTAGAAGAACTAAGCGCACAAACAGACAGACGCGGATAGCGACTTTATTTTATACTATTTAGAGATGATTAAATTCTAAAATAAAATTTGTTTGCGACCGCCGGGATTTGAAGAGCCGTCAAATATATAGACTACAAATTATAGATTACAGATATGTACGTGATCCATAATATTTCAATAAAACACTTACGATATGTCAAATGCCGTGTTTAAAGGTTAATTGAAACTTTTATCAGTGGTGGTTATCAAACTCAACAGTGGGGTGATTTGCAGAGGAAAAGCAGCTGTATACTAGAATTGTGAGCTCGAGAATGTAGAATACGCCCAGCTTCTGAGAAACTGACTTAACTTTGGCTTCGATAGCCCTCGATGCCTCAGCTGGTCACTTAAGGTTACACAAGGTAAGGATGTCAATGGATGGCTTGTTGGGAAGATTGCTTCTGTTGAAGGAGACTAGGTTATCATTCATCATTCATCAATCATCAATTCCTTTTCAAAGATTTTCTGCTTTATAGTTAGCTTATTATTATTATTTAATGAGCAGGAAGCTGATCTCTGATTCTGATGATGCGCTTATATCTGATTTTACAATAATTTTAACAGTAATTAAAGTTGTTTTAATTTAAAGTAAACAAACTGTTGTATCTCCAGGTTTCCTAACAAACTATTTCATTAAATAAAACTTACTCTGTAGCGCTCCCCTGGAGGCGAACTCTTACACTAATATCAAAGATATTACACAAACTAACCTTGAACTTTTCGTGTTTATCAGGTTGTCTATCGCCCCTCAGTTCCCCGCAGAAGTAGCTCTGACCCAATCTCCACAGGTCCGGCATGTCCTCGGACAGCAGGGGGCACAGGGCCCCACACAGGAGAACCCTCGGGGGCCACGCCTCTGTAGCGCTCCCCTTTGATGATTTCTGGGACTTGCCTGAAAGGAAAATATATTTTAATTTATTGATCGTTGATTTGATTGTCATTAAATCGAGGACTTAAAGTCAAACGTTATCTACAAAAAATATACAAATAATAATTCTAGGGCTTAAAGTTAAACGGCACTATCTACAAAAAACACACCAATAGTTCGAGGGCTTAAATTCGAACAATGTTATCTGGTATATTTTAAAAAAACAAAAATTATTGCTATGACTTTTTGTAGATAATGTTGTTTGACTTTAAGCCCTCGAAATTTGACAACCTAAGGATGGAGTGTTTCACAGAAATTCAAATGTAACATTGATTTTTTTAAATTTATGTTACACCTCACAAGAGCGCCTCTGTCTACACAGTGTAAAGACAGGGGAACTATGTCGCCACCCGGTTGGTTAAGGTAGGGGCTGTAGGAAAGAATCTATTACTGCAGGTCTTGAAGAAACCCGGATAACATGAAGATAAACAGATGCCGGCAGCTCGCTCCATTGAAATACCTGTACAACAGACTCAGCACACTTACATCGCGCCTGTGCATTAGAGATGGCAATCGGTCTGTTGACAACGGATTGTCAATCCGACGGACCACCCTCCCTTGCACAGAATCAAGTAGGTTTATCAGGTTTTTTGAGGCTCCGGTCCAGAGGTCACAGCTTACAGCCTACCTTGTTCATCTTCGGAAGCCTCCAATTGGATATGGTGGTCCCGGGTTCTTGTGATTTCTCGGGATATAAAATCACAGCGGCTGGTGATTCCGTTCCAGGCCGCGTCTCCGCCCCACTCCAAGTTCATGAGCGAACGAATCAGATACTTTTGTTCGTCCACGGAAATGGGCATTTTCTGTACCCTCATGTGGAGCAATATGCGGAGGTTTTCAATTCTGTTTTCCACTTCCGCTAAGACTCTTTTGAATATCTGGAAGAGCAAATTCCAAAAACATTATACAATAAAAAGATGCTCATTTATTGCAGCCTTTAGAAATACGGTCTTTACTTGTGGACAGGTAGATACTCGTACATAAATAAATAAATTTATGTGGCGTGTTTCGTATCGACGTGCTCACATTCAAACCCAACAAAAAGAGCAGAATGTTAAATGTTGTATTATATTGAAAAACAAGATATTTTAAAATCATTTCAAATACTCACTGGCACTTCAGTTTTTCCAAATAGATTCTTAGCTCTTGCATAGTCATTAATAACCAGATCGTAGTCCTCTTTCCCTATGTTCTTGTCAATGTTGCCAGGTAATTGAAAGAGGAATTTGTGTCTTGTTAAAATGGTCAGAGTTGCCCTCGTGGTGTCTGCATTGTCTTTGCGGGCAAGTACCTCATCAAAAAGTTTATTAGCTTCAACCATTGATTCTGAGAACATAACAGAACAAAATTGTGTTGCAATTTAATACATTTGCATATTATGCAAAAAATTCATCTTGATTTTCTGACAATTGAATTGTCTCTGTCAATCACAGTGCCGTTTGAAACAACCAAATCAAAGATTGTTTGACTCTCACAAAGAATATCAAAAGACAATATACAAAGAGAGAAAATGTCAATACCTTCGATGGCAATTTCTAGTTTTTTCAGTGGTTCATTCCCGCCTTCCCTAGCGTCTATTTCAAAACGATCTTTCAGCAGTATCAAGGCATCCAATTGGTCCATAACACTTCCAGTATTCGCCTTCAAGAAACTCAACTGTCCCTCTTTTTGTACATCAACCTGAGAAAGATAATAACGTTTTAAAAACATCAATTTATAGGTTTCCGGGTGAAGATTTTAGCGATGAAAAACAGAGGAAAGCATAATCATACCTTCCGCTTGAGAAACAGAGTTCCCGCCTTCAAGTCCTCAAACGTTGTGGCGTGATGATGTTCTAACAGGAACCAGCCAGGATGGAAGTTTTCAGCAGAGAGGTCGCCAGAACTAAAAGGGAAAAGTTCATCTTTTATTTTTATTTATTTATTTAACGCCCAGAGGGCTTTTACATGGTTGGTAGTATAATTTTAATTTGACAGATATTTTGAAACATAAAAAATAAGAATAAAATTACATTTGATAAAAGCTATGCAACAAGTCATACAAACACAAGAAACAAAAACAGAAAATTACAGCTATTTGTAGGTTTACATGATGTGTTTAGGAGTATTGTTGAAATAAATGTTTTAAATGATCCACAAAACTTGCCAAGTTGGTATTGAATATGTCAACATTCAACATCACCCAAGTAATGATTTCCCATGGTGTGAAGTCGTTGTATCGGAGAGTGGGCAATGTAGTTACGCTTATGTGTGCTGCTGTAGAATATTGTATTTTGTCGTGTTGTTACTGTGGGTGTATGTATGTTTATAAGTTGCAGGAATTCACAACAGTCGAATTTAGAGTTAAGTATTTTGAATAAGAATGTTAAATCGTTTATTTTACGCCTATCTTCTAATGTATGTATTTTTAGAGTATTTAATAAAAAAATTGTATTTTAAGTCTTCGACAGGGATATTTAATTTAAAATTTATAAAACGTAGAAATTTTTTTTGTATTCGCTCAATGTTGTTAATGTGAATTTTGTAAGATGGAGACCAAACTACTGAGTTATATTACTTAATATCTTGTGGAATTTTTTCATAATAGAATAGAGAGAAAAGCATAGAATAAAGAGGAAAACTAGAAGTCCCTTCCATACAAATTTGAATGGAAATATACTCGTATGTTCCATTTAGCCTAATAGCCCACTTCACTTACACTCCCCTGACATTGTAGATTTCAATCCCATTTGAATTCTGTAAACACAGTTTTGTATTGGAAATTTAAGACCCAATTAGGTAAATATTGAATCATAAAACATGCCCACGAGGCCTTCTTGTACTATTCTTTATTCTATGTAGAAAAGCATTGCATTTGACTTTGCATTGACCATTGCTAATGCCTGTCGGAAAAAATGTAAACGACCAGCTGGGCGTAAATCCAAATAAAAAAGGATCATACTCTTAAATCGAGAAAAATAATTACCTTAATAGTAAAATTAATCATCAAAATAACAATTTAACCCACCTTTAAAAAATGATATAAAGTCGTTAAAAGCATTAAAACCATACCTTAGTACGTAACCTAGTTTTCTAGTGTAACCCATTCATTACTTTTCATGACTTTTTAACAAGTGTTGAATTGTCATTTTGATGAGTTATTCGGTCACCCTTGTATGGTATTCACAATAAAAAAATATACAAAGGTACAAGAAACAAAAAGCGATATGAGATGAACTTTTTATCATCCAAATAAACCCATTTGTGTGATATTATCTTGAACATTAACTGAAAAATGGCTGAAGTCAAAATGATTAAATACGAATAATCACCAGTCTGGAAACAGCTCCTGCAGGTCCTCCGGGAACTTGTTCTCATCTCCCTCTGTGGACAGGCCGAGGGGGTCAGGGGGCGCGTAGGAGGCAGGGGACAGGGGGCGCCGGCCCCACGACAGGGCCACTCCCCCCTCCTCCACCCACACAGCGCTCTCCTTCATGGGGCCGTAAGATTCGTGGTAGGCTGCAGTTACATACAACACAAACATTGATCAATGTGTTATTGGATATTGCTGATGCTTAGGTCTAGTTGTTTTGCAGAAATTCACTTGTAACAAAGTCATCAAATGTCCATTCAACATCATTTTGCTGTTTTTAAAGGTCTCCGTTAACCGCCGATTCTAGGTGTGTTTCAGCTTTCTACCAAATTGTAATAAGCTGACAAGCTCAACAACATGATAGTTGTCCTCTTCTGCTGATTACATTTTTTATTTAAATTTTTTTTTTTGAGTGTATTTAGGAAACAATTTTGCATTTAAGATGTTGAGTATAAAATAAATCGGTTAAATTCCATTTAAAATCTTTTTCATATTTACAGGTTAGCAAGTAAGTAGATATTTAAAGTTATAAGTTATAAACGGTCTTAAAATCAGCATTTAACGGGAACCTTTCAACTGTCAAAAAAACCAAATGGCGGTGAATGGCCATTTAATAACAATTTTACATTTGAATTTCTATGAAACAAACTGTCCTTAATGTCAACTTGACTTTACACAGCCACTTCAGAAGACAGAAGACACAACAGAATTAATATAGGAAATGTGAAGAGGATTGAAGAAACATTCATTCATCTGTCTGTGGTGCCAATTCCAATGTCCGCCTTCAAAAGAAAAAGACTCAGATACCTGGGAGGAGATTCTGGTTTTAATTAAGAATAAGGAATTGTACTGAAATTATTAATGCCTTTTTCGTTACTGCGATTCCAATTCTCTCAGGATGACAGCAGAATTGTTCTTAAACTTAAAATTAACAATTTCTTAAGTGCGATTCCAGATCTCCCGGATGACTGATAATTCCTTACCCTTAAGGAGAACCAGAAACGGCCCTCCGGGGACTTACGGAGGTATATTGTGGAACAAACTTTATTACATAAAGCCAAAGGAATAAGGTGAAATACAGGAGATAGCATAATGGCTGGAGCACTTAAGGTGGCTTTATAGAATGCAATAAATAATAATTTATTTAGTAACGTCTAAAAAGGCTTTTACATAAAAGTGATACATGAAATCATAAGTATATAATCCCACACAGGGGGCCCAGGGGGAAATTCTTTTGGTATGCTGTGTGGAGGATCTTTTTTAAAGAAAGGAAGGAGATGAAGTTCTGGAAAAGTAAAGAGGACGAGGGTTGGGTAGGAATCTAGGGATCAGTGTATCCAGGAGTGACAGATATGATGGGTCAAGAAACCAGTTGGAGAGGTCAAAGGATTTCCCCAAACCTCTCCCGATCTGGCACGTCACTCAGCTGGTTGACAGGTGCATTCTGAACACACCTCACCCGATAAACTCGGGCACCCCTGCTAAATCGCCTAACGTAGCGAACCACTTGGGGTAACAAATCCGCCTCCCAAATTGTACTTAGGCTAATATCTGTATTATTTAGGAAATAGATGTAATTTATTTTGAAGTAGGAACAAAGCAGGTATATGAATACACACCATGCAAATGTAGCTGAAGTGACACTGGAATTACAAGTACAATGAGAATACAATGAAAAATAAGAATACTCATATAATAGTAAAATAATAGACTAGGATTATAGTAAGAGCTCATTAATTTCAACTTTGTATTTCAGTAATTCTGATTTTAAAATATCCACTTAACAATATTTATTACCTCGGCTACGAAGTCTTTGTATAGACGAGTTGGAGGCAAAGAGGCAATTTTAAAGAAATGAAGATCAGACCAAAAGACTCTTACCTACAAATTAAAGAAACCTTACCATTTTCCATGACTCAAACATTAAAATATTTTCAAAACTCGACCAGGCCAAATACCGTATCATTAATAACTGACGCCCCCTTTTTGAAAGATCCATTAGATATAATGATATTAGGTTTCATAACTCTATGATCAAATACATAGAATTGTGTTTAAGAGCAGATTGTCCAGTGAAAACACAATAGATTTAAACAGTTGGGTAAATGCGTGATTATAAACAATTGCCTAATAGCGGTGGCTTACTAAATGGACAAGATGTTTTCATAGAATTCGTTTTGGTTTCCTCTAAAGAAAGACAACAAGTGTCGCATTGTTTTTTGCAAAAGTAAACGTTTTAAGGATTGTATTAACAATATTGAAAGTTTGTGTATTATTACTGTTTCGGTGAAATAAAAAATCTTTAATAAAATTCGTCCAATTCAGTTGTCTAACTAACTAACTAACCATCACGCCGTTTCCCATGACATGGCCCGACTCAAGTATCTGATTCACTTGGTTGTGCCATGTCTTCCTCGGGCGTCCCAGACTTCTGCTACCATTCACATTTGCATTGTATATTCTCCTTACACTCCTTTCTTCGCTCATTCGCTCTACATGCCCAAACCATCTAAGCGTCCCTTTCTTGATCTTACTCACTACGCTTACATCAGCCTTACACTCTTTGCGGATCTCCACATTCCTCACACGATCATACATGGTTTTACCACACATACGCCTCAGGGATCTCATTTCAACAGCATTCATTTCAGTTTCAGTGCCGGCAACCCGGGCGTTTATTTAAGGTTCTTCTGTACAGATGTTTTTTTTTTTCATTACCCTCCTCACTAGACAAAGTCTGTTCTGAGGCTGGCATTCAATCTACTTTCATCCTTGTGGCAAATTATTGATAACCAATAATTATTATAGTGTCAAAAACAGAAATGGTGATATTTTGGAACTTTTTTGCTACCCGGAGACATTTCTGTCATCTCGCAAATTACACAAACAAAATATCCTTTATTACTATGAGAAATAACTTTATTTAACCAAAATAGGTAAGGTTATATATTGGCTTATAAAAAAAGTGACAAATAACACAAAAGTACCTTATTTTAATATAATATTATCACATACATTATGTACTCCACTTAATTCTAAATATGCCCAAATTATTGTACTCCACTTACTACTAAATATGCCCAAATTATTGTACTCCACTTACTGCTAGATATGCCCAAATGATTGTACTTTCTTTAATTCTAAATATGCCCAAATTATTGTACTCCACTTACTGCTAGATATGCCCAAATGATTGTACTTCACTTAATTCTAAATATGCCTAAATTATTGTACTTCACTTAATTCTAAATATGCCCAAATTATTGAAACTATGTTTCAATTTAATTAGTATGAGAAACAACTATTTATGTTGGGGGAAATGGTAAAACACGCACAACATAGGTTATTTGGGTCTTAGTTTGGGTTATTTAAATAATTTTTCGTACTTAGATAGAAGCGGAACCTTTCGGAAAACGTCACTGGTCACATCATACTAACAAGATTCAAACTCACTGGTCACATCATACTAACAAGATCTCCCCTGATATAAATAGTTGTTCCTTGCAGTAATTAAGTTTAAAACAAGTGTTATTTAAATGATTTGTGCAAATTAAGAAGTAAGTGGTCTAGTGGTTCTAATAAGGTAGCTAATATCTCACCTCTGAATTGCACAGTACATGTTCCTTCTCCGCCGGACTTGGTGGTGACTATGATATCGCCTCTGGTTTTGCCAGGCCCAGAGCGGGCCACTATTTTGTTTTTGCTCTTCCATTCTGCCGACAGAAAACAGTCACACCCACATATCCGAAGACCTACAAGAAATTGTCAATTAAAAACCTACTTGATAAACACAGGGTGTGTTACAAATTAAGTGGAACTTGTTCAAATTCAGCGTGGTTCATGTTTGAATTTGTTTGATTGTTATTGATGAAATCAATTGATAGTAAAATCTCACCGATTAGATCATTCGCTTTTATGCCGAGAAACTCCCCACGTATGGTCACTCTGGTGCCCGGCGGACCTTCTTTCGGGGATAAGCCGGTCACAACGGGTGGCGGACCCATTCTTACGATTCAAAATTAACCTTACTTTTAATTAACATTAATTAATGAACATAATAATATTATTTCATTGTCAAATGTGTGGTTACACCTTCTGACATTTGTTGTTTGACAGTTGACATGACAGCTAAATCATAAACAAAACTGGCATAAACTATTAACGGAGAGTGGTAGGAACCCCAAACGAATTTATTTCCAAATGGCTTATTTTTACTTTCAAACAATAAATTAGTTAATAACATGGTTAATCTTAATAAATGGCATTTTATTTTCAATTATGGAAGCATCAATTTGAGTTTTAGATATTTAAAGAAAAAAAGATATAGCTGTCATGTAATGTTACGAAGAACAGCCATAAACGTATTTGAAAACATGTAGTGTAAATACTTTTATCGAAATTCGAAATATTGAAGGGTCGAAAAATATTAATTAAATTATTAAACGGAAGGGCGTAACGCCTTCAATTAATTGGCATGGCCACTAGTAGTTACAGGTAAGAATAATTTATCAACTTTATCTCACCGTCCTGTCATTTTGCATTGTTTACAGTTTTTAGGTTATTTTCATAGGGCAGGGGTTAATCTGACATTTGATCGTCAAATTAATTAAAATGGCATGGAAATGTAGTTTTGAGACAGCTTTCACTAATTTTATGACTCACCGCTCAGTAGATACATAAATAACTTGGTGTTGCAAAATGTCACGGTCTGTTAAATCCTCGTATTATTACTTAATATTGTATCCTATCATTTTCAAAAATTATATTATAAAATATAACTTATATTTGATTATTTTAATAATATTTCAGTAAAGTGGACGAATATGGATTTGAGAGACCCGAAGACTTTGATTATGCATCATATGAACGGTTCATGTCTGTATACTTGAAGGTGTTGGCTCGTCGATCCAAAAAATGGTCAGAAATGTTAGGGGATGGGAAATCTCTAAAAAGATCGCTAACCATAAAGAGATATGTCAGAAAGGGAATACCAAGTAAGTGAATAATTATACTAACCCACCTTAGAAATGATTACTGGTCGATAATGCGAAAGCAGTTATAAATAATAATCGTCCAGTTTATTATTATTATTATAGAGCGGAGACGGTTTACGTATAGTTACCATGAGCACTTAGGCCATAGGCCCATTGTGCTATCTCCTATTTTACCTCATTCCTTTGTCAGTAACTCAGTCACTTTTATAAAGTTCACCAGGGTTGTCATTGGATATGAGGATACGTCTTCTGTTTCCACAATATGTCTTCTCAGGTCCCATCTCTGATATATCAGTGGAACTTGGGCCCACTTGTTTGATTGCTCTTATTGAAATCTGCCTCCACCGTGGTACCTTCATAATATGAAATCATTTGCACTCATGTTAGTGCTAGTCCTGGGTCGATCGTGAACTACCCGATCATTGTAATCCAATCACGAAACGATTGGGTTACTTTTTCAAAAAGGATTCAATCGTTAGCTTCCATATCCCGTGATGGATGCCGGTGTGGTGAGCGACCATAGATGTATGAATTTTGTAGACCGGTCATCACAAATCTCATTCTCGCAACAGACAATTAGAGATGGTAAATCACTGAAATCTAAAATAGACTATCATTTCCCTACTACCCACCCACCTAAAACGAAAGTACCCAATCAAAGATGGGGTGATGTGTATTGGGGCTCAGGTACAATGTGTACTTTTGTCTTACAACGGTCGGCGGCGAGGCGGGCGGGCGGCATGAGCATCATTCTTTCTTTACTCTATGTCATTTTTTTCGAATGTAAAAATACCCGATCAAAGAGTGGGTACTCTCGACCCAATCACTTTCTCCTTTCGGTGAGCGACCCAAGTCGTGTAAAATGATCGATAGATCCAGTCTAGTTTGTACCCCCACATTTTTTTCTGGTTGGCCCTTCATTCTCTAAATATTATAAAATAAAGTCGCTCTCCGCGTCTGTCTGTTTGTGCACTTAGTTCTTCTAAACTACGCAACCGATATTGATAGGGTTTTCACTATCGTTTAGAGAATTTCTTCCGGAAGGTCTACATATATAATACATGCATATTGTATTTATAGAAAGTAGTGAAAAGTCAATGTTTTATAATCAAGTGGTAGAAATATTTTTTCGAGCACTACATTGCTAACGCTGGCTAAACGTTATGAGATATAACAAAATAATGTACTACGGAATTGTATATCTTAAAAAGGCCTACAGAAAAGTCTGAGGTGGTATATGTCTATCTTCTAAGGATAACCCCCAGCAACGCCGGGTACACGTCAGCTAGTAATCTTATAAGAGAGTTTCACTTTGCGAATTAAAACCGTAATTTAATCTGAAAAGAAGTTATAGCCGGGCGTCGTGGGTTCAATTCTCTGCTAGCTAAGTCCTCCCTTATTGAAATAGCAGCAATTTCATCTTTTTATGACGGTGGTAGGGAGATTTAAAATATTGGTAGGTTATATAACTATATAATATAAATTAATCTTTCCTTTTCTTCTCTATCTAATTTGAAGGTGGACACCGAAGTACAGTTTGGATGCTCGTGTCCGGGGCCAGTTTGATACGGGAGCAGTCCCCCGACCTGTACGAGAGGCTGCTGGACGCCCCGTTCGAAAAGGAGCTGGTGGACATAGTCAAGACCGACCTCCCGAGGACCTTCCCCGATAATATCTACTTCAACAAGACAGCCAACCACCAGGCGCACCTGTTCAACGTGCTAGTCGCGTATGCACATAACAATAAAGATGTTGGATACTGCCAAGGCCTAAATTATATAGCAGGTATGTTTTTATTTAATTACACTACTCTTTCGGTAATCGGTCACTAAATTATTCAACAACTACTATAATACGCCGTTATTTTTGTAGTTGTTTTAGAACATTTTCTGTGTGTATGCTAGCAACTGTTGTATGTATTTCTATTTGTTTCCTTCTGCCACATTTTTTTGTTTGAATAAGTTTACAAAATGCAGTCTTCTCGCAAGCGTAAACATGAAACTTTAACTTTAAACCAAAAACTGTAAATTTAATGAAAATTCGATAGCGGTGTTTGTTTTTATGAAATACCTGTTTGAATTTTTAGCTTATGTTGTGTGTATGCACCATAATCTGCCGCTTTCACTGATTGAACACTTGCCCGGTTTTTAGGGTGGCATATTAGTGAGAGAGTCATGTCTAGAAAATAGAGCATGAGAGTATTGTAAGATCCTGTAGGTCTTAAAGACTGCGATGGGCTGGAAATGTTGAAAGAATGCCAGATGATAGGACACCAGAAATTATGACTGAAGCGACCCAGGAGCAGACCACGGAAGAGGTGGATATTGTTGAGAAGTTCAAAATCCAAGTATGTAGGGCAATGATTATGATGATAACTTGTATTGAAAAGAAACAGTAAGTACCCATCAGGCTATCGACAACCTCCTATATATTCGTGGTGCGGGGGGGGCCTAACGAGACAGCCGATAGTGATGCTAAAAAGATTGAAGGGCCGTAATTCTTGTTCAATGTTCGACAGAAATTTACGATTTGACATAGCATCTTGGTGGTAAATCTATGGCATCTTGTGTTGACGCAATGGTGAGCACAGTTGCAAGTCAAAATCTTTGAGCTAAACAGTCGAGTATGAATATACGTGTGTACATAGCTTAAAATTTATCTTATATGTTGTCTCAATTCAGTTGATTCTTGTTCGCATTTTGATGCAAATCTTTTGTGAGAATTCGCTGTTAGATATTCCTCGGAATGTCCAATTGTCCTAGACTATCAGAAACATTTTGGGTATGTTAATGTCATTGAGAGACCGGATACAATAATGTAGATGTATTTGATTACTGATTATAATCATGTCTGTTTCCTCGAATTTGTTAATTACACTTTAAACTGTTGACTCAATTAGTGCATTATATCAACCAATTTCACTGCCGGATAACTTTCTCTATAATTTGTGTAATAAGTTAATAATGTGCTTTTCTTCATGCAGCTACTAAATGCAATAAAGTCAGATGGCAGATGCGAAATTTTGTGCCGTAAACCCAACTGAAAGACAATATCGTAGAATTTTAATTCACCACTATGTTTGTGACAGGCTTTATATATATTTTTTTACTGTTCTTCATAACATTTATAGTTAAGATGGTTGGTGGTTTCTTTGAATCTCTAGAACTCTTTGTGAATGTGTCTGGTACCTGGATCACCTTATTAAAGTGCTTATACTTATTATGAATTATCTTTTACAAACGGTTTGCACATAGGGACTTAGTGCCTCTTTGGCTATCTTCCTAACATGCCTTCCATTAACACACTTCGGGCGGGAAAGGTAGTTCTACCTGTTCGGTCGATTGAAGCTTAACGGCGGGAAGGGTAGTTCTACCTTTTGCGCCGGCCTCATTTCAATGGCAGAAAAGACCGAATTATTCAATGTTTTAATTATTGAATCGTAATGCAAGTCTTCTTTTTATATTTATCTTCGTGCCTTTCGTTTACATCGGTATTTCAACAAAAGGATAATATATTATTTACATAACATATTTGTTATTGTAATAATTCAATTCCTGGAATAAGGGTATTTATGACCGTGAAACCCGATTCGAATCTCTATCTCTATTCCGCCCCACTCAACTCCTATGTGCAAGCGAGCGAGAGATGTCGGGCGTATTTAAAGAAAGCAGGTATGGGCAAATACCGATAGGCGGACCGTAATAAACATATTACAAGGTTAATTGTGTTGCATTTCAAATAATATTCGATTTTCGTTTAGTACTTTTAAAGCTTGGGTACGCTGAGTTACTACTTAGAATTTTTTATTAAAATATTTTAATTATTTTCGAAGATATAACGATTTAAAACAAATTAAAGAAATTCGCGCAGTATCTTTATTTTCGCCCGGAGACAGCGTAGCGCCAGCGCAAAAAATACCCGCCAGAAATGTGTTAACATTGTATTGGTTATTGTCACAATAATGCATACTATGGAAGCTTGATCTAATGGTAGGATCCTGAAAGTGAATTAACATCAATATATCAGGACTATCCAAGTGATAATTTAGTATTAAAAATATAAGATCAAAAATCTTTCTTCCGTCATTTAACTTGTTATTATTTAAATAATGTTTAGGACACTTTCCCCTAGCGGCCCAAGTGCAATGTGTTGCGTGTTATTATGTGTACTTGTCTGTGACCAGGATCGGCCACATCTGTAACTGTTTATTGGTTGCAGGATTACTTTTACTAGTCACAAATAACGAGGAGACGACCTTCTGGCTGCTAAAGGTGCTGGTGGAAGTAATCCTGCCCGACTACTACACCAGGACTATGGACGGACTCATCACGGACATCGAAGTTCTCTCCGAGTTAATTAAGATCAAAGTCCCTGATGTCCATCAGCATGTTATCAATTTAGGTAAATTAATTTAATTTTAACACACAAACCAGTCTTACTTTAAGGACGGTTGTTTCAGAAAATTTTAACAATTCTTCAAATTTCAAAGTTAATTTTCATTTTCTGTGAAAGCTCTTTTCAAGTCTGTTATTATTTCAGTTCTGTCAAGTAACTGACCTATAATGATATAATAATAGAACTTGAATAGGACTTTCACAGAACCCGAAAATGAACGTTGAAGTTTGATGAATTGTTCAAATTCTATGAAACAACTCATCCTTAATTTTCGATTTTTGAATGGACTCTATTAAATAATGATTCTCAGCCCGTTTCAGCAGTTAATCAAACGGTTATTAACTATCAAGCTTAACGGTCACGCTGTTTTGCTTGACAGCTGATCATATATCGCACAAGAATCCTAACTGCCAGAAACCAGACTAGTTTTAAATTTTTGAATGGTCCCTATTAAACAACGATTCGCTGCTCATTTTAGCTTTTAATCAAATGGTGATCAACTGTCAAGCCCAACGGTCACACAAAATCTAAAACAGACGGAGGAGAACCATTTGAATGTCCTAAATTCAAAATGGCACAATTGTCAAGTAGATGGTGAGCGTTTGAAATACCCCCATCATTCCGAAATCATTCAGAATCGAAACGTTTGAAATGGCTGCCATAATCTGGAGCGACTTTTGAATAGGGGGTGACTTTGATCATTGCAGATATCTGTATAATTCTCGCTACCACTTCAAAATTAATATTTTTTTTAAGGCAACTTGGATACAATGACTCCTCGAAAATAAGTGTCAAATAGTTGGTTTAAGTTTTATTGAAACATTTTATCAGGAGAATTGAGCTGCTTTTTTTTGTAGATATTTTGAGACAGAGTAATGTAAATACATATGTACGTTTAAAAAATTCCTCAACGAGTATAATACTCTTGTGTCGTTTGTTTGTACAGTATATCAGTGTCTACCGAATTTTCCGAAATGTGGCTTTTGATCAACTGGTTTATTTGTTGTTTTTTTGACTCCAAACATATATTATATAATTTTTTGTAAATATGTTTCGATAGTATAAACATGTGCAGGACCGGTCCTATGCAGGCACAATTGGAACAATCCACTCCGAGTGCCGACTTGCTAAAGAGTCAAAGCGCTGATAATATTTAACACCTTTACAGCGCCCTTGAGGTTTTCACTAGTGCTAGGTGCCGTTTGGCTCAGGGCCGGCCCTGAATATGTGCAATAACTGCAACATAAAATTTTCTGACAATTCTCTAAATAGTATAAAATAAAGTCGCCATCCTTGTCTGTCTGTTTGTGCGCTTAGACTTAGTTCCTCTAAACTGCACAACGGATTTTGATAGGGTTTTCACTATCATTTAGAGAACTTTTTCCGGAAGGTTTGTATATATAACATATGCATATTATATTTATAGAAAGTAGAGAAATGTCAATGTTTTGTAATCAAGTCGTAAGAAAATATTTTCGGGCGCTTCCATTGCTAACGCTGGTTAAACCTTATGAGATACATCGAAATAAAGTACTACGGAATAGTATGTCTTAAAAAGGCCTACAGAAAAGTCCGCAATGGTATATGTCTATCTCCTGAGGAAAACCCTCAGCAATGCCGGGTACAAGTCAGCTAGTGTTTTTATAAAAAGTTATTTAGTTTAAAGTTGAAAATTGATCAAAGTCACCTTATTTTACAGTGTGTGGACTTCCACCAAGTATTAACAGGAAGATATAGACATGTTTATTGACCACATCTGAAAGGACTTGTACTTCCCAGCTTTACTCTACCTCATCTCCTTTCCCTCCCACTCCATTCTGCCCCACTAGAACCCGAACTAGTCCCACTAGAACCCGAACTAGTCCCACTGGCTCCGGACAGTTTGTACTCCATTTTTAACATCTGGTTTTCTTTGCTCTGGTGTTGATATATTTGATTATTTCATATTTATTATTTACCAATCCACTTTTATTAAACCTAATCAACAAGTCTGATGGATGATTTTTTTATCACAAGATTAATTATATTATTTGCCTGTCTATTTACGCATACATATAATGTTTATCTCTGTATGCCAATAGATAATAATATATACCACACACAGTAAAATCTCGATGATCGTTCCTCGAATAACTGTTTTCCCATGTGTATCGTTTATTTCTTCCAGTCCCGAATTAATTAAAACTCGCAAAAATAGATGGCATCGATCGTTCCTATATGCATCGTTTTACCGCTTAAATCGTTTAAAGCACGCAGTTTTTGTACTATTTTACTCGATCGATTGCTGCTGGTGGCCGCTTCTGACATTAATTGTCGTTAGACATTCAAACGCAGCGGTGCACGCCTCCGGTTATATTTTTACTTTCTAGTTTTTGAGCACTTTGACCAAAAATGAAGTGTACATTGAAAAACGTGGGTTAACACTTTCATTTATATACATTAAATATGGGTATCTTTTAAGAGTATTAAAATTTTAAGTATGAATGAAGTTGTTTTGATAGCCCTAGATTGTTATTCCAAGTTCTATCTAAACAGCTTCATTCATACTTAATGAAGCTGTTACCAAGGGCTATCGAACAGCTTCATTAAATATAAATGAAATTGTTTCGATAGCCCTTGAAATTGCGATCTAGGGCCGCATGTTATGTTCTTGATATGAACGGAAAATGGTACAGCAGTAAGGATGCCACCCGAATATCTAATAGGCCTACCTTTATAATGGTTTTCCTCCTTGTTCCTTCATGTATACTAAAAAAACTCCATGTGGAATTGATTCTCTTTTGTGCGCAACGCACAAAAGAGAAGTGAGAGAATGTAATTGATTGAACAGTGAAAAAGGTACTGCTCGGCACTCTTTCTTCTCTTGGTGACCAGGACTGGCCCTATGCGGGCACAATTTGAGCATTCCGCTCCGGGCGCCGAATTGCCAAGCTGCTGATAACACCTCACATAACACATTGCCCTTTAGATTATTTTTCATAAAAACGGCGCTACACGAAAACATAAATCATACAAATACTATTGATAACAGTGATCTCCTACCTGGGTGTCTACTGGTTTTGACAAGGGACTTACTTGCGCCAGGCGCCGTTCGGCGCAGGGCCGGCCCTGCTGGTGACAAAGGTTCGGACAGGTCCCGGGGGGCATAGGTATTCGTACTAATAATAATCATCTATGCCCGAACAGAAGCTTTTTTTTATATATTTTCTCGCATCCTTTCTTTATTTTCCCACATACAAAGTTTATTTTTTTAATAGGACCCTTCAAAAACGATAGATAGTGGTTTCACTGTATTATGTTATTTTCACAGAGGGCAAACAATTTGTGGATTGACATCATAAATATAATATTGGTTTTACACAACAGTTTATTAATATTACAGTGATTTATTTTTGGGGTATTATGCAGTAGGGTGTATCGATTTTTAACTTTTTTTTTGTTTTCAAATTCCAAGTTGAGAAAAAGTTGCTACTAGGTACCACAACTTACCACAAAAAGTTTTGGATTTTTAAAAAAATGTTTAGGTCTCCCGCACAAGGCTTAAAGTTTTAATTTTTTTCAAAAAATATAAAAAAAAAATTAAATTTAAAAAAATAAAATCGTAACTTTTGTGTTCTGAACTCATTTTATGCCTTCTGTAAGAAAATTAAAATTAATTCCGGTGGTTTAAACTTAAAAAAAAAACATGGTTCATATATGTACACAAAATTACAAAATTAACAAACTTTAGGGCTCGTGCAGGAGACCTAAAATCCATTTTTTATAAAAAAAAATCGTTTCTTACTTATTTTTATGCCCTAATATTACTGTTTTTTAACTTGGAATAAACACCAAAGTTACGATTTTATTTTTTAAAATTTAAAAAAAATTGGATATTTTTTGAAAAAAATTAAAACTTTAGGCCTTGTGCGGGAGACCTAAACATTTTTTAAAAATCCAAAACTTTTTGTGGTAAGTTGTGGTACCAGTAGCAACTTTTTCTCAACTTGGAATTTGAAAACAAAAAAAAAGTTAAAAATCGATACACCCTATTATGCAGTGTTGTGATACATCCTTCTTCAAACAACTTTTCAGACAGCATTACAGTATCCATCATCAGGGCAGATGTGATGGACACTGCAATGCTGTCCGAAACGATTGCTAAAGAAGGAGGTAACACAACACGTCAAAATACCCCAAAAATAAATCATTATAATACTTTTGGCTGTGAAAATCTCAATTTATACCAATTTATTAATAGTTTACATGCTGACCGGTTTTGCTTTGACTCCAACTTCATCAGGACTTGAAAAAGTTTTAAAGGCCATAAATTAAAAACATACTTTTTTAACCTTTTGTTTATTTTTTAGTTACAGATATTGTGATGATAATATATGTACATTTTTGTCTATGACTTGAGACTGCTCTCTGCTGGGATTCACCATAGACTATTTTTAGAATTAAAAGACTTCTTGATTATCCACTATTTATTACGGTAACCGGATAAAACAAAACAAGGTACAATAATGAGACCATGGGTTCTATATAATTTTCCTAATTTTTCTTTTGATTACTGTTCCACCGAATTATTATGGATATGTTTGTTAAAGCCCATACGGGCGTATAATATATATATTAATAAATATAGACCGGTCGGTCGCCGAGTTGACATCGCGTTTGGGTCCCACCCAGGCGTAGTGTGTTCAATTCCTCGGCTGGCTAAGTCCTCCATCACAACACAAGCAACATTTTCAGCTTACTGTGGTGGTAGTAGGAGATTTTCAAATATTGTCAGGTTATTCGTAACCTGGGAATGTTTGACTTTCTTTTTTAAAAAAAAATAAATATATAATAGGTTGTTTTGTTTAGGTTATTACCGCCTCACTAGACAATGTATTCAAATAAATTTCAATAAAGTCAATAAACATCCGGATTACTAGCAATGAAATTGTAATAGTTTAGGTTACGTTTGTCATGAAACCATTTATTACAACCGTAAAAACCATCATTCCAGGTCTGCCGTGGGCAGTGATAAGTACGAAGTGGTTTGTGTGCCTGTTTGCCGAGGTCCTGCCCACGGAGACGGTGCTGAGGATATGGGACTGCCTGTTCTACGAGGGCTCCAAGATCATTTTCCGAGTCTGCATCACGCTCATCAAGCAGAACCGGACACGGATAATGCAGTGTGACGAATTCTCCACGTTGGCCGAGTGCTTTAAGGAGATTGTGAAGAACGCTTTCGCATCCAACTGCCACGAATTCATGCAGGTATTAAATATTATTATAATTGTTTGTTTCTACATGTATGAAATATTGGAACCTTGTTAATGATAATCAAATTGTATGAAAAGGATAACAAATTATTATAAGCATTATTTACTCCCCTGAAATATCCATACAAATTGAAACTATCTCCCGAGTAAAAATTCCGTCAGGTGCTCTTGACTATTACGTCGGTTTATTAGTAATTGCAGTAATTGTCGATTGAAGTACTTGTACATATTGAATTATTTGGCGGATTGGGATGACGTAGCTCAGTGGTCCTGGTAGCACCTGACCGGACATCAGAAGGCTGCGGGTTCAATTCCCGTCGGCGGCATTTATTTTTACTCGGGAGATATTTTCAATTTGTATGGATATTTCAGGTGAGTAATTATTGCTTATAATAATTTGTTATCCTTTGTGCTAAGCATAAAAACCTTGTCTAATAAACATTAGTTTATCATTTAAAAAAATAATCAATGAAAAGGATATAGTTCTGACCGGGACTTGATTTTCGTTTTATATGAATACCGCACAGGAGTCTGCTGCTGCTCTCAACTGTCTAAAGCCAATGAAACTATGGCATTCCCAATTGGGGTATGTTCTGAGGCTGGAGGTAGTGGAGAGGGGAGGAGAAGGGGCCGAGGAAAGTAGGGAAGTACCTAGCTATTCAGATCAGGTCTCCAGACATTGCAAAAGCCATTTTAAGCAATATTTTAATTCTGAATGGTGATCTTATACCAGGGTGATACTGAGAGTATCTTCCGTTCTGGAACGTACCTCAAATCTACTATATATCATTTTAAATCAATAAATTGTGAAATACCACATTGAATTAATAAAAAGTGTGTTTTTTCATAAGAACAATATTTGTTAATATAATAGTCCTGATGAAGCTTGAGATAAGCGATACCTGGTTGGCTGACATTTATTAATTCAATTAAAAAGTGGTTGCAAAATGTGCTTTTTCATTTAATATATAATGTAACACCCCAAAGTATCTGCTTCCTTCTAAAAAAATAATAATAAAATTTACTTATACCCCTCGAAATTTGAACCCGCAACCTCCGGATTGCTAGTCGGGAGCCTCACTCCTAGACCACGGAGGCCGTCAACAGGATATCGGGATCTTCCGCTTTCTAACGCGCTATCTATCAGCGCTCTAACCAACTGAGATATATATATATTTTTATTTTTTTATTAAATGCCGGAAACCCGGGCGTTTATTGCAATAACATGATCAATATAACAAATATGAAAGTAACCCGCCTCACTAGAAGATTTCTGTTCTGAGGCGGGTAAAAAATTCAACCAACCTTTGATTATTATTGATATTGTTTTCACTGTGGAGCGCTTGTTTTAAATATGTATCTTGTAATTTGTGATTTTAGAGAATTTCTTTTATTTATTTGTTACATTGGAATTTTTTTTCTCTTTCCTGAAACATTTTCAAAGATAACTCATAGTTTTCATGATATAGCCAGAATATATTCCTAATAGTTTTAAGATATATAAAATAAATAAGGAAAGAGGAATTACCTAGAAAATATTAACATATTATGTATGTAGTATTGATTATCATTTTTATCTGAATCCCAATATGTAGTTACTACCCGATTTTCAAATCCTAATCTGATTATTTTCTTCTTTTCTTCATATTCAGAATGAAAACTAACAAAACATGTTTACATTTAATAACAAGATGACTGGATGCCGATGTCTGTACTTCTATTGACTCTCATCAATTATTCGGCATGGAATAATATTTAACCACTTGAATCAACAATAGATCAATGTGTTTACGAGAGACTATTAACTAAACAATGTTATTTCCTTGTGCATGTACACTAGGGTACTATATTCTCCATCACGGGTGTGATTGAGGTGACAATACTCTTTACTCGCTAACGCTAATACGAAATACTTTGTGAGACGACTTACTGCCAGTAGGTTGTTATTCTTACACTTATGTGTTGTTATGTTTGCGATCTTATTTTTTTCTAATGGCGCCCAAAATCTTCGGGAAACAATCGAAATAATTGCATTAAGTATTTTAGTGTATATACAAATGTAATGTAATGGAAACACTTTCTCATCACACACACGGGGGCATTTTGGCATTATTTATACAATTTGCTTAGAGATAGCAGATGACCTCATGCGACGTGTGACAGTTTAGTACTAAATCGTAGGGACAGCAATTACTGCATATTTTTAGTGCCACTTTGAGATTTTTAGAATGTGTCTCATTGTTTAATTTTCCCCATTTATTTCCGCACATCTCGCATAAATGACAATGACTTTTTTATTTATTTCAGAGCATATTTAAAGTGCCGGGCTCCCTCTCCAACTCCACGATAATAAAGCTCCGAGAGACCCTCGCCCGCCAGAGGATGGAGCGAGGAACTGACAGATAATAAGCTGCAGAAGCTCTGCCACGACACCACATCTCCAGCGCTCCCATCACACCCTCAAACCAATCATAATACATTTAATAATAATATAGACAATTATTCATCTTGTTCTTCTTGCCTCTCACAACGTGTACAAGTACATACTCAATATGGCACCATAGTTCAAAACATAGTGTTTAAATGTTATAGACATCAGGGAGTTTTTATGGCTGCCATTTTTCCCTAAAAGCCATAAGCAACGGCATCCCAAAGATGAAACACGAAAGAGGAAATTAATTTCCTCATAAAAAAAAAATTACCACTGAATTTAGAAAATTGCAAACAATATTTATTTAGTGCATCTCGATTCCTGCTTGTTAAGCGGGCATGCACGGTTACGTGGCTTTAGGTTTGTTCACTATGAGCTGCCATACATATCAACACATAGCGGGCCACGCGCACGGCTCGTGGGTATGTGACGTCAGAGGCACACGCGTGGGTTGCAATTGATTCGCCGGACGAGTGAAGCTTGCGGGGCCACGATTCTCCCCACGCTCACTGCTCCTGCCTTTCCCACTCTTAAAAACGGGCGCAAGCGCTTGAACGCAAGTTACATGGGTTTTCTTTTTTATTTGTTAAAGCATTCCGAAAATTAAAATATCTGTGGCCGGCTTTACTGGTGGTTATAGATATTTTACAAAGGAGTACAATGCTATATGGGTATATACGCATGTATGTCTTTCTTTTTTTTCTTTAGTGAGGCTTAACGAGACGGAGCTATATAATTCTTATAGCCCGAACTCTATCCTCCCACGCCGAATGCAACCTCTGTTCGGTGTTGCCATCCAAAAGGATTCAAATGTAAAAAGTACTTAAGAAAAAATACGGGTTAAATGTTACTAAATATAATAGATATAGACCGGTCGGTGGCTGAGTTGACATGGCGTTTGAGTCCCACCCAGGCGTAGTGTGTTCAATTCCTCTGCTGGCTAAGTCCTCCATCACAACACAAACAACATTTTCGCTTACTGTGGTGATATTCGTAACAGGGGAACGTTTGTCTTTCTTTAAAAAAAAATAATAATAAATCACATACTGTTGGTGTTGTTTTGATATACCAGTTTTCAGATCATAGACTTCGTGTGAGAATGCTGTGTTTGTTCTACCGGTATTTCAATGAAGCTATGAATAAAGAAGAACACAAGAAATGCGATGTTTCGTGATTCAAAAGTCTGACCATTCTTTGCTTAAATTTCAAATACAGAACTGTGTTTCATCATCATTATGAAATTTTCTTTTCCATCAAATGTAATGGCGATATACAATGTCAGGCAGTGTAAGAGAGACAGAATGCTTGTGTTTAATGAACTACAACCAAAAGCTACTAAGTCGTAGCTACAGTGGATTTCTTTCCAAACGACATGAAAGACACAATTAAGCAGTCTTTATAAATTGATCTATCACTGAAATTGGCCGAGAATCGATGGTTAAAATTTCAAACAACCCAACCTAAAAATGCAATTTATTGATGAATCCGGTGGTAATTTTTTTCGTTGTTTAATATTTTTTCAATCCAAAATGGCGGCCGAATTAGCTTCCAAATTCGAAAAGTCTGAGAGAAGAGAGAAGAATAATAAATAGTTTAAAGTGTCGGGTAAAGCCAATGAACAAAGTCACCATGACAAAAAGTATTTAAGGTTATACACACCTGCAATCTGTAACAGATTATTGAAACAAGCATGTTTGTAAAACGTATTGATGATTAGTATATTATTGTATTAGTAAGTTTTTGAATGATGTTTTTGAATTTACAAAACATTTTAAAATATAGGTTATAAAATTATATTTTTTAAAACAGGGTTAAACACCAAAAATTCGTTTACGTTACCTACCTGAATAAATCCAAAATTTTATTTTATTTTTTTTGCTGTCATCAGTTTTAAAACATTAATTCCACTGACTTGAATTTCCAAACAGTGCAAAAGTTTATCAGTCTGTTTTTTTTTTTTCATTTTTGGTTGTTGGCCAATGATTAACATTCGGCGCCATTTTGATTTTTTTTAATTTGAAAGATCCCTATTAAACGCTGTTTTTTAGAAGAGCACTACAATACAACCGGTATGCTTAACGGCTGATCATAATTTGATCAAAAGCTGAAATGGGCCGAGAATCAACGTTTAATCAAACTCTCCTAGATCGCAAGGCCGGGAAGATTGTTTCAATCTATTAAAACATTTTTAAAGGTTTAACGGGGACCGTTCAAATGTCAAAACATCAAAATGGCGCCAATCATCGGTTGATGGTCATCAAATGTGATGAAATTTAAAAGACATTAATGTTGATTGTTAAGTTTGCATCATATTATTTATTGTTTATTCACATTGTATCATTGTTTACATTTGAATTTTTAACCCCATTAGGACTGTGTTGAGTTTAATAATTATATAAAATTACCAAATTATGAAATTTAAAAAAATTATAGATACTTTTGGCAGCAAAGATCTTGTAATGTTTTTCCTAATTTTTAAGGCTTGTATGCACTCGGGCCAATGTTGACTTGTCATTTTTTAAAAATAATTTTAAAGCACAACAGAAAACCATTGTTCTAGATGTACTTTTCAAGTGTGTATTGCTAAGTGACCAACCGTTATTTTCGTACATATCGCATAGGAAGCACTCACTTTATAATGAAATCTATCAATCTAGAATGCATTGATACACCGCCATCTTTATTAATACAGGCCGTGCTGTAGAAAATGCTCCGACAGTTAAAGATACTTGTTTTCGGACTTCTGCCACTGGGTTTAGTAGGTTAACTCTCTTTAACGGTCAGTGCACACCCTTTTAACCATAAATAAACCACTCACTAGATCGATATCTTCGGGCTTTTTGTATGAAACAAATTGGTCCTCTATTTAACCATAGATATGCCAATATATAGACAGTACGATTCTCATTCGGAGCCTACTTATTAGCCTAAAATATTTTAAAAATAAAAATGTTTGAAATGTCAAAATATTACCTCACGACAGGAAAATGAAAAACTCATATGTTAAGCATTTTTATTTCAGCAAGACAATAAATTATAGATACTGGTTAAATCATTGATGAATAAGGTAGAACGGTGGAATTCTATTTCGCATGATATAATCACAATCCAGTACGGCCTCGCAATACGCAAATTTCTGGCAGGAACACGGATACTGTCTGAAAAAGAAAATAGATTCATTTCTGCGATGAAGTTAAATTAAGGCTATTTATTACAAATTAACAAAATATAACACGTGTTCGAGATGTCAAGATAAAGCGTTGGCAATGCCTAATTTCATAACGAACCACCCGGCCTTTTGCATCCGATTGAGATATATTCAAATCCGTCAAAGCTACACGACAACGGCGTAGTTCGAGAACAAAAAATTATAAATTTTCCACTCAGCCAACACTCGACTTTCAACAGTTAATTCCCTAGACTTTCAGAGTTTTTCATTGGTGGATATAGTTAGGCAACAATATTCACGGTTCCAATTTTCGATCAGAGTTATACCCCCCTGGTACGGCCTGTACTAATAAAGATGGCGGTGATTGATAACATGCCATTAGTAAAAAACTGACCTGTAATGACCATAAACAAATAATTGGCCCGTAATGACAGTATACCAGATTTGTTGCTGAACACAATACCTCTTCAGGGCACATCAACTTTGTTCCCATTTATATTGCGTGCCCTAGTGCATATAACCTTTTATATCTTGTAACTGTTATAAAATTTAATCAATGTACAATGTCATTAAATTTATTGACCATGGGTGCGTAGTAATTGAATGATGCGTATGTATAAAGTATGCTATTTTCTAAAAATTAAAGTGGATGAATTATTGTTGTGTTAGAATGTATTTATAATTTATTTATAACTCAAAATTATAATAATGAAATCTATTAGGTATTGTTTTGAAAAGAAAGCCAATAATATGTATTAAACTTTTAATGGAGGAGAAAAAAACGGGTTTTGGATTGAATAATTAACAAGAGAAATGAAAATTAACCAAAAAGTTCAAATTATTAAGCAATACATACAACATTATGCATTGCTTTTCTTTTTTTTCAAAGATGTTTTAAAAGTATAATATTTGACATTTCTGATCTAAAATTAAATTTTCTTCACTTCGGTTCACTACAGTTTGACTTGACAGTCGCTAATTTAGATTTTGTGAATGCAAAAAAATCTATGATTTAAAAAATATGTATATTGTTTTTTTGATAATCCAGGATCCTACGATCTATTTTATAGAATCTATGAGAACAAGCTTTTCTACGGAATACAAACCTAAAATTGAATGGACTCCAACTTTCGTTCTATAAATTGACCATAGATTCTTATAGAATAGATCAGGATGCCTGCTCTGTATCTTTCGAAACTTTCCTGCCGCCGGTTTAGCCACGTCACAAACCCGTATTAACCCTTCCCTTACGGTGTTCAAAAATTCCTCATCCTCCGGTGCTATACACTCGGTAAATGTTTCTATATTGTAATTACTTAATACAATACATAAATGTATTGCAGAGGAATACCTAAAATTTGAAAAAAATATTGTTTAGTATATTTACAGAGATATTTTATTAATTAGAGACGATGTTCACTCAGTTGACAGCACCGGCAAGGAAAGGTTAAACTAAGAACTTACTGGTTTGTTAATCCGAAATATACAGAGTAGGCCCCCTGGTTGAATGCAGCATTAGTTCCTTCTTTGGCCACCTACAAATTTAACTGTGTCAAGCTTTACTTCAGTGTAATTTTTACTGGCTATAAAATAGAATAAGATGTAAAGATTTATTCTAGAAGATTCTCTTTCCGTACATTCAAATAATAAAAGTACTTAAATTGGTAATGTGGAAGTAGGTACCTACTGTTCTTTTTTTAAGATTATAAAGGACTCCACCTATCTTCATTGTAAATTATCTTGACAATTTTTTTATTTTAGCAAAGCCGTTTATTTGGTTGATTTTGATGTGTTACATGAACTGACAGACTAACATTTGAAATAATTTTTTGGTTGAATTCATTAAATGGCCGCCGCCCTGGCTTTTTAATAAATTGGCATTCAGAATACCGGACCAATTGTTAAACCTTTTTACCTATTGCAGCTTACAATGTTTTTTATTGACATTAGTTTAAAATCTTTTAAACATTTAGCTTGCCTTATTAATTATGTGCAAACACCAAATATGTAATTAAAGTACGGCGTAATTTTCTAGGGAGAATTTAATAATATTATTAAATATGTAAAATTAGTCTTAATTTTAAGGAAATACATAAAAAAAATTATTAAATGAATGGTATAATAATAATGTTTTATAATTGAAATTACAAATTTATGAAAATTTTTAACTACAGGTCAGTTTTTGTCACGTCACTGTATACTGTACAGTCGCAGGCGATACTTTTGCTAATTAAAAAAAAATCTTAAGCGTGGCAGAAAACAACTGCGCTCAGTGTACTATTCAAACGTTGTCATTGACAACAAACTTGAATTTCTTTCACGCATTCAATAACATGTATTGGTACACAATACATATATCGATATCGTACCAATACTAAAAAATTGACCTGAAATTAATTTCTTTTGGTTGTTGTAAGTTTTGGATTATATTTATTTGAGCTTGAAATTTATTGTTTTGTTAATTTAATCTAGAATTATTATTATTTAATATTTTAAGCATCGCAAGAGGCTGTCTGTATCCCACTTAAACGAGAATACCTCCAAACCTTCACAAAAATAAATTTTGTAATATGTACGCTTAGTTTTTTAAGATTGTTAAAATGAAATTATTTTAAATAATTATTCTTCTTGCATGCTTCAAACTTACAAGTAGTTTTTTAAAAAGTTTTTTTTATGAATTTTGTATGATAGGTCTAAGTTATTTAATATTTCCTTAATAGGTAGAAAAATCTTAAAATAGGTACAATGTGACCTATGCGAAGTACTCTTGAAACTTTTTGCCATAAATTATTGTGAAAATTCAGTAATAAAAACCATTTTTGCTAGGATACTCCAGTGGAGTGAAAAGTCATTAAAAATAAAAAGTTTAGCACATTTCAAAATAATTTATGGCAAAAAAAAATCATAAGTAGATACTATATGCAAGACACTAAAATAATAGATATTTACATTTTGAAATTGCGTGGCTTTTGCCAGTCTATAATACTTTTACATGCTTACTTTTTTAGCATTCTCTATTTCCTCCTTTATAGAGGATAGAATGCCATTTTTATCTCTTGGTGATTTACTCATGGTCAATGTCACCTGTTCATTTGTAATAATTACATAATGTCGCCAAGTATTTAAGTGAAAATGAGTTTCATATTGTCCTTATCTCTCTGGAAAACTTCCTCAATTCTGCAAATGAAAAAGGAATGCTTAAAATCCACTTTGTTTATATAATTCACAGACCAAAGAAAAGATAGACCTGCCCATAAGGGCGAGGGGAACAAACCGACTGCGCGGAGCAGGGAGGTGGCGTGGGCGTGTCCCATTCAGTGATTTGTCAATAAATTAATCTAAAAGTCTACAGGCAACTTGCATTGTAAAACAACCATTTAGTCTTCGAAAATCTGCTTGCGAATAACTAGACCTTTTCATAATGGCGTACGAATTGCTCGCATAATTCACATAATCGAGAATCCCAAATCATGTAAAAAAGTTGGGCATGTTTCCAAAATCGAATATTTTGTTAAGGTATTTAGGAATGTTTTATAATTTACTGACTGCAGTAACGAACACGTGAAAGATGAGTGCGCAGAAAAGTCCCACAATGGGTTATGCTGCAAACCGTTACGTTACTATAGCGTACCTTACTTTTTGCGCAGGGTCTTGTTACATTTATGCATTTGCCGGATGCCAGTGTACGAATGATGTCTTAGTTCATTAAGACTGGTCGACCCCTCCTGGTGCCAGAAATATTGTCAAGTGGTTTGCCTCCAGCTTGTTTAAATTATATTCAAATTTTGCATTAGGGCATGTCTATGTCTTCTGATGTCGGTGATACAAATAGTATTAAGCTGTTGCACATTCCACCCTTTTAACATTAAATATGTATTTTAATTTCTTTGTTAGCTCATTATATATTCATTTTTGGGCGTTAAAATAAAATTATGAACGTCAATCTTGAACAAGAAGGTTCTTATCTGAAACAGCAATGTCATGCAATATTGGGCTCTAGAAAATACTACTTTAGAGTTCAACAACCTTGTTCCAATGGCACGCTATGTTAAAAGTAGAAGTAAAAATTATGTTGTTAAAAATAACTTATTATTTATCGATTTTAATCAATTACCAACCCTTGGAAATACCCACCAGAATTTTAAATTTATATTCCTAAATATTGTTGTATTAAGTTCCTTCTCTTTTTGCTCTATTTTTGTGTCCATGTTCTAAAGAATAATGCTTGAAGTGTGATTTTTGTGATATGTTAACTAATGCGATTGATGGGTTTTTACAAAGCTCAATTTTTTGTTGTTGTCTCTTATTTTAAAGCGAATTTGTTTTGCTTTATGTTGATAAATGTAAGGCTTTTATCTAAATTTCTATGCATTACTAAGAAATATTCTGTTAGTTAACCCGAAGGGGCTGACAAGAAAATTCAATAATAAAAATATATTTTTGTTAAAGCCAACGATTAGACAATACCATTGATAAAGTGTCATTTTTATTTTTGTCTTTAATTAACCCAGTAGAGGTATTATCCGAAGGCAAAATGAATATGCAAGTCACGATTCTTCAACACTGCAAATGCAGGGTCTGGCCCCCACGAGTGAAATGAATTATTGATCGCGGGGGTGGAAAACAGATATTGAAATACCTAGGGCCTTAACTAATTAATAATTAATTTATTGGACAATTTGTATAGCGCCACTTTTGTTACATATCACCTCAGGGGCGCTTTTAAATTACACATGTTTTAAATTTTACACAACTGATAAACAACATTTGACGGCCTCTGTGATCAAGGGGTAAAGCTTTTAACTGGCAAGCTAGAGGTTGCGGGTTCAAATTCCGGTGTGCGCAAGTAATTTTTATTTGATTAAGTCGCATTTTTTCTCAAGTTACTCATTTATTTATTTATTTTTTCATGTTCTCCATGAAACGGTTATACACCAATATATCATGGAGAAGATTACAAATTAAAAGGTTTACACAGGCAGTTTTACTATTTTGTCACATGCGTTATAAAATAGTTACTGAATTGTCTGTAGGTGACATTGAAAATGTCGATGGCTAATGCAGAATCCTTAAGCAGTTGAGTCGCTCTGTGTATTGGCGCGTTCTGATAGGCAGAAGTCCTCGCTTTCGGAGCATATAAGAGTGCATGGGATCTCCCTCGAGTATAATTGTTAGGGACATAAAAGTTAACCTCTTTCAACATTATATATATTTACGGAACGCCTTGGTGTAAAACCACCATTCAGAATGGAAATGTTGCTTGAAATGGCTTTGGCCATGATTGGTGACCTGATTTGACTAGCCAGGTACTTCCCCTCCCCACCACCTTCAGCCTCACAACTCCAGACAGTTGAGACTCTTGTGCGGTTTCACATAAATTATATCTTTAAGAACCAGTAATGCAGAATAAATTATTGTTTATCAGTTGTGTAAAATTTAAAACAAGTTTATTACGAAGGGTGTCTTTTACTGAATGCATTATTTTCTATCTTGTTAGAATCCATCACTTTTTTTAATGAGTCATATTTGGTAACTGAATAATGTGAATGTGTTTTGTCTATGGAATATTTCCAAATTTTTACTTTTGTCTTTTCCGTTTTCATGTTTTGTATAAATATTTATTTGTGTTTCACTATCGCAGTACAAAATACTATTACGTTTTATTATCAGAATGTTTGGAATAAAATAATCCGGTGTATAATAATTATCTCACCAATAATTAGCAAATTATCATATATATATATACTGGCTATATAGGGCCTCCTGAAACCCTAATATAACTGCCACTTCCAAGTACCTACCACTATACTAACATTGAACTTTATACATCATAATGGAAAATATATAAATAATAATTACATCAAAACGTATTTTAGTATTGTCAAATAATAGTCGTTATCATTTCAATATTTCAACTTGGACAAGGGGAAATATGTCGCAGTTGAATAATAAATGAGTTTGAAAATATTGTCTTTCTTTGCGTCTTAAAACCTTTACATTTTTCTTCTGTTTGCAATGTTTTCTATGTATTTCAAATATGCTGGCTATATACATGTTATTTTTTAATTTTCGGTAAAAACAAATAACTGTTTTAGAATCTAGTTAAAATAATCTTTTTGAAGTACTTATTTAAAATAAATACTACTTTTTTTAAATAATAAAATTTTAATATCAAACGTGAAAAATGTTATCAAAAACACTTACTGTATTTTTACATCAAACGTAGAAAAATTGAGAGAAATCAAAATTTATAAAACACAATAAGTTTTGTTTAGAGAATTTGTAATAAAACTGTCACTTCACTTTTTATCTCGTTATAATAAAAAAATAATTTTTTACCTCAGTCATGTTTCTTAACGACGTTTTTTTTTTTTTTTTTTTACAGTAATACCGCACAAGAGTCCCAACTGCTCCCGTCTGGAGCCAGTGAGACTATGGCATCCCCAATTGGGGTATGTTGTGAGGCTGAGGGTATTGGGGAGGGGAGGGAGATGGGGAAGAGGAAGGTGGGGAAGTACCTGGCTATTCAGATCTGGTCACCAAACACGGCTAAAGCCATTTCAAGCAATGTTTCAATTCTGAATGGTGGTCTTACACCAGGGCGATACTATCTAGTAGTATCTTCCACTCTGGAACGTGCCGCAAATATACTATATATTATTTTAAATTAATTAATTGTGAAATAACACAAATTAATCAAATAAAATTTATTTGCGCACGCCGGGTTCGAACCCGCGACCTTCGGATCTGTAGTCAAAAGCGTATACCACTAGACCACGCCGGACGTTGTCAAATGGCGGGAGAATTTGTGTGTATTTCCACATTGCAACAAAATCCAAATAAATTGAACATTTCGGAACACATCCAAAAACTGAAAACTGTTTTTGAAAGGTGATGAAATACACTTTCAAATTACATTATTTAAAGTAAATATATCATTTTTGAAATATTAAAATTTTTAATGTAAACATAAAAAAGTTTTAAAAATGGCTCACCTTGAACTAAATAATTGAAAAAAGGAAAAAAAAAATTTACAGTCAAATGAATTTTAGACATTATTGTCAATCACTTTTTTATCGTTTTATATAAAAATAATTAGTAAAAAGTTTCATAAATTTATCTCAAATTGCAGTCGGAACCTTCGGTTTCGTACAGGTGTACATTTGAATTATTCTGTGGTTTACCTCTTTATTTAAATTTTTATTCTGACTTGCGATGCTTCTTGACTTGATTACGCAATATTCATTATAGTTAAGAATTCCTGGCTCTAGTCAATGATGCCTTGTGTAGCATTGGAAAACAAAATACTGACAGAAGAGTATAAAAATAATGAAATAAGGTTTTTTTTATCTATTTATTTAAACAATAACAGGATATAAAAATACATTTTACACAATCGCCACAAATCTTTTAGTACGTTAATTAATTTGTAAAGAATGATACTTTCTGATACACAGTTGTTGTAAGACCATCAACTGTTTTAAATCATAATTTATTGTTTCCAAATAACCTAAAATATGTCACTTGAAACTGACAGCATTTTGATTTACAAATTTTTCTATAAAATAATATTACGTTTGCACCAGATTGATAGATAATACATGGTAATACATATAGCATCAATGCCGCCCGCATAAAAAGCAGGCTACCCGCGATCCTTTACAATTTTCACATATGACTGCCTAATAGAACTTAAATTACTAAATAAAGATTCAATATGCAAGAAATTACGTTTTAAACAAAATTGGTAGCCATCTTGGATGTGAGCACTGGGCCTATGTGGCGGTTTAGGTGTAACTCGTCTATGCTCTAACTAATTTTCTATTTAAATGTTTTAGACTAATAATCACATCTCATAAAAACAAACTAAATCGTAAGCCGGCATACTTTTGAGAAGTTATCAGTTATTATTAGGTGGACAAAAACATTGTTTTCTGTAGTACTACGATGATGACTTTCCACTTTCCAGTAAATCTTTAGCTTCGTTGATTTTGGCGGCGATCAGAGGGGAACCACCTCTGTCGGGGTGATTCAGAGACATAATCTTTTTGTGGGCGTCTTTTATCTGTAGAAGTAGATTGTTTTTATTATTGTGTTTAGGATACACACCAAATAATGATTTTGTAAAAATAGTGGCAATGTATGAGAAACCAAGAGTAATAATTTTATAAAACTGATTTCTTGAAAAGGAAAGAGTTTCGATGCCCCGAGGAACCAGTGTCGTTGATCCCTAGGGCAACGGTGCAAATCCTGAATGATTTGCCAGCCTCCGTACTTCCCCCCACCTACAACACGGGATCCAGGTTCATTCCATCCTTCCCGAGTGAAATTTCTCCGAGGACCTCCTGTGTGGGATTTAGACAATGAATACTTTGTGTCGTTTATTCCTATTTGTTACAAACCTTAAGTTTTGAAGCAGTGGGACTGACACTGAGTATCAACGAAGCTTCTCTCTTAGTCATTTTCGGTTCGAATCCACCTTTATAATATCTGGAATTCGCTAGGGAGCCAGCATCTAAACTGGGCATATTTTTAAGAGCTTCGCTCATTTTCTGGGCCATGTTTGGAAGTTGACGGGCGATAACTCTCCCAGCAAATCCAATCGCCGCTAAACCCAGCCCCGCCACTACAATCGAACTCGCCTGTAAATAAACAACGTGAATTGTCAAAACAAATTGCGTAATTTAAATCTAAATCGCGAAATTAACCTAAAAACAGAAAAAAATCAAATGGATATCTAATAAAACTTAGCGCATTGAGACTTTTGTCGATAACAAAGTTTTAGCTTACCATTTTCCAAACTTTAACGATATATTTAAAAAATATATATCATACACAGTATCAAATTTACGAAGAAGCTGTCGTGAATTTATTGAATTTTACAAAATTTTGAATGAGCTTAGACAATCTACGTTGCGCACCTCTGTATGTCAAAAATCAAAGACAATTCAAAGCGTTAAATCCTGTACAACCCAAATAGTTGGTCAGCTAAATTAGCTGTAAATTGTATTCAATAGGGTGTTGTTAAAGTCTATTTTTGTAAGACAAACAAATCTTTTTTTTTATATGCATCCTGCCGCAAATTGCTACTGCTAAATTTGCCATCGAAAAACAAAGGCTTAACGTATATAATATGTTATGCAATAATATGCTCTAAAAAAAGATAATGTAGAGGTTGTTATTTCATGAAATTGTAGTATCAGATGGAACTTTATTTTCCCAAGTGGTCGATTGTCAAGAATCCATGGACATGTGGTAACTTTCGTTTCGTTCGATCAGTTTGAAATTTTTGGAAACAAGTGCTGTCTGACTTTTGTGTCTCTGGTATTATCTTTTCTATTCAAGTTTTTCGTCATGGCCGGGGACCAAGCACAGTTTTATCAAATTCTAAATACGCTCCTCGCCACCGACAATGATATCAGGACACAGGCCGAGGTTTGTATTTGCGTTATTTTATAAATTTGATTACTTATATTTGACCCCCTGTCAATCCTCGCACGAGTTATTGTTCCTTATCCAATTTTAAATGTCGTCCGAAAACGTGCTTTTCCGGCATGTTCAACTCTCAATTTGTTGAGAGTGACTCACGCGCCGCGTACCGTTACTTTGATTTCTAGATTGAATCTGATGTAAGTATTGTAATTACGATCTCTTCTTAACTCTCGCAAGTGTTCAAAGATCTCGTGTAATAAATTATTTCAACATTCGTCGTCGTTTGCCATCTCCATGACGCGCCGATTGCCGCGTTTTTAGTGGCATGCGCAATCCTGCAAACTTTTTGTCGTTGAACTTCTTTAACGCTTTTTTAAGTCGTTTTATTCGTAGCAAGACGTGGAAATTCTTGTAAAATATATGCTGCATGCCTGTTCAACGAGATATTCGCGATCGGTTCCATAAAAACGCCCTAACAGCTGTACATTTCTCAGAACGGTCAGCCGTTCATGCAGTGTATCTAAAAATAGAAAACACAACACGTGTTAAATTTTTAATCAATTCTTTGCCAGTTGATGATCTGTCCTGATCCGATGTTCCATGGAACTAATTTGGCCTCTTAGTCATCCGAATTTTTGAAGTAATTACGTTTAAAAATGAGTTAAAAAAGTAGCAAATTGATCCAATTAATTTTTCTTTTTGACATTTCTATGTTGATAGTTTTGACCCATTTTCCTTACGTGGCCTAGTAACTGATAAAACCGCAACTTCCGCTAATCACCATTCAATTTCATACTTTAAATGTCAATAGATAAGTACCTTTACTAAAAAAAAAAAACTTATCTTCACTTTCATAAAAAATGAACAATTTCCATTTTATCCTATAAATAATAAAGATCCTTGAATATCGGCACATTACAAATGTATTGCAGCTTAGCCAAGAAAAATGGCACCTTGCCATCTATCTGCAGTGTGTTTACTGTATAATTTTCCTTTGCAAATAGTTACTTGAATATTATGTTTCTGCGCTAAATCTAAATACGTATTCATTTAGCGATCAAAAAGACTCTTTTTATTTTTATTTATTTGGATATCTAATAGACGTTTAGTACAATACAAACTTATGGTCACAAGCAGTGGCACAGTGACAATTCCTGGGCAATTTCTGCCCTTTCACAAAGAATCTTTATACAATTGCAGACGTAGCCTAAAATTTTTTGCCTGTGTTGTCAATGACCTTACACTGCTGTTGAAATGTTGGTTCGGTTAACTTTTAGAAAAACTTTTTTGTACAGTTAAAATAAGTATTAAGAATACCCGGTATTAGTTCCCCGTGCCATCAATCGCTACCATGTTCTGGATTCTAAAACTAATGTATACTTTATATAAAGTGTGGTTTTTTATGGCTGTTACTTAACTATTTACATCCCGTTAATGGAAAATACTCACTTAAAGTTACATTTTTAGTTTTGGCAGTTTGGCCATGTTTTTTTTTCTTGTTTGATGTATTTGTATTGAACGTGGCCAGCGATAAAAGTTTACCAAACTTTTAAACCGTGAGCTCAGGTTCTGTGAAATTTATACAGGTTTTTCTGTCTATTATTGTTTCTATTTCAACTCTAACAATGTCATTTCCATCATGAGTTATAAAACTTTGAATTTATTTTAATTAACTGACGAATTTAGTATTATTTTTCAATTGTTCATTTAAAACAAAAACTAAAAGTAATATTAAAAGTTGTAGTTATGCAATAAAATATAGATTTATATATTACTACCTATGTACGTCCGCCCGTTATTATAGACTTCTAATATCCAATTTACCTGCAGTCGTAATTGGCCTTTGTATTATTATTATTGATAGTTTCTCCGGCCAATTAGGCGACCCGTTTAAGCCATTGGACTTGTGGGCGGGTTGTCGAGCCAATGCACACGTCTCCTATGCCCATAGGAATTCACATTATGTCTCGTATTAATTCTGCTTTTATTATTGCCAAATGTGGCAAATGAATGCAAAGAACCTTTAAATTATCGAAGGAAGCAAACACTTTGTGGCTTGACATTATTACACAAATGAAAGAATATCTTTGTTTTAAACCACTTTATTACATTTATATACGTCGACCGGTTTCGGTTGAACTCAACCTTCATCAGGACAGTACAAATATAAACTGAATTTATAGTACAGACCTCTTGCACTGTGAACATGTCTTTGGTTTTTTTTTTTTAAACTTGCTTAAAAGGTAATTATCAGCCTAACCGAACTACAAAAACTTTATTCAAAAAATATTTTATTTAAAATTAAAAAAATAAATAAACATATCTTAAGACTCCACTACCCAACATAAATACTCAACCAGAGCAATAAGGCAAAATATACTAATTACTCCCAGTTTGAATACATCTTTTGGACAGAGAAATATTAAATTCTATTCTTCGAAATTATACAATGATCTACCAAATCAAACAAAAACATTAACGGAAATGAATATATTTAAAACCAAAGTTAAAACATGGCTGAGAGAATGAAGTGGCATTCGACTTTATAAAGACATATATTACATTATGAAGACAATGCAGACAACTTGAAACTAAATATAAAAGTTTAAAAACTAAAGGCCACCTCAGAACAGGAAACCCTAGTGAGGAGGACTGTGAAAAAAATTGAATTTATACTTATATTGTACTTTATACCTACATCATATACAAACTTTGCATTTGAAAATAATAAAAAACCTTGATCCGTTCAACCGCTAGGCAAGCAAGCGCCCTACCTATTGGGCGATCCACCGCCTCTATTTTAACTTTATTTGAACACTTTTAAAATGGAGAAAACTTTTTTAAATCCCAAAATTCACGTGCACGAAAAAAGCATACTGTAAAACACCTATAAGTCTCTCAATTAGGTCCAGTTTAGGGGTATGTATGAATGTGAATGAAGCAAGGAGTGTGTGCCAAGTTTTATTGGCGGTCCATCCTGACTGCCTACCGCTGCCCGGAAGCTGTGGTGGTTAGGTTAGAATATGGCACACAGAATTGTTCAACTTCAAGGACAAAGTTTACCGACCAAAGCATAGTAATGATTGTGGCAGTTTTTTACGTTATGAGATAATGCGACATAACAGACTGATTAATTATGATACTTTGTGGTTTTTAAATTTGCATAGTGCAAGCTGATACTTGATATGGAAACCACATTATAGCTGGCTGCCGGTGCACCAAGTGAGTGCTTAAAGCAGATTACCATACTAATCCCCCGCACACTTAAATCTACAACATCCTGTTCTAGATCAGTGCTAATGTAATAATATATACATACTTGAATATTTGCTACAAACAAAAAAATGCATGAAAAGACAAATTCATTTTTCCACACAATAAGGGTTGCCACATACCTTTTGTTTTTTTTTTATTATTATTTAGTCGTTTTTGTCAACCCCTCGGGTCTCTGGCTTATTCTGTCAGAAGGTAAAGGTTTTCCGCTTTGCAATAATATATTTCTGAATGTATCCTAAAACTAAAAGCTGTTGAAATATACTTTAAAAATTTTAATGCAAACATTGAAAAGTTTTAAAAATGGCTCACTACTTGTAACTAAAATTACTGATCACGAAAAAAAAAAAATATTTTGTTTGACAAATGTATTACAAAATTTACCTCACCTCTCTTTTTTGTTTAATGTAAAAATAATTCATTAAAAAATTATCATGTCTTCTCTTTCTAACATCGTTTATATCATATTTCTTACCATGATATTAAAGGAGAAACAATCATAACACAACGAGACCATAAATGTTGTTCCTAAAAATGAACAAAATAGCTTGAGGGGTTAAAAGTTCCTGCATTAATAAATAAATGGCTAAAAAACAGGCAACATTTAAATAATATCCCAAAATAAATTGAAAAAGTCAGTAAATTCTGACTATTGTTAAGCATGGAAATAAGACATGTTGAATGAATTTACAATCGTCTTGTGTTCATAGACGTTATTCAATTCAGTCTCACGACCTGCCCCAAACTGGGTATCCCATAGTACCACTGGCTTCTGGCAGTTGGTTGTGACTTTACTGGCAATAAAGAAATGGAATTCCCAAGTTAAATCATTTTAAAATCTTCTCAATCAAGAGTTCTTTAATCCTCAACAGAAGGTGATAAGTCTACAAAGTAATTAGGTATTATAATATTTTCTTTACATCCACTTTCGATTAGAACGAGTTTTAATTTAAATTAAAATGCACACAGAAGAGTAGCCTAAATATATTATTAGAGCTGTTTGTTGCATGGCAACTGTCTGTTATATTTGCCTTATTATGTCTATAGACGGTGGATACTATTTTTAAATGATGCTATCAACTCCTTAACCCGCTTTACTTGCCAAGCTAGTAGCTAGATACCGTTATCATGTTATTAATTCATTATTCAATATTAAGTAACTGTATTATTAATTTGACATTCTAACATTTAGACAGTTTATCATTGCAATGAACTGATTCCACTGAATGACTCCAGGATAGGGACACTATGTCGAATCAATGACTTCCCAAATCTGACTAGGAAAAGGTGGTGGAATTGAAATTGGGATTTAATCCATCTTTATTTAGTTTTAATCGATTTGTGAATATAGTAAAACTCGAGAGATGGCTTTTCTCACTTCATATGCCACATTTGAAGTGAGAAAATTTTTTGATTTTTTTTGATTTCGATTGCTTTTTGTTTGACAAGCCCCCAAAGGGCACACAAACTCCAACGGCTCGGAGGGCTTTGAAGCAGAGAATGGACGGTTATCTCGAGAGTATTTCCTCCTGGAGTAAAAATAATCTTGTCGAATTTAATGTTTCAAAGACCCAATCCTGTCTGATTACGTCTAAAAGGGATCCAAATGATAATCTAGTCTCCTTCAACGGAAGCAATCTTCCGAACAGGCCTTCCATTGATATGCTTGGTATAACTATAAGTGACCAGCTCAGGTACGGGGGCTCCATCGAAGCCAGAGTAAAGTTGGCCTCTCAGAAGCTGGGCGTACTGTACAGGGCCCGCAGATACTTTAATAATACACAACTGCTGACCCTGTACAAATCGCAAGTGAGCCCTACTGTCGAATTTGGCAGCCATCTCTGGTCCGGAGCCCCTAAATACCTGGAAAAACCCTTGACGCTGTGCAAAAACGGGCGGTCCGTTTGATAGATTCCCCAATCTTAACAAACGGACTGCAATCTTTAGAGTACAGGCGTCAGGTAGGTATGCTGTCCTTGTTCTATCGGTATTACAATGGAAGATGCTCTGAGGAACTAGCGTCATTGATCCCTTCGGCACCGGTGCGTAGTCGGGATACACGCCAAACGCGTGCCCAACATTTGTACACAGTTGACACTTGTCACATGAGAACGGGTCGCTTCTACGATTCGTTCTTAAGTTCACCAGCTCGGCTGTGGAACGAACTGCCGGCCTCTGTGTTTCCTCCCTCCTACAACATGGGACTCTTCAAGACCCATGTTCACTCCTTCCTCTCCACAAAAAGAGCCTCCACACAGCATCCCCAAAGATGACATAGGCCCTGAGGGAAATTATTTTCTTCAGGGCCTCCTGTGTGGAGATAATATAAATAAAAAAAATAAAAAATAAATCTTGATTCGTCTAGTTTAGCTCCTTCTATTTGTCACAGTAACAAGAGTGCGATTCAGGAAAAAATAACATTTTTCTATTTCTGTAGGCATTTTGTTTAAAATATTCGACATTCTGGAATTTTATGTCTCTTTCATTTTCATGCTAAATGTGTGAGGAGGAGTATAATAAATGGAAGAATTCAGTATGATCAACATTCTATGTGGATGACTCATGATGGCCCCCTTCTTGTGGATGACTATATACAGTGCATGACCATAAATTATCTCTGAAGTTGAGTCATAAACTGTACTTAAGCAATTTGTTGATGCTGCAGCACTTGGCATTTTTGTTCTTATATTCAACATCTTAGATAAATTTGTGCACATTTTTTTAATTGTCTTTTCTAAATTGATAGAAATTTCAGCAAAAAAGTCTGCTAGATGGAGCGGTCAAGCTTAATTAGCATTTTAGTTAATTTATTACTTCTATGTTGACCCCTTGTCCACAATATTTGAGTTAACTTTTAAGGTTGATAAAGGTTGTATGGTTAATAATAATAATAATTAAAATATTGAAGACAATATTAGTGATTTCTAAACGAAAATCTGAAACAGAAAAATCAGAAAAGGAAACGGTCACATCTGGGACTCGAACCCAGGACCCCTGTCTTTCCGGGACAGTGCTCTACCAACTGCGCTAATGGGACCCTATTCTCCTTGGTCGCTTTTAACTGTATCATACTTCGAATAAGAACTACTAACATTGTCTTCATTTTTTCACCGCACATTTTTATTGGCAACTATCTTTATGTATGATCGCAAGATTCAACCCGAACTAAATGCAATCCAGACAGCGTCTTTTAGATAACTATCATAAGCTTATGAAAGGGGGATATGTTGGCGGGCCAGTGGGCAATGCACTTTCTGAATAATAAGACAGTCAGGATGATTTGTCTAGCCAAGAGAATTAATACTTGGTGTGTTTGTGTTTTCAGGAGGCTTACACCAACATAGCCACAGAACCAAAGGTGAGCTATCTGCTGGCGCTACTGCAGGATGCCACAATGGGCGAGGACATCCGGCAGATGGCAGCCGTTCTGCTGCGCCGTTTGCTGTCCTCGGAGTTTGCCGAGTTCTATCCCAAACTGGCCCCTGAGGCACAGCAGCAGTTCAAGGAACACGTCCTGCGCACCTTGCAGGTGGAGCAGACACAGGCCATCAGGAGAAAGGTAACCAACCATCATCACTACTATTGTATGCTCTTATTTCCTGTTGCTCCAGAACCCTCACGACAAGACTGTCTACAAACTAAGTTTGTTTAAGCGTCACTGGACAAAACTGAGATCATGGATTTGTTGCTGTTTTCCTCAACTGACAGCATTTATCGTTTGTTCCAGGTGTGCGATGTTGTGGCAGAAGTTTCCAGAAACCTGATTGATGACGATGGCAACAACCAGTGGCCAGAATTCCTGCAGTTCCTGTTCCAGTGTGCCAGCGCGGCCGACCCGCATCTCCGCGAGGCCGCACTCAGAATGTTCACGTGAGTCCCACATGGCACGTCACACATCTTTCCATCCTCTGCGTGGTTTTATCGCCGCATCTTCCAAATAAAGGGAGATTGGGTCGAAACCGTGCTAGATAAAGCGGTCAAGCTTAATTAGCGTGGTAGCACATCTATTACTACTGTGTTGACCCCTTGTCCACAATAAGGTCAGATGAAAGCGGCAGATACTCTGATAATGTACATATAACCTTAACCCAGCCGAAACATCGTAGAGAACCCCTTGTCCACAATAAGGTCAGATACTCTGATAATGTACATATAACCTTAACCCAGCCGAAACATCGTGGAGAATGGAATTGTTGCTTGAAGCTTTAGACCGCCACTGGCATGAATACCAGCCTTCTCCTTACACTTTCTGAGTACTTGGGGGACTTGTTTTATTTATAATTGTTTGTTTTTCCCGTCAGATCCGTTCCCGGAGTGTTTGGGAACTTCCAGAACCAGTACCTGGACGTAATAAAGCAGATGTTGAGCGCGTCGCTGCAGCCCGACTCTGACTACATTGTGCGTTTCCAGGCCGTCAAGGCTGTGGGCGCATTCATCGCCTGCCACGACAAGGAGCCCAACATTCAGAAACACTTCCAGGATATCCTGCCCAACTTCATGCAGGTGAACAAACATCACTACCACAACAACAGTGATCAGTCAAATAGTACAAATAGGATTCCACAGCGCCACGGATTCCAAAATGGTGCTAAACAAATCATCCAAATATTATTTATTATTATCTTAACAGATTGCAATTGAGGATGCTCTGAGAAACTGAAACCTTCGGCACCAGTGCATAGTCGGGAAACATGCCAAACCCTTGCCCAACATTTGTAAATGGTTGACATCACATGAGAACGAGTTATTTCTACAATTTGTCCAATGTGTGTACGTGTTAGGTTAGGTAATGGTTGCATTACGTCCGCATAGTTTTTAACATTGGAGATTCTAAATAATAGGGGATTCAGTAAAAACTATGCTAGATAAAGCGGTCAAGCTTAATTAGCATTGTAGCTAATTTATGACTACTATGTTGACCCCTTGTCCACAATATTTTATTATCTCACACCATCTATTTCCATCTCTTACTAGACTGTCTCTAACCTGATTTGTGACCTTCCTTTTGTGACCAGGTCATCGTGCTGAGCATGGAGCAGCAAGACAGCGACGACGCTCTTCTGAAGGTCCTCATCGACCTGGCCGAGTCCACGCCCAAGTTCCTCAGGACACAGATGCAGCCCATCTTCCAACTGTGCATCAAAGTACGTAACAACTTCTGCATTAGTTCCTTCCTAGCATGCTCCATACAAATAAAATATCGCACTGTATTGCATCCAAATTCTTGTTCAAGTATTATGAAGATTCAATAGAAGATCTGCTAATATAAATACATTTTTCTATCCATTTCCACGTTTTATATTTCTAAATACCTTACGATATACTGTTATGTATAAGGCACTCGCTTAAGCACCCGGCTTTCCCTGGCCCTAATTCTGCATTAAGGGGTGGGAAAAGAGGATGGGGTAGTTTTTTTAAATCTCATATGGACCGTGGACCCTTCTCTTGTTTTGAAGGTCAAGTGTGCAAAATTTCATCAATCTCTGAATAAATTGTTGATTTGTTAAAAATAAAACTGCACCGGGGTGGGCACTGTTCTTTATATATACATAAAGATTTAGCAAATATAAATAAGAAATTGAAACATGGGGATGGATTTTCAGTGTAAATGTGCAGTATCAATTAAATCATTTTCCTATGTAGAAAACACATTATTGTATGTAGTGAGTAGTTGGTAAATATTTGTTGGCATATTTGATCTTGACATCCCTAATGTTATTGGGAGTGCCATAAAATATATGCCATATGAACTTTTCAAGCAATTATAGCATTGATGGCTTCTATAATAGCCTTTCTGTCAGTAACTTGAATACATTTCAATTTAATTATGCTTATAAGATAGAGCAACTGATTAACTATTATCTCATCTTGTTCCCCTTGTCCCCGGGGTCAGGAGGGAACCACCGCCCCGACAAGGCGCTTCCAGGCATCCCTGTCCTGTACTACTTCAGTGGCCTCCTTCCATTGCTCTGTGCTCCTCATACAGTCAATGAAACGCATGTATACGGGTCTAAACACGGTCTTCGGAAACTCGTAGTACCGGTGAGAAACTGGTAAATCTACATCTCATCATCAGCTTCGACTCATTTTACGAAAAAAATCTGACTCGATTTACACGGAACAAAGGCTCAAATCAAAAAAGTTATACCACGGAATGGACTCCAATGTACACCTGCTTCCCGCATGCAGCAGCAGTTTCCGGACATTACATTTTCATATAAGACTAATATGGTGTAAGATTGTAAGTGGCGAATGAGCATTCTGCAAGGAATAGGGTTGATTCTGCTGTTAAACTAAATGTAAATATTTGGTTATAAAGTTAGTTTTAAAAGTATTTAATCATCCTCAGGCATTCAGTGACACAGACTCTGAAGACTCAACCCGACAGCTCTGCCTGGAGGTTCTGGTGACCCTCAGCGAGGCCGCCCCCGCCATGGTGCGGCGCCAGGCCCTGCCGCAAGTGGCCGCCCTCGTGCCACTCATCCTGCAGACTATGGCCGACCTGGATGATGAGGACGACTGGGCCGTTCAGGATGAGATCTCCGACGAGGACAACGACAAGTTAGTACTCTACTACTTACACATTGGTGGTGGCACTCTAACCGCACCCCGACAACGGGGCATTCTTTTATTATGTGGATCTTCAACTATTGGAGATTCGAAACCAAGGATGCCAGATTAATAATGTCAAGCAATTAGCACTGCCGGTAAAAAATACCCAACAGTGTCAGTATCTTGCCTACATTTCTACCATACACACAACAACCTCGAGAGTCTTATTCCTATATAGGTAGCCAATCACTCCCATGGGCGGACCAAATGTAGTTTTAATTGTAACAAAAGCTCTTGGCAGGTAAATGTGTTAAATTTATATGAAATACATCGCTCTGCAGTCTTACGAGGAATACGCAAGCAATACGTGTACAGTAGAACCTCGTTAATTCGAAATCCATGGGACATCAAAAATCAAATTTCGAATTAACGAATTCCCACGTAATTCGAAATTTTATGAAAAAAAAAAAAAAAAAATACGCCGAAAATCGATTTTCTCCGCCGCCTCTTCAAATCCGGGTGGTATTTTAGGAGTAAATTCGTATTAATACCAATTATTTCTTTATTTTCGAGGCCGATTACCGTAGCGGCCGGCCCTTTAAATTTAGATTTTCGCAATAAATTTGTAAAAATGCTATATATTTACGCCTAAATCGAGATTTCGGGGCCGATTTCGGTCACAGCCTACCCTTTAAATTGAGATATTCAAAAAAATACGATATATTTCCGCGTAAATCGAGATTTCGCGGTAGATTTCCGTCGCGGTCGGCCCTTTATTGCGAACATCTGAATTTAAATTCGTAAAAATACGATATATTTCCGCTTTAAACGAGAATTCGCGGCCGTATTCCGTCGCGGCCGGCTCTTTAAATGCGGATATTCGAAATAAATTCGCAAAAATACGATATATTTCCGTGTAAATCGAGAATGCGCGGCCGTTTACCGTCGCGGCCGACCCTTTAAATTCAGATATTTGATGTAAATTCGTAAAAATATGCTATATTTCCGCGTAAATCGAATTTTATCGGCAGTTTTTCGTCGCGGCCGGCCTTTTATTTAATTCGTAAAAATATGCTATATTTCCGCGTAAATCGAATTTTATCGGCAGTTTTTCGTCGCGGCCGGCCTTTTATTTAATTCGTAAAAATATGCTATATTTCCGCGTAAATCGAATTTTATCGGCAGTTTTTCGTCGCGGCCGGCCTTTTAAGTTCAAATATTTGAAGTAAATTCGTAAAAATATGTCATATTTCGGTGTGAATCGAAATTTTTCGGCCGATTTTCGTCGCGCCGTATTTTTTAACTCGGATATTCGAAGTAAAGTTAGTAAAAATACGATATATTTCCGCGTAAATTGAAATTTCGCCTCCGATTTCCGTTGCGGCGGGCCCTTTAAAATTCAGATATTCGAAATAAATTCGTAAATATACGATACATTTACGCGTAAATCGAAATTTCGCGGCCGAGTTAGGTCGCGGCCGACCCTTTAAATTCAGATATTTGGTTTAAACTCGTAAAACTACGACATATATCCGCGTAAAACGTATTTTCTCGGCCCTTCAAACTCGGATATTCGAAATAAATTTGAAAAAATACGACATTCCAGTGTAAATCGATTAAGATTTACAAAATAATAATACTAATAGGACGATGTATAACCACGTAAAAATACATTTTTCGGCGTTTTACCGCCACGTTTGACTTTTAGATTCAGATTTACGAAATATTATGATTTATTTTCGCAAAAATCAAATTATTTCGAATTACACAAACAAATTTTCGTGCGCGGACAAAAATAAATTTCGAATTACGAATTAACGAATTTCGAATTAAAAACCATTTTGTATGAAAAAATTTTTCTGCGGAAATTTTTTTGGCGAAAATTTCGAATTACGCGTTTTTTCGAATTATCGGGGTTCGAATTAACGGGGTTCTACTGTATCTAAAATACCTGACAGTAGTGAATGCGCGATTTCAGAGTGTGCCTGGTATTTGCCTCCATACTAACCCACCAAGTTTGGGCTTCCGTTATGCAGATTTATTAAATAGGAGCCCCTTTCTATCCATCTTACCAAAAGCCCTTTCTAAAAATGCAAATTATATCTGATAACAGTAGAATCATTTTGAAGACATTCTTTCTTGTGCCGTGGTGTAGTGGTGTACTGTATCGTAGGACTGCAGGTGTTTCAAACTTTTTCAATGTGTGCCCTCTTTAAAATGATTTTCCTGTACGTGTCATTTACTTTCCAGCAACAGCGTAGTAGCAGAATCCGCCCTGGACCGCTTGTGCTGTGCCCTCGGAGGCAAGACCATGCTCTCCCTCATCATGGCCTCCATCCCTGCCATGCTGGGCTCCACGGACTGGAGGCAGCGCCACGCCGCCCTCATGGCCGTGTCCTCTGCCGGAGAGGGCTGCCACAAGCAGATGGAGATGATGCTCGACGAGATCATGACCGGCGTGTTGGGTTTCCTCAATGATCAGGTGACGATACAATACAAGTTATTACATGCTGTAAATGTATAAGTAATAAATACCGGGCATTCTTTTATTATGTGAACTTTCACCCATTGAAGATTCGTAACGAAGGATGCCAGATTAAATAAGTCAAGCAATTAGCACTGCGGGTAAAAAATACCTACCAGTGTCAGTATCTTGCCCACATTTTAAACTTAATTCTTTAATTGGACTAAAAACCAAATTAACTGAATTCTCCACATTTTATAAATGAAGGCTTTCATTGAATGTTTCACTTGGAATCAGGAGGTCTAGTCAGATGGTCAAATCAATGAGCTCACCTTACAATAATTTTATATCAGAAGGCTTTCATTGAATGTTTCACTTGGAATCAGGAGGTCTAGTCAGATGGTCAAATCAATGAGCTCACCTTACAATAATTTTATATCCATTTTCCGAGCACGAACTCGCATTTACGATGGCAATGTTGGCTGGTAATGTCTGGATCAACGTTTCTAAACATGAAACGGCTATGGACATACAAATAAATTGAAATACACTCTTTTTAATATACATTGGCAGTCCACATTTTCTTCTTAACACTAAAAAGGAAGTTAATTGGTCAATTACGTCTTCCATAACTCTGAATGTGATATTCTGAACAACTTTCCGTATTTAATAGATCGCATGTATGACATGCGATCTACGAGCTTCGTTAGTCTGCCACCGTTCATTAATAAGCCACAACATTTATTGTTAACTGAAGCTCAGTGACAGCCAAGATGCCGAGATTAATCAGACAGCTTTTGTCTACCGGCTCTCGGAATCAATTGCTGAATCTGTTTACTTGTACCGCCTAATGTCGCCTAATAACCACATGATTGATGTAGGATTTTATCGATTGATCTATTGCATGTTCCTCTATAATGTAGTTGAATCTAATACCATGATGTTTCTTGTTTGTAGCATCCCCGCGTCAGACACGCGGCTTGCAACGCCATCGGTCAGATGTCCACAGACTTTGCTCCCATTTTTGAGAAGAAATTCCACGACAAAGTTGTGCCCGGCCTTCTGATGGTCTTGGATGATGGAGCAAATCCCAGAGTTCAGGTAAATTACATTTTAACACTAAATATTCCACCGGTTGCCAACAGCAGCCGGTGCCAATGTTTCGTTAGTGATGGAATAAACCTCGTGTGGTCCCATGACTTCCATAACATTGGTAAATTAAAAATATTCCGTTCTAACTTTGTCGTGTTTTATGGCACCGTTAGCTCAACTGAATATTGACATTTTTCTTCACATTATAATAATAATAATATTTGGATGATTTATATAGCGCCGTTTTTGTGCAAAATCACCTCAAGGGCGCTGTACAATTATATAATACACTTCTTCAATCATCTACTAACTATATATGGAGATAATATACAGTACCATACTTACCCGATGTACTAAGTTATTATTATAGTTACAACTTCAGCTCGTTATGTTATTTCCGTTATGGAACTTTGAAATATCCTTTTGACGACCTCCGTGGTCGAAGACTAAGGCTCTTGATTCAAATCTCAGCTTGTGCGAATAAATTTTATTTGATTAATTTGAGTTATTTCACAATTTATTCACTTAAACTAATATGTAGTTTACTTTCCACCACGTATACACCATTCTAGATTGAAATGGCTTTAGCCAGTGTTTGGTGACCAGATTTGAATAGCCAGGTACTCTTCCTCTTCCTCCCCTCCCCACTACCTTCAGCCTCACAACATACCCCCGATGCCGGGATGCCGTAGTCTCACTGACTCCAGACGGTTGGGAGCTTTTGGGACTCTTTTGCGGTATTCACATTAAAAAATTATCTATAATAAAATAGAAGACTAAAAATATATTGTCTCTATGTACATGGAGTCTGGAAAGTAGTGATGCAATCGGGAGAATGGTGAATCTACCATCTCATTTGTAGTTGATTTTGTGCTATAACTTTTTTGTTTAGAACTTTCTTTTCGTGGTGTTTAACATTCTGTGTATATTACTCATTCATTAACAATTTTACAATATACGTAATCTATGTTGCTAAATTGTGTGTTGTTTTACGGTTGCATTAATGTAGTAATTCATATTTACAGGCTCATGCTGCTGCAGCCCTCGTCAACTTCAGCGAAGACTGCCCCAAGAATATCCTCACCCAGTATCTGGACCCCATCATGAACAAACTCGAACATATCCTCACCACCAAATTCAAGGAGGTTAGCTTAACATTCAATAACATACTACTATTATATCATTTTTTACTTATTACTTAGTAGACCTTCAAAATTGGCTTTTGCGATGGTCCGACGCTCTATATAACCCGCTTGCACAGCGCGGGTGTTAGCAAACTGTGCTCCCTAAAGATGAAAGCATATTGCCCAATGGTATTTAAAAAAACAAAAATGAAAAGAAAGACAAACATTCCCGGGTTACGGATAACCTGACAATGTTTGAAAATCTCCTACTACCACTACAGTAAGCGGAAAATGTTGCTTGTGTTGTGACGGAGGACTTGAGGAGCCAGCCGAGGAATCGAAACACCTACGCCTGAGTGGGACCCAAACAAGATATCAACTCGGCCACCGATAGGTCTGATTATATTCAATTAAATAATTTCTTGTTCAATGGTTTTGACAAACTTGAATGGCTATTCAAGATGGTGTAGAAATACTAAAAGACAAATTTTTCACCATTTTGTTCTTATGACATTCACCATGTATTTTTGTAACAATATAAATATGTTTTGTATTTAAAAAAAATAAATTGTAAATACTTTTCAAAATAAAAAGATCTGCATCCCAATGACTTGAGGATTAATTGGGATGCAGCTCTAACTTTATGTCAAAATGTCACATTGCGTCATTATTTATTTCTATTTGAAAAAAACAAAAGCCACAAAAAAAGAAACAACATGGTTTTTCTTGCAAATACCACCGCTTTGACTGAAAAATTTCATATCTTTTCCCATAAATAAAGCAAATTTCCCGAAATAATTAAGCAAACTTTTAGGTCCCTGGATTTAATATACAGTAAAACCCGCTTATAACATTCCCCAAAAGTAGTCTTCATTCCTACTAAGTTTTGTTTTTCGCTCTCTTCCTCGGAAGCAGAAATGCTAAAAATGGTCAAAATAATTCCACGTAAAGAGTTTTTTCCATACCTGGTAAAATATCTGTAGTAGATTACTATTCTTATTATATATTATTTATGATCATTCCACCAGTTGCTGACAACAGCCGGTGCCAATGTTTCGTTAGTGATGGAATATACCTCTTGTGGTCCCATCACTTCCATAACATTGGTAAATTAACAATGATTGGTTCCGACTTTGTCATATTTTGTGGCATTGTTGGCTCCACCAAACAATTACAATGTTTATTTTTCGGAATAACTTTATTGAGTAAAACCTCAAATTGTAATATTTAAATATTGAAGACAATATTAGTGATTTCTAAACGAAAATCTGAAACAGAAAAATCAGAAAAGTTAAAAGTGACCGAGGGGAATAGGGTCCCATTAGCGCAGTTGGTAGAGCACTGTCCCGGAAAGACAAGGGTCCTGGGTTCGAGTCCCAGATGTGACCGTTTCCTTTTCTGATTTTTCTGTTTCAGATTTTCGTTTAGAAATCACTAATATTGTCTTCAATATTTAAATATTACAATTTGAGGTTTTACTCAATAAAGTTATTCCGAAAAATAAATATTCATCCTAGACTTGCAGAAAAGTCAACAGATGTCGCACATTAAAAATAATATCTAAAAAAAAAGACGCTGTCTGGATTGCATTTAGTTCGGGTTGAATCTTGCGATCATACATAAAGATAGTTGCCAATAAAAATGTGCGGTGAAAAAATGAAGACAATGTTAGTAGTTCTTATTCGAAGTATGATACAGTTAAAAGTGACCGAGGGGAATAGGGTCCCATTAGCGCAGTTGGTAGAGCACTGTCCCGGAAAGACAAGGGTCCTGGGTTCGAGTCCCAGATGTGACCGTTTCCTTTTCTGATTTTTCTGTTTCAGATTTTCGTTTAGAAATCACTAATATTGTCTTCAATATTTTAATTACAATGTTACTTATTAGTGACGTTCACAGACGAGGCGCACATGTAAAGTCACACATTTCACTATGTGCGCATTAGTTGAAGTGGATCTTGGGGAGACACATGTTGTATGAAGAAGGAAACCATTCTGTTGAACGCAAGAATTAGTCACAAAAACAAACCATTTTCTTGTGGTAAATGCAGAGGGGTCCAGAAGTGGTCAGTCAAAATAAATTAATATGAACAATTAATACATTCTGTAGAACCTCGTTAATTCCAAATCCACAGGACGTCAAAAAACTATTTTTGAATTAACGAATTCCCACATAATTTGAAATTTTATGAAGACAAAAAAATTTCACCGATAATCGAGTTCCTCAGCCGCCCCTTCGAATTCGGGTAGTATCTTTGGAGTAAATTCGTAATAACACCAATTATTCCCGTGTAAATGGAATTTTTGCAGCTGATTACCACAGCGGTCAGCCCTCCATGTTCAGTAATTTATAAAGTAAATTCGTAAAAGTACCACACGGCCGTCCTTTGAATTCAGATATTCGACGTAAATTCGTAATATTGGTGGCCGGCTTATTACATGCAGATATTTGAAGTAAATTTGTAAAATAATGATATATTTCCACGTATTTGCAATTTCATGGCCGATTTCATCGCTGCCGGCCCATTAAATTCATATATTCCAAATTAATTTCTTATAAGTACGATACATTTATGCGTAAATCGAGATTTCATAGGCGACCCTTTAAATTCAGATATTTGGTGTAAATTGGAAAAATTGACCAAATGACCCCCAAAGAAGAACCGCCACTGGGTAAATGTTTGTTGTGTCGAAAGCATCAATCACTAGTTCTACAGAGCACCTTCCACTGAAATTTTGGTAGAATGAGTACAGCATTCCCACCTGTTAAATCACCAGCATTTGTATCATTCACCATCTGTGTACAATAATAATGTTACATAATTATATTGATTTTCAACTTCCTGTCTGTCTGCTTTATGTATTAAAATGATGAAAATGGGTGGGACAGACCGTCACCTACTCGTCGTCTCATGCAAACTCCTTTGTTGATTTGATTCACTCGACTGCTCCGAGCTACGATTTTCTCGGGGTCCTCCTTTTCTTCATCTGTCTGCTTAATAACATATTAATATTGTGTTTCCTTTTCAGTTGGTGGAGATTGGCACAAAGCTGGTACTGGAGCAGGTGGTGACGACCATAGCCTCGGTCGCCGACACGGCGGAAAAGGAGTTTGTGATCTACTACGACCGCCTGATGCCGTGCCTCAAGTACATCATCCTGAACGCCAATACCGAGGAACTGAAGATGCTGAGAGGCAAAACCATCGAATGCGTCAGTCTCATCGGTGAGATTTACACATTACCAATACTGTTCAATATAAATTAATTTCAGTAAAGTTTTCCTTTCGAGCCTGTGATTTTCACTCAAAACGCGCAGATTGATATGCTTAACTTTGCAGTCTAATATATAAAGTATATAGCTTCGCTCGTGTAAATTTTGTGCGTACAGTTCATGGATTTAAAAAAGTGTTGGTTTTTAGTACCCTCTTTGGACGCTTGTATAGTGAAGAATATCAAGGTATTCACGTGCTGTTAATTAGTTCCAAAATGTGTTAGGGTTGCAAAGCTTAATTTACTGGGCTATGCAATATGAAAAAATTATTGGAAGATTAATTTAGCGGCTTTCACACTACATCAGTCGATTTATGACTCTTGTTCGTTGATATAAACCCGCTTACAGTTCAATTCATCTTTTTCAAAACGAATGTTTTATGTGACACCTCGCAAGAGTGCCTCTGTCTATGTAGAGGTACTATGTCGCCACCCGGTTGGGAAGCGTAACGAGGCGGGTTAAGGAAGGGTAGCTTGTTCCACATACGAGCCAACTTACACAAAAATGAGTTGAAGAAATAAGCCATTCTCTTGATCATCAACTGTGCACGCTCCATTAAAATACCTTAAATTACAGACTCGGCATGCCTATATTGTTTGCATCTGTCCCGCCTCTGGGCTGCGCCTCCCAAATTCAACAGTTGGGCATACTTGAGATTTGCACAGCTGCCAGATTTACTGGAGTTTCTTTAAAGCCCCCATCCTGTTATGTTGTACTTCCCAAACTTCAGTCTGACACCATCAGGTTCAGTTGTGCTAATGACTAAGTGATAACAGGCCTGGCTGTGGGTGAAGAGAAATTCATGCGCGACGCTTCAGAGGTGATGGATCTCCTCCTCAAGACACACACGGAGGGTGACCTGCCCGAGGATGATCCCCAGACCTCCTACCTCATCTCCGCCTGGGCCCGGATCTGCAAGATTCTAGGTGAGAATGCAACACCAACCACCTACCTACATACGTACATTGAAACATTGTCTTTAGATGAATAATCCAAAGCCAAACTGCAATAGACAAACAAATAATTATGCTACCATGTTCTTTTATATATTTTTTTTAATTAAAAATTATAATCACTTATTAAGGTAGCAACTTGGAATCAACTGCTGCAGAAGATCCAGAGATACTTAACTTGTTAATTAATCCCTTCTTTTGCTGCATGCTTAAGCAGCAAAAGAAGGGATTGCTTGATTGATTTTGCTGCAAGATAACTGTGTAAAAACACGTTACAAGGCCCTTCTTTCACAGGGATAAGCAAGTATCTGATTGGCGTGTTGTTTACCCACACGCATATGCACATGGCTACTGGAATCACATATTGTTGAATTCTCTAAAAGTGCCTGTGTATTGTCACTGTCAGTGGTGGCCAAGATACTAAAATCGTCGAGCATGGGATATTTGTGTATTCGTGTGGAAGAAGTTGTAATGTCTGATTCGTGTTCATTATTTTCCACCATTTAACTGGTGCCAATGTTTCGTTAGTGATGGAATATACCTTCTGTGGTCCCATGACTTCCATAACATTGGTAAATTAACGGTGTTCAGTTCCAACTCTGTCATGTTTTATGGCACCGCTGGCTCCACTGAGCACTGACAATATTACACTACTTTACTTTTATTTCCCGGGCCAGTAGCAAAGGGCATTAGTATTAACAATATTAATGGTTTCAGGCAAGAAGTTTGAGCAGTATCTCCCACTGGTGATGCCCCCCGTGATGCGCATGGCCGCCATCAAGCCCGAGGTGGCGCTGCTGGACAACGACGACCTGGAGTCCATCGAGGACGATGTGGACTGGCAGTTTGTCAACCTCGGCGAGCAGCAGAACTTCGGCATCAGAACTGCCGGTGAGATTACCAACTTTAAAATGATCAACGGCGAACCATCACTGCCATTTTTGAGAAATATTTATTTATTTTTTCATGTTCTCCATAAAACGGTTATACACCAATATATCATGGAGAAGATTACAAATTAAAAAGTTTACAGAGGCAGTTTTACTATTTTGTGACATGTGTTAAAAGATAGTTACTAAATTGTCTGTAGGTGACATTGAAAATGTCGATGGCTAATGCAGAATCGTTAAGCAGTTGAGTCGCTCTCATATCAACTCAAGGGTGGCTTAATAAAGCTAGAACAAAAACTATCATCCCGTAATTCTTCAAACTTAGACCAATAAACATACATCAATAGAATTTAAATTAATAAGATCATTCCGATGTAAGAAAATTATAATAGTTTCATTGCACATAAATTAAACAAACCCTACCTTAATGCCTGTGACATTAATTTCATATCGCTCGCCATGCATTCCCATTGGTAGTGTATGGCGAGCGATATTCTGAAATAGACCAAGCCATGATACGTATAGCGTAATGTGTCGCCTACATAATTCTAATGTGGTTTGTGGGGAGCTGAAAAGTGCCCTGAGAAAATAATTTGTGATCATTTAATGGAAAAAAAGGTGTTTAATTTCTGTGCTGTTGAAAAACCACAATTTTTAAAGGGTTGCCCATATTCTTTTATCATTTTTGGTTGTGTTGTGCTAAGCTTCGCCTTTATTTACCGTTGTGTCGAACACCAACGAAGAAAGAGAAATTTAACTCATCACAACCAACAAATTTGATACAGAAGTTGCCATGAAAACTAATTATTACTTTAGGAAGGGGCTCGGAACAATAACAACTGCCTAAATATTTTATTTGCAAATTAAATAAAATATTATTTTTTCTCATTATTTTCGTAGGTTTTGCGACGTTGGGGACGACGATCGATCCTATAAAACAGGAGAAAATTCTAAAACAGCTTAGGACGACCTGCTTGAAAGGTTCAATATTAATTTATGGGTTGTTCCGAGCCCTACCAATATATTATATAATATTGTAGTCTGCATTTTAAATCAAGCTGGAACATTAATATGTAGTGTGATGATTGCGTTGTTGTTTCCACTGTTCATCAGTGGCACGATGCCTTTCCAAGGCTTAGTCACTTATTATTAACCAAAAGCATGAACATGACTTTTGTGTGTTTTTGATACTAATTGCCTACAATAAACCACCACTCCAACTAGCATTTCTTGCTAAATCATTTTAATACAGTGCTTGCAGAGACATTACTCCTTGCATGCAATTGATAACTAATATGAAAATATTTATTACAGAATAACGGAAGAGTATGTATGCGACGAAGTATGCATGTGAATGAAGCCAGGAGTGTAGGCTAAAAGTTGTTTGGCGGTCCATTCTCTCCGCCTACCACTTTGGAAATTTTAAAAATTACATTTGAAAATGGTTGTTCTGGGATTTAAATTTGAAGATCTTCCAATGGGGTATTTTCACTGTTGTTATTGTCCAAAAAATTACAATAATGATGTTATTTTATTTTTATGTTGATTGATAAATTATAAATAAGATTCAATAATAAACAATTTAAAATATGCCATTTTCGATTTGCTGCCAATTTGTTCATTTTTATTTATGAGTTTGGTGGTGTTTGTGACAGCCATCTCACCTAACATTGGCGTTTTCTATGCCATAATGACATTGTAGCCAGTTGAAACCCTTTTGGAATGTGCAGTTTTATACAGTTTTAAAAATCAATAATTGTCAAAGAAAATCTTAAAATTACACATTTTTAATACAATGATCAGAAAAATAAACTTTAAATCTTCCACACATTTTGAACAGTATTCAGAATTTGTGAAAATACCCCATTGAGATGACTGGTCTAAACTTTAAAAAATCAGATTTTTGCTTGATTTGGTTTGTTATCTCTTGCATTATTATCTGCGTAGGAATATTAGATAATTGTCTGAATGTCCAGTTCCAGTAATGTAATGTGGGTGTGTTGTTTTCAGGTTTGGAAGACAAAGCGTCCGCCTGCGACATGCTGGTGTGCTACGCACGCGAGCTGAAGGAAGGCTTTGCGGAATACGCGGAGCAGGTGGTTCGCCTCATGGTGCCGCTCTTCAAGTTCTACTTCCACGATGGCGTGCGCACAGCCGCCGCCGAATCCCTGCCCCACCTGCTGGAGTGTGCCCAGATCAAGGGACCCGTTTTCTTGGAGGTAAACAAACAAAATTCACAACTGCAATTGTGTTGTAAAGAGGAAAGTGGTGCATTTGGATGTGGTTTAGGTTAAATTATATCTAAACGGTTATCGCTAAGTTTGCAATGTTCTAGTATGTACGTCATATCCACACCACTGTAACGGTAAGCCAGAGTTTCCGCAGTGTTCGTTTTGAGCTTCAGCGGGGTATCTCGTTAGTGCGGCATACATTTTTGTAGACGCTTTGGTCAAAAATGATAACACCTGCGACAATGGTCACAATGTATGGAAAGAAATGATTTATTTCTTATTTTGAGAAAACAACTAAACAATGGTCATCGTAAAAAGAACTATCACTCTGTTTTATTTATATTATATTGTCTCATACATATTATTCTGTCATTCTGACTTAACATGACATTCATTGGTTTAGACGGAAAACACGTGGCAGTCTCTTTGCATGCCACGACCCTCACTGTAAGCCTCATTCATACTATGATTTTTGGTAATAGTTACGGCTACAGCATGCAGCATAAGTTCGGTTACAATGACTACAATTCAATCGCAGAGAAAATGTGAAACTAGTCTAATTTTTTGTATCTGTTGTCTGCAGGGTATGTGGGCGTACATCTGCCCCGAGCTTCTGAAGGCCATTGACACTGAACCAGAACAGGAGGTCCTCATCGAACTTCTCTACAGTCTCGCCAAGGTAATTTAACAAATCCTTTCCTTGCAGTGTCACCCAATTTGATGTTAATGTAGAACAATGTACAAAACTACAGCCTGGGAATAACTCTTAACGTATACCGTGTTAAAATATCCTACTTATGGAGGACCTTTGTAAATCTGTGGCAAACACTTTATTACGTTCATTTTGAAATATGTACTATTTGTGGTATTTGCAGTGCATCGAGAAGCTGGGAGCCGGCTGCCTGACCGAAGAAGCCATGACCGAAGTCCTGAGAATCATCAACAAGCTAATGGAAGAACACTTCCAGAAAGCGGTGCAGAGACTGGAGAAGCGCAAAGATGAAGATTATGATGACGTAAGTCTCCTTTATTACTTTGTTTCCACTGTTCGTCAGCGGCATAATGCCTTCCCATGGCTTTGTCACTTCCTAAACTTTGGAATATTAACCAAAAGCAATGTAAACAAAATAAACATCAGTTGCATGATTTTGACTTTTGTGTGTTACTAACTGCTTACAAAATTGATATGTGCATTTAAATCATAATTATTTTTAAAAACCTTTTTCCTTGCTAGCTGACTTCCTTTTGAGTGTGTGACTGACAATCACTTGAAACAATTAATAGAGTTACAGTAGAACCCCGTTAATTTGAACCCCGATAATTAGAAAAAACGCGTAATTCGAAATTTTCGCCAAAAAAATTTCCACAGAAAAAATTTTTCATACAAAATTTTTTTTAATTCGAAATTCGTTAATTCGTAATTCGAAATTTATTTTTGTCCGCGCACGAAAATTTGTTCGTGTAATTCGAAAAAATTTGATTTTTGCGAAAATAAATCATAATATTTCGTAAATCTGAATCTAAAAGTCAGCCGTGGCGGTAAAATGTATTTTTACATGGTTATACATCGTCCTAATAAGTATTATTATTTTGTAAATCTGAATCGATTTACACTGGAATGTCGTACTTTTTCAAATTTATTTCGAATATCCGAGTTTGAAGGGCCGAGAAAATACGTTTTACGCGGATATATGTCGTAGTTTTACGAGTTTACACCAAATATTTGAATTTAAACGGCCCGCTGCGATGGAAATCGGCCGCGAAATCTCGATTTACGCGTAAATATAACGTATTTTTACGAATTTATTTCGAATATCTGAATTTTAAAGGGCCCGCCGCGACGGAAATCAGACGCGAAATTTCAATTTATACGGAAATTTTACTTCGAATATCCGAGTTAAAAAATACGGCGCGACGGAAATTGGAGGGAAAAATTTCGATTCACGCCGAAATATGACATATTTTTACGAATTTACTTCAAATATCTGAACTTAGAGGCCGGCCGCGACGAAAAACTGCCAATAATATTCGATTTACGCGGAAATATATCATATTTTTACAAATTTACATCAAATATCTGAATTTAAAAGGGTCGGCCGCGACGGAAATCGGCTGCGCATTCTCGATTTACACGGAAATATATCGTATTTTTGCGAATTTATTTCGAATATCTGAATTTAAAGAGCCGGCCGCGACGGAATACGGCCGCGAATTCTCGTTTTACGCGGAAATATATCGTATTTTTACGAATTTAAATTCAGATATTTGAAATAAAGGGCCGGCCGCGACGGAAAATTACCGCGAAATCTCGATTTACGCGGAAATATATCGTATTTTTACGAATATCTCAATTTAAAGGGTAGGCCGCGACCGAAATCGGCAGCGAAATCTCGATTTACGCGTAAATATATAGCATTTTTATGAATTTATTGCGAATATCTGAATTTAAAGGGCCTGCCGCTACGGTAATCGGCCGCGAAAATACAGAAATAATTGGTATTAATACGAATTTACAACTAAAATACCACCCGGATTTGAAGAGGCGGCCGAGAAAATCGATTTTCGGCGTTTTTTTTTTTCATAAAATTTCGAATTGAGTGGGAATTCGTTAATATGATTTTTGATGTCCCGTGGATTTGGAATTAACGAGGTTCTACTGTAATCTGTTGTTTGAGCCATAACTTCATTCAAGTGTAGTCCCAGGGGGAGGTGGTTCAAGCAAAACCTGTGAGTAGGAAGAGACCTCTGATTACTACAGAGTTAAATCCGTTTGTGTAACACTAATTTCGCAGTCTGTTGAATGAATATTTGATGTCCCGTGGATTTGGAATTAACGAGGTTCTACTGTAATCTGTTGTTTGAGCCATAACTTCATTCAAGTGTAGTCCCAGGGGGAGGTGGTTCAAGCAAAACCTGTGAGTAGGAAGAGACCTCTGATTACTACAGAGTTAAATCCGTTTGTGTAACACTAATTTCGCAGTCTGTTGAATGAATATTTGATGTCCCGTGGATTTGGAATTAACGAGGTTCTACTGTAATCTGTTGTTTGAGCCATAACTTCATTCAAGTGTAGTCCCAGGGGGAGGTGGTTCAAGCAAAACCTGTGAGTAGGAAGAGACCTCTGATTACTACAGAGTTAAATCCGTTTGTGTAACACTAATTTCGCAGTCTGTTGAATGAATATTTGATGTCCCGTGGATTTGGAATTAACGAGGTTCTACTGTAATCTGTTGTTTGAGCCATAACTTCATTCAAGTGTTATTATGAGGTATACTATATGTATATGTAGTCCCAGGGGGAGGTGGTTCAAGCAAAACCTGTGAGTAGGAAGAGACCTCTGATTACTACAGAGTTAAATCCGTTTGTGTAACACTAATTTCGCAGTCTGTTGAATGAATATTTGATGTCCCGTGGATTGGGAATTAACGAGGTTCTACTGTAATCTGTTGTTTGAGCCATAACTTCATTCAAGTGTAGTCCCAGGGGGAGGTGGTTCAAGCAAAACCTGTGAGTAGGAAGAGACCTCTGATTACTACAGAGTTAAATCCGTTTGTGTAACACTAATTTCGCAGTCTGTTGAATGAATATTTGATGTCCCGTGGATTTGGAATTAACGAGGTTCTACTGTAATCTGTTGTTTGAGCCATAACTTCATTCAAGTGTAGTCCCAGGGGGAGGTGGTTCAAGCAAAACCTGTGAGTAGGAAGAGACCTCTGATTACTACAGAGTTAAATCCGTTTGTGTAACACTAATTTCGCAGTCTGTTGAATGAATATTTGATGTCCCGTGGATTTGGACTTAACGAGGTTCTACTGTAATCTGTTGTTTGAGCCATAACTTCATTCAAGTGTAGTCCCAGGGGGAGGTGGTTCAAGCAAAACCTGTGAGTAGGAAGAGACCTCTGATTACTACAGAGTTAAATCCGTTTGTGTAACACTAATTTCGCAGTCTGTTGAATGAATATTTGATGTCCCGTGGATTTGGAATTAACGAGGTTCTACTGTAATCTGTTGTTTGAGCCATAACTTCATTCAAGTGTTATTATGAGGTATACTATATGTATATGTAGTCCCAGGGGGAGGTGGTTCAAGCAAAACCTGTGAGTAGGAAGAGACCTCTGATTACTACAGAGTTAAATCCGTTTGTGTAACACTAATTTCGCAGTCTGTTGAATGAATATTTGATGTCCCGTGGATTGGGAATTAACGAGGTTCTACTGTAATCTGTTGTTTGAGCCATAACTTCATTCAAGTGTAGTCCCAGGGGGAGGTGGTTCAAGCAAAACCTGTGAGTAGGAAGAGACCTCTGATTACTACAGAGTTAAATCCGTTTGTGTAACACTAATTTCGCAGTCTGTTGAATGAATATTTGATGTCCCGTGGATTTGGAATTAACGAGGTTCTACTGTAATCTGTTGTTTGAGCCATAACTTCATTCAAGTGTAGTCCCAGGGGGAGGTGGTTCAAGCAAAACCTGTGAGTAGGAAGAGACCTCTGATTACTACAGAGTTAAATCCGTTTGTGTAACACTAATTTCGCAGTCTGTTGAATGAATATTTGATGTCCCGTGGATTTGGAATTAACGAGGTTCTACTGTAATCTGTTGTTTGAGCCATAACTTCATTCAAGTGTAGTCCCAGGGGGAGGTGGTTCAAGCAAAACCTGTGAGTAGGAAGAGACCTCTGATTACTACAGAGTTAAATCCGTTTGTGTAACACTAATTTCGCAGTCTGTTGAATGAATATTTGATGTCCCGTGGATTTGGAATTAACGAGGTTCTACTGTAATCTGTTGTTTGAGCCATAACTTCATTCAAGTGTTATTATGAGGTATACTATATGTATATGTAGTCCCAGGGGGAGGTGGTTCAAGCAAAACCTGTGAGTAGGAAGAGACCTCTGATTACTACAGAGTTAAATCCGTTTGTGTAACACTAATTTCGCAGTCTGTTGAATGAATATTTGATGTCCCGTGGATTTGGAATTAACGAGGTTCTACTGTAATCTGTTGTTTGAGCCATAACTTCATTCAAGTGTTATTATGAGGTATACTATATGTATATGTAGTCCCAGGGGGAGGTGGTTCAAGCAAAACCTGTGAGTAGGAAGAGACCTCTGATTACTACAGAGTTAAATCCGTTTGTGTAACACTAATTTCGCAGTCTGTTGAATGAATATTTGATGTCCCGTGGATTTGGAATTAACGAGGTTCTACTGTAATCTGTTGTTTGAGCCATAACTTCATTCAAGTGTAGTCCCAGGGGGAGGTGGTTCAAGCAAAACCTGTGAGTAGGAAGAGACCTCTGATTACTACAGAGTTAAATCCGTTTGTGTAACACTAATTTCGCAGTCTGTTGAATGAATATTTGATGTCCCGTGGATTTGGAATTAACGAGGTTCTACTGTAATCTGTTGTTTGAGCCATAACTTCATTCAAGTGTTATTATGAGGTATACTATATGTATATGTAGTCCCAGGGGGAGGTGGTTCAAGCAAAACCTGTGAGTAGGAAGAGACCTCTGATTACTACAGAGTTAAATCCGTTTGTGTAACACTAATTTCGCAGTCTGTTGAATGAATATTTGATGTCCAGGTGGTGGAGGAGCAGCTGGAAGACGAAGACAACGATGACGTGTACTGCCTGTCAAAGGTAGCCGACGTGATCCACGCCCTCATGATGTCCTACAAGGGCAACTTCTACCCATACCTGGACCAAGTGGTGGGACACTTTGTCAATCTGCTGCGCCCCGACCGCCCCTCCACTGACCACCAGTGGGGCATCTGCATCTTCGACGACATCATTGAATTCGGAGGTAACTGCCTTACCTTCTTATTGTCCTTCTTCTCAATGCCAACTTACATAGACAGTCCAGAGTGGACAAACGTCGCCCCATCATCGGGAACACATTGGTGTAAGAAGCACTATAATGAAGTAGGCATTCTTCCATTATGTGAATCTTCATATGTTGAAATAATCACAAAGAAGGATGCCAGATTAATAAGTCAAGCAATTAGCACTGCGGGTAAATAATACCTACCAGTGTCAGTATCTTGAGTACATTTTCGACTTTCTTTCGTTTTGCGGTGAAAAACGGTTAGATGGACTCTATATGTAATTTATCTCCAATTGTTTGGAGACAGTTTAAGTTACCAATTTAGTGTATAATGAATGTTGTGTCTGTTGTTCAGGTCCGGCGTGTGTAAAGTACCAGCAGTTCTTCTTGGAGCCGCTGATTGGTTCCATCCTGAACCCGGCGCCCGAGGTGCGGCAGGCGGCAGCCTACGGCTGCGGGGTGTTGGCACAGTTCGGTGGAGACCAGTTTGCACAAGCGTGCGCACAAGCCGTTCCCAGACTCATCGAAGTAAGTACAAGCAATGTGCATAGTAATAAATAACATTCAAACTTTACTGAAACTTTCACAGACTCACTGTCCCCCACAATAAATAATAACTTTAACCAAAAGTGCATGTTTTAAGAAGTATAATCAAAATCTTGTATATTTCCTTGGAAAATGAACACATAAAAAAATATACGTAATAGGTAACAAAATGTATGCAGTGCTTGCTTACTGCAGCCCTTTAATGCTTCCCGGTTGTCGTTTTTATAAATTATCCACTACCTTTATTATTAGGTTTTATAAATATCGATCAGTTACTTATAGCATTGTTTTGTCTGCAGGTAATAAATGAAGCAGACAGCCGACAACCCGAAAAAATAAACGCCACAGAAAACGCCATCTCCGCAGTCACTAAAGTACTCAAATATAACTTCTCAGCCATCAATGTTGATGATGTTTTAAGACTCTGGTAAGTTTTCATCACGCATTACTGAATTTCTAACCAATTCTAATGTATTTATCACCTGTTCACCATCCTGTAAATATGTATCCAGAATAGGGCATTCTTCTATTATGTGGACATTCAATGTTATTGAAGGCTCGTAACGAAGGATTCCAGATTAATAAGTCAAGCAATTAGCACTGCGGGTAAATAATACCTACCAGTGTCAGTATCTTGCCTATATTTTCACACAGGAAATACAACGCGTTTGAAACCCAAAATCATTGAAGTATATTGACGCACACGCCAATTGGCTGGTGTGGAGTTAAATGAGGCTATGTTTATTGTAAAAAATGAACCATCCGACTTGTTACAGGGTGACCTGGCTCCCCCTGGTTGAAGACTGCGACGAAGCTCCCCACGTGTACGGCTATCTGGCGGAGCTGCTGGAGGCGCGTCACCCGCTGTGCGTGGGGGCATCGGGAGAGTGCTTGCCGCGCGCTTTGGCCGCCACCGCCGCTGCGCTCGCAGCTGGGGCACTTGAAGCCTCCCAGCCCGCGGCACAGAGACTGCTCGCCATCACTAGAGATCTACAGGTAATTAATTATTCATTCACAGCACCGTAATATATATATATATATAGTGACTTTTTGACACTGCAGTGTAATCCGAACCTCTAGTGTTTGGAACGCCCGGGTGACAGGGACGGGGCGGGTGCTTGGAAAACACAAGATGTTATTTTAAAAGTTAAAATGTGTGTAATGTGTTAACAAGAACAGTATTAAGTATTTTCTCTTTAGTAAGGCTTAGCTTAGAAGTAACATTAAGCCCCAACCTGTAAATGGTTCCCATCTGATTAACGTTGAAACGGGCTGCCCATTAAAGGGGATCTGTGACATCATTCATACCTTGCCTGCACACTAAACCTACTTTGACTTATTACATTTCCACTGTTCGTCAGCGGCATAATGCCTTCCCATGGCTTTGTCACTTCCTAAACTTTGGAATATTAACCAAAAGCAATGTAAACAAAATAAACATCAGTTGCATGATTTTGACTTTTGTGTGTTACTAACTGCTTACAAAATAACTTGATCTTAAAAAATTCCCATATCTTCATTGAATGTGTTTAGTAATAACATTTGTTTTGTTTTCAGAGCAACACAGAATTGTTTGCTGCGTGCATAGCGGCCATGACCCCCGACCAGCAGAGGGCACTCCACGAGGCTCTCAGTGCGCCCATTCCTCAAGCCACATAGGGCTCTAACACTTAGCTAATACACAATACACAACCGGACACCAAATTCTAAACCCTCTACTCCCCTTTATTGCAAGCAAACCCCCCACGTACTTCAAAGAAGTAGCGGGTTTTGCGCCTATTTCAAACTGGTCAATGGTTCACTACTTGTAACAAGTAAAAGCAGGTTTCAAACGGGATAATTGGTCGCTACTTGTAACAAGTAATACATGCTTACAATGTTTACCCAATGCTTTGAACAAGTGCCAAACAGATTTAGACCTACTTCTCAGAAGTACCAAATTACAGTCAACAAGCTTCTCCTTCATTCAATTGAAGTTTTTCAATATTCTTGTAATCCGACAGTACAATGTGTTTTCAATTGGCGAGGCAAAGTTGCCTTGGACCAGTTGTTGGTGGTAATATTGATGTGATGTATTACTGTGACTTGGTGATATTTATTTTTCTACTGATTGGTTATTGTCGATACTTTGTAACTAAGTAATTATTGACACATAACACTAAAAGAGCGCAGCCGATGATGGTAAATTATTAAACAGTTATTTTTGGCGTAGCATCGTATCTAGTTTGGTGGGTTTGGAAATTCTTTGATAATAATTTAATTTAGTAGCTAACTTACCTAGTGGTATAAGAAATCATCACTTCGTTAATTGGTCGAATTTGAAATTATTGTTCATCCTTAAAAAGGGATGGTTCTGTTATCAACGTAGCAGCTGTGTTGCAGTAATATGGAAATCAATTGTGATTGGATTCCAAAACGCATATCTATTAAACTGAATGAATTCTCAATCGTTGGTTCTCTCAATTCTCACTCTTCTAAACTAATCTTATTTGTAGAAAATACATTTTTTTAAGCATCGCAACTATGTTCGCTAATCTTTCAGACTCTTAAATTAATTGAAAGTTTTGTTTGTATGTTGTGCCGTCATGACTAAAACTGTTTATATTCTTTTTACAATGTTTTGAGTAAATTTAATTAAAGTTTGTGGGTAATGGCGGCATACAATCATTCTTAATAAATATTATTATAATACATAATGCTTGTGTATGAACTAACATCACTGGCTAGGTAGCATTTACATAGCTTGAATTTATATTGAAAGTTTTTTTTATTGCAAAGCAAATCAATTTTGAAATTGATTAAATTTATTTTAGATCTTATGAAATTATATTTAGAGAAAGTTGAGTGAAATGCAATGCATAAATGGAAGTGCCGTGTTCGCTGGGCAAAAAAAAACTTGATTAATAAATTAGTTATGATTATTTGAAAGCATTCTCTTAGTATAATAATCATTAATTTATGGGTTCTTTAATGCTGTGTCATTCATACCACAGATGCTTTTAATGTAATGCAATCTATAGGTGTTATGTTTAAGAAGTTTATATGTTACTAACAATATTTGTATACTTTACAAAATTCAAGTGATTTGTTATAGATTTTGTATGGTTTGCCAATGTTCGTTATGTTATTATTTGATGAAAAGAACATTTGTGGTAAAATATTTTATTCAATTTTTTTAATAATGTTTTTATAATAAACTATTGATTCCAAATCCAACTAAATTTCTGCAGATATTCATGTTAGGCCTGTAACACTTTTAATCAATAAACTGTTGGCTTGAAACTGGGCTTTTCTCTTTATATTTTGACTATAAAACATCTTATTTTATTTGTAATTTTGTACCTACCTATCCATTTCCTTTATTTCTTGTACTATGCTGATGAGGTTGGCTTCTAATGAACTCCGTGAAGATTGTGTGGGCAAACATAGAATTTAATCAAAGTTCCGTCGCCCTCTGTTAAACTCGACCGCTTCGTCAGCGTTCTTGGGACATTCCTCGGTCATCAACACAGTAAATTGTATAAATCAGTATTTTAGTGTACGTTTGGTACAGCCCCTCATGTGGGGCATCTGCACTGATACTGGTTTATTGACCTACTGTATATAAGATATTATTATGACTGACTAATCAGTACAAATACTTTGGCTTCCCACCCGGGCATCGTTGGTTCAACCCTATTACGACTCTCGGTGCACAAGCAAAATTATCCACTTCCAATAGAAGGAATTGAAATGGCAGTTTATTCATAAGCCTGTATTTCTTTAGCTATAAGTGAAAGCACTATTAGGTTAATCTTTACTACGAATCGGTATAGGTTATCAATACCAAAAATAAACCATGGATACATTTAAGCTTGTTCTATCGCTTGGCTTGATCAGAATTAAAATAAAATTGTTAATTACGTCATGAAAAATATAAGCGCAAACTACTAAATAGATTTCTTTATCAAGAGTTTACTATGAACTCTTATAAGAAACAATTTTAAAAAAATACTGTTTTATGGCTATGTTTATTTGCTACCACTTTTCTTGATTAACTTTTTTTCCGTTTTTATTAAAATTGTATTCACAAAAAATTAAAATCCACTTTGGCGCTTACGTAATTATTTTTTGAGTGAAACATTGTATTGAATTCTATGATTTCTTCAGAAGCCCGCGGAGAGCGGCAACGAACAGACGTCAGATCTGTATTTTTAACGGTTTCTTTCCTGGTGACATAATTTTAGCTAGGGAAATTTTGTGTATTTTTCTGATATTATTATTTTTTATGGCCAAAATATTATACCTTTTCAATACATCTATTTGAAATTCACTTTCAAATAGATGCAATCAAGCTGAAACTCGGCAGATAGACTCGTTGTCGATGATAATGCATTGAAGTAGACATATACGCATTTATCTGAAATTGAATGACATTACAACAGTTAATATACGCAATAAATGTCGGTCCTACCAAATTGGGATTTGGCTCATTTGTTAGCGTGGTTGACTCCAGTCCTTGGGGAGGAAGATTTATTATTTAGTAAAATCTAGATATATATTTATTAATAAAAACAAATGTATTTATAGCAAAAACGATGTTTTTATTCCGTGTTTACCTGAGTTATTAACCCTGGTTAATGATTTATTTCTCATGGAAAAATGCTTTCCGTTTGTATTAATAATTACTAATGATGAGTTTTTATAGGTCCATAATTGAAAATAGGGAGTAAAAACAAAAACAAATATCCAAATGTAAGCAAGCTTAGAAAACGTTAAAATATTCTCAGGAAATGTGTACTCGCGTTATAGCAGTACAATAGGTGTGTAATCCAATTTACGGTTTTGTTTAGTTTTTATTTAATTAGACAAAATTTAGCTAGCAAAATTTGTTTATATACATTACTACTAATTTCAAGTTATAAAATTTATATAAATAATAGTAAATTCCAAGAAAGTTTAAAATACTATACGTACCTATCTCCGTTTCAATTTTCTACCTAATTTTGGTTCATAAGTTCAACATTGTTTAAAAAAAAAAAAAAATTACTGCTCTACTAAAGTTTATGTCGTTCCACAAATTGATAGAATGAAGAATTTTAAGTTCATATGAGATGGGTGTGAGTTGTTCTTCGATAATTTCTAATACTGAAATTTGTTTGCTTTGATTGTTATTTGAAATTGCAATTAAAAATGATTTTATAATGACATAAGTACGCAAATTTGGTAAAGTGCATGTAAGTTTTAAAGGTGTAAGTTTTGCATGGTAGTTTATAAGTAATGTTAGTTAGATTTTCAAATGTTTTTCGGGTTATTTGTAATCCGGGAATGTTTGCCTTTCTTCGAAAGAGTATAGATTCACTATGGATTTTTGTAGAGACAAATATGTGAAATAATTATAAAAAAATGGTTACATTAAATCGTTAAAAATAGGTATTTTAAATATCTCCTCAGTGGTAGCATATCGCAAATAGTTTGTATTTGACTACCGCTGAGGAGATGTTCAAGTTAAAACAGGTATTAGTAACATTTTGTAAATTATAATTTTGTTAGTAAAATTTGTATACAAAAAAACTGAACATCGTACCGCTATGCCGGGGCACGTGTGCCATACGGTATCGATGCTTTTCAGGGTCAGAACTTTTGGGCAATTTTGGCCGAAACGGGATACAAATGAGCAGTGGCGGGGAGTGAGGAATTTTCCAGTGGCGTGGAGTTGGCACATTTTATAAATGTAAACATATTTTTGAAAAAATGTGGCCAACAACGTCCGTTACAAAATGGCTAAACACTGACATCAACTTCAGTTTATGGAGTCTTATTTCAAAAGTAGGCTTTATTTTCAGATAAAAAAAATTAAAGTTGGAGTGTGGTGACAAATATATAGAAAATTGAGGTGATTTTGCACAAAAACGGCGCTATACAAATCATCCAAATATTATTATTTATTTTTATAAAATCTCAATATTATCTCAGTATTATTTTAAAAGAAATAGCTGTTTAAAACTAAATTGAATACTCAAATTGGATTTTGTGCTTGAAGTGTGTTATTATACATAATTAATATATATAATTTTAATAACGCTCTTGTTATTTTTAATGATTATTCATATGAATATATCGACAAAAAACATTAAATTACAGCATTTAAAAATAAAAATTAAACTGTAATTATATTAATCATTACTCCCTAAAGTTTAAGAATTCTTGGTAGTTGAAAGTCAACGCGTTCACAACTGCTGTTCTCACAAAAACTCCACCGTCCGTATGTGTCCACCAGTTCAAAAGGGTTTTAGCGAGCGTGCGGCAGGATCAACATAAGGAGATCCTGCCGGGCGCTTTCTACCTATCGCAGGGACCTACTGCACGGCGACTCTCATTATTTTAAAATTCCTTGCCTCGCGCAGACAACACAGATAATCTTAACGAAACGTGTAGCTCGATTATTATTTTGGAAGTTGAAAGAACAAAAATATTTTTGGCTTTCATATTCCTCTTAGGGGTAAATCTAATGTACCTTATGATTTATGCGTTCATATTGTATAAAAAGTTAACCGACAGTTTTATTACTTATTATCTACAAAAAAGTAATATGTTTTATAAATATCGAATTCTTTCAAAATTATGGAAGTTCGGAGTCGAAATGTCCTGGTAAGTTTTTTTGTTATTATTTTCATGTTTGATAGTAAAAAAATATTTTTTAGAAAGATCAATGTTTTTTTCAAATGCAAATATTTCAAAGATAATTTAATTTAGCTTCTAAAATAGTATTTCTTTTAACGACAATAACATGTAGCTCATTTTAGATACCTCGGGAGCATTCCGAAATTCCAAGAAAATTCACCATGTCGTTGGTAAAAATATTTAAAAACCTGAAGGGTTAATTGACTGTTATCGCGTGAATTTTATAAGAATTTCAGGAAAATGCCTTATTCATATGTATGCAAACACAAATTCAAAAAAATTAATGTTTATGGTGTGCCAAAATGTCGGTTTTTTTTGGTTTTCATCTGAGAACTATTATTATAATTTTTAATTGTACGAACGAGATAAAAAGTGACAATTTTCTTTCCTGTGTTTACGGAATTTTTAATTCTCTGAAATTTTTAATTAAAAATGTTTGCAATAATATAATAATTTGTGTGTATTTACGAATGAAATCTTATTTCTTGGCTTTTACTATACAGCCGCTGTAACTAAAAACACAATGTCTTCCTCGAGACTTTCAAGGACACTGTGTTTTTAGTTACCGCGGCAGTACAGTATTTGCCGAGTAATGAAAATAATATTTTTGGATCACACCCAAACGATTTTTGCACTTAAAGCAATTTACTCATAGGTAGCACATGACCTTACGCGATGCCTGACAGTTTAGTCCATAAATAAACCAATCACGTTTAGTCATAAATAAACCACTCTCAGTTTAGTATTAAAACTATAAAAATCGAAAGTTCTCTAATTGACATACTTTTTGCTTGCCACTTTGAGATTTTTAGAGCGCATCTATATATATTGTAACGTCATTGGATAGGAGCAATAAATTGTTGAATCAAGTGCAAAAATAGTAATGGAATTATAACACTTCAAAATACGTTTGACTTGGTTCAAAGTGGAAGATACTCTCAGTATCACCCTGGTGTAAGACCACCATTCAGTGTTTGGTGACCAGATCTAAATAACCAGGTACTTCCCCACTTTCCTCTCCCTCATCTCCTTCCCCTCCCCGCAACCTTCATCCTCACAACAATTGGGGATGTCATAGTTTCACTGGCTCCAAACGGTTGGGAGCAGTTGGGACTCTTGTGCAGTTTCACATTATAAAAAAATTCTAGGCTGATGAAGTGGTATTTTTATAAGTGTGTTGCACTTCAAACACCCGATTTTCATATCAGATTTTGGCAGTTTTTTATGGGCACTTCATCCGACTCTCCAATCAATTACATGATAAGTATTAATTTACAGCTCCCCCACCTTCATGTCTCTTTCCCCTTCCCATTCGTTAGGCCACATAATAATTCCTAATACACCTGTTCCTGTGGCTTGGTTGTTGTGTGGAGTGTCTTTTTGAAGGAAGGAAGGAGTGAACATGGGTCTTGCAAAGGAGAGCGAATACACCCCGGGGCCGGCATATCATTCTACAGCCGAGCTGTTGAGTTCAAGAACGAGTCCTAGAAACAACCCGTTATCATGTCAACTGTATACAAACTTTGGGCGGGCGTTTGGCGCATTTTCCGATTATATACCGCTTCGAAGGGATCAGTGACGCTGGTTCCTCAGAGCTCTTTCATTGGAATATTAGTAGAATAAGGGCAGCATTCCCACCCGATTCTGTGCTTTAAACATTGGTATCTGTTTGTTAAGATTCTATCAATCGGACCAGCCGTTTCTGCACAGACAAAATAATTTTTTCAGGTATTTTGGGGCTCCAGACCAGAGGTGGCTGCTAAATTCAACCGTGGGATGCACTTACGATTTGTACAGGGTCAGCAGTTGTGTACTATCGGCAGTATCTGGTCTCCAGTGACCAAAAATTTTCTAAACATCGGACCAAAACGAAAACATGGTTCGGGATGAAAAAAAAATTTTTCTATCAACCACGAATTCATACATCCGCCACTAATTTCCTATTAAATGTTCTTTCCATAAAAATACCCTCCAAACAGCATCCACAAAGATGACATAGGCCCCGAGAGTAATTATTTTCCTTAAGGCCTCCTCTACAAACATGAGAAATGCGTTTATTATATATTTATATATATGTGTGTAATAATTATTAATATTTGTAACGTCATTGCGTGGCATGTAGAGCGAATGAGCGAAGAAAGGAGTGTAAGGAAAATATATGACGCATATGTGAATGGTCAAGAGTCAGAATAATAGAAGAGTATGTATGAGGCAAGGACTGTGTGCCAAGACAGAGTTGTTTGGCGGTCCGTCCTCTCTGCCTACCCCTACGGGAACATTGTGATGGTTAGTTAGTTAACGTCATTGATTAATATTGATTTTCAGTAAAAGCTTCTGGAAATATCAAGCTAAGGTCATGCGTACGCTTATTAAAAAAATAACCTTCACGAAAAAAAAAATCTACAGAAATGCAAAAAACTCACCGATGTCAGCTATAAATCAAAGCACCATGTTTCGATTGTTGGTGCATGTAAAATCCAATAGGTACCAATTATCAATAATATCTTGATTATAATAATATGTGAACATTGTAGTATATATAATGTAAATTTGACGTAATTTATTACGTACGTCCCTTATCGTTGGTCCTTATCTCTTTATTCTAAAGATTGCTTTGAAGGTAGGTACCCGAGATAGAGGTGTGTAAGTACCCGAGATAAAGGAAAACGCAGCGGTCATAAATAATTTAAAAATACTCCGTTAGAAAATTATAGAAATGTCAGTGGGAAATTATTTTGGTGGGGATGACTTGGTTCTTGATTCGTCTAGGTTCGTTAAAATAATAGTAAAATGTGTCTATTTTTAACAGTTACCCAGTTTAAATACGTTCTATGAAACAACCTTGTGGTCAGTAAAAGTTCTTAGCTAGTGTGGTAGCGGTGCATCTTGTCAATTTCTGCAATTTAGCCGGTTAAGATCGATACGTTGTTTTCGTGTGCTGTTTTGTCAGTTTTTGAAAATACGACGTTTGAAACTGTACCACAAAATCAACAGCGTGACTCTCGAGTGTTTTAACCTTGTAAATACGTGTACAAATGTTAGCCGCGTCAGTACTTTAACGTTTAAATACTACCATCCTGTTTTTGACCAAGACGAGAGTTTGCGATTTCTACTGTTAGGTAATGGCTTATCTCTTGATTATTTCTGATTGTATAAGATTTATCCGATTTAAACTCATTAAAATTAGATTTTGAATAGTTTAACCCGTTTTATATCGGTATATTTGAGCATTATATTGCTTTAATGTTTTGTTTTTCATTGAAGTTTTGATAAGATAACCTTATAACATAAAATATTATGCGATGTTCAACAGTGTCAATGTTTAAGTTTAATGTTATATTCTTGTGTCAGTACAGTAAATTAAAGATCTGTATGGTTGTATGAAAATGGATAGTGTAAAAGTTTGTATGGAACGTGTCATTAGGTGTCAACAGCTGCAACACTAAAAGCCCAGCTACACTACTCGCGAAGTTGATCGAAGTTGACCGAATACGATAGTGTGGGCACGAACTTCACTTCGCTTCGGGCAACTTCGCTTCGCTTCGCCCGACTTCCGATTGTTGTCGGTAAATGCGCCCGAGTCAAAGGACTCGAATGAGTTGGACTGAGTTACTCGCGAAGTTGCACGAGTGTGTAGGCACGCACTTCGAACTTCGACTAACTTCGTCGAGGACTTCGTCGAAGCGTCGAAGCGAGTAGTGTAGCTGACACTTAACAGTCTAAACTAATCGTTTTGGACACCATGTCGGCGCTAACCAGTATTAATTTATTTTGAATTATGTATAAATTGACATGGTTTCAATAGCTTCATAATATCGTTTAGTTTGATTCCCATAAATACTAACATTTGTGTTCTTTGCCAATAGTACTTCTTATAAAATTGTATTTTTAATGCATACCGAAGCCAATTAATTTGTTTAATTTTTTGCAGGTGCTGTTTTAACCCCTTTCAAGTTGGAATGAACACAAATTGGACATTGAATTACTAAATATCAACAAACCAATACAATTTTAAATAAATAATTATTGACAAAAGTAGTACACAAAATAGTACTACAGGACTCAAAGCAACAACCTGCTTTATAACACAAAATAGTACTACAGGACTCAAAGCAACAACCTGCTTTATAACACAAATGACAACATAATATTGCTTCAATATTATAAAAATCTTTAGTTTTTCACATCGTGAAATATATTTAATTTAAATAATGTCCCGTAAACGCCACAGCATGGATGACTGCACCACAACCTCCAAGTTGGACCTCCAAGTGAGTCCCGTGTCTATAAGTGAATTCAAAAGTCAAACTTTGGACATGCCGCATGAAAACGGATCGAAAGAACACTCAAAAACCGACTCGACCATCGCAGAGCCGTCGCTTTCGGACGAGAATGGATCTGTGGTGAGTGACATTTCAGTATTATATAAAAAAAACTGTCATTAATGGTCCACCACCGCACAAGCGACCCAATTCTTGTAATACTATTACGAATTCTAAGATTGAATCGCAGATCTACGCTGTAAATTAAAAAACATCAAAAATCCAGCCCTGCTCTCCATTGACATGACATTAACCCATGGTGTGGTGAAAACACAATCTCTCATAATATAATATTGATAGGTTTCTTTGCCTTTACAAACGGATTGCAATCTTTGGAGGGATCGTAACGTGGGAATGTATCATGTAAGATACAGGGAATGTATTTAACAATCGTTAGGTGGGAATGTATCATGTAAGATATGGGGAATGTATTTAACAATCGTTAGGTGGGAATGTATCATGTAAGATATGGGGAATGTATTTAACAATCGTTAGGTGGGAATGTATCATGTAAGATACGGGGAATGTATTTAACAATCGTTATGTGGGAATTTTCTACCAGTATTTACGTAATGGAAGATGCTCCGAGGAACTATCGTCATTGATCCCTTCGGCGCCGGTGCATAGTCAGGAATCACGCCAAATGCGTGCCCAACATTAGTACACGGTTGACATTTGTTACATGAAAACGGGTGGTTTCTATGTCTCATTCTTGAGTTCAACAACTCTGTTTGGAACGATTTGTCAGTTTCTGTGTTTCCTCCCTACTACACCATGGGTCTTGAAGAAACTACGCACTATAATTCATTCCTTCCTCTCCTCAAAAAGTCCCTTCACACAGCATCCCCAAAGATAAAATAGCCCCTTAGGGAAATTTTTTCTGGCATATTAAATGGCCTCTTAAGAATGTGGAGTCAAATATAACAAAAATATGACTCATAGCAGACTGTGCTTATGTATGCGACCTGCCTATCCTACTGCGTTATCTTAGTCAGAATGGAGTAAAGTACCGAGATGCATTCAGCCCAACGGTGAAGACAACGAGAGAGAGAGAGAGGGGGAAAGTATTGTTATGGGTTCCAAGAAGAGTTAATACATTTTTCTATCGATTTCCATGTTATAACTTCTAATTTATGGTCGCTGATAATGAACATCTTAGCAATTAAAGCATGGAAATTGTTAGAAAAATATATATTTATGTTAGAGTTGCAGAGCCAAATTTTCTAAAAATTTTTTTGCCATTTAAACCATAAATCTTCTATTGGATCTTATAGAATTTGGTCGTTCTTGTGGAGGGCCATTGACGGAAACTTTCCGGAAAACAGGTTCGTGATACGACATGTGTTTGTGAAATGGATGAAAATCAGTAAAATAGGAATAATATAAACTGCACATCGTGCACATTGTCTATGGATGTGACACTACCAAGTATAGAAGTGTTAGCGTTGTGTAGAAAATACAAAATTTGACTACACTGTCCCTTGCGTCATATTATATCTCCTCTAAAACGACGTAAATAGACTTATTTTAAAATTTCTAAAAAATTCTAGTGTTAAACAATCAATGATTATTTTCTCATTACAAAATCTTACACCGAGTTAGATAGTGCCATATTAGTGGAGGTGCGGAACCTTTAAAAGTGCCGGATTAGAGAGATTTATAAAATGATATCTCATTACATATACTTATTATTTATTATCTATGCGAGTGAAGAACATAGCACATCTGTGGCTTATTGATCAGGCGATAAATTAATCAATTTATTGTTTCTTAAATAAGATTAATTATTTAGTGCATATCAAAACCCTGGCTTCAGTTGGAAGGATGAATGGCTTGTATTACATAATCACCTCTTGTGCCGTTCTTTGCTAGAGATAAAGTTTTCCATTTGGAGGTATGTTATATATACAGGATGTAATAGCACATACATTCAGACATGCCGTGTATATTAATGTTTATTATGGAGCCTTAAATAGAATAGTCGGCCCATACAGACGGACACTTGAAACCGTTTTCCATTTGGAGGTATGTTATATATACAGGATGTAATAGCACATACATTCAGACATGCCGTGTATATTAATGTTTATTATGGAGCCTTAAATAGAATAGTCGGCCCATACAGACGGACACTTGAAACCGTTTTCCATTTGGAGGTATGTTATATATACAGGATGTAATAGCACATATATTCAGACATGCCGTGTATATATACAGGATGTAATAGCACATACATTCAGACATGCCATGTATATTAACGTTTCTATTTTTGATACCGACAATTCGTGGTGGAATTACATTATAATTTTACATTTTTTAATTTATAAACAAATTTTTTCTCGATTCTTCGACAAAACATTTTTCCTGTTGCTAAATACTTATTTTATCCAATCTCTAAATACATTGAGAGATATTAGTATAATTAGGGCCAGTTGTTTCACTGATTTTGAACAATTCATTAAATTTCATCAAGTTCTGCTATTATTTCAGTTATGTGAAACAACTGGCCAAAAATTATATGATAACAAAACTTGAATAGAACCTTTGAAAAACTGTAATTTGATGTATTCTTGAAATTCTGTAAAAACTTCTTCGACCCTTATACACATGTCAAATCAGTTGACAGCACTGGCAAGGAAGTTAACCCATATTTTTGTCTCTCTGTCTGAATGTGAATTATGAACTATTTTACATATCACAATGTCCCCTTCACCTTTATTGAAATTAATGACCGAACTAACCTGTGTTGGTTACAGTTACGTTACCATTACTACTATTACTATGTAACATATTGAACTGTTTAGTATCTTCAAGGGATAAAATATGGAATAATTAGAATACTTCCACTGTAATTTACATATATACATATCGTCACAGGAAGGCGATACTGACAAGTTATAAATGGAGAATCTTCCCTCTTGATCACCATCAATAGCAATATTAATCACCGTCTGCTAAAAGACCCCTAAACTTTCCATATTCCTTTTCAATGAGCCAACTTGACCTTCTTGCAACCTCTTGTCTGAATGTTTTTTTTTTTAATATGTGAATACTGCTCCCAATCGTCTGGAGTTAGTTAGACTATATATGTTAGTTATCCCAATTGGGACATGTTGTGAGGCCGTGGGTAGTGGGGAGAGGAAGGAGATGGGAAGAGGAAGATGGAGGAGTACCTGGCTATTCAGATGTGGTTACCAAATACGATTAAAGCCATTGGTCTTACACCAGGGCAATACTGAGAGTATCTTCCACTCTGGAACTTGCCGCAAGTATACTATATATTCTAAATTAATAAATTGTGAAATAACACAAAATACTCAATAAAATCTATCGTAACATCCTCTGTAGGGGCAAGATTCGGGACATAGCCCACTGAACTTTACCAAATGTTCTCGAATCTCCCCCACGTTTGGCTAAACAGTGTTGAAGGACTCAATTAAGAATAACTAAGTACCTACTCAATCTAATCATAATTAATTACTTTTTGTAACAAATAATTTAACACCTGATTATAGCGTATTTTTATCTCCTTGGCATTGCTTCAATGTCAGACTTCTATAACCAGATATATCTGCTTACTTGCAATATTTTTCTCAAGATATTGAATGTATTTTTAAGGCTATGTTTTATATCTGAATGTTAAACGGAGAAATCACCCAAAACATCGCCAAAATGAATTTAATCATTGAAGATATTTAGTCGCGTCTAGGAATTGAAGACAGTACCTCTTCCTTGCCGGGGAAGTGCTCTCACCACTGAGCTGATTTCTAATGTCATTTTTAACTTTATCATACTTCGACTAAGAACTACTAACCAACATTATCTTCATTTTCTTAACGCATATTTTTGTCTGCATATGCAATCTAGGTAGTGTCTTGGATAAATGTAACCATTTTTTCAATGTGCGACATCTATTGACTTTAAGTCAATAGATGGTTCCGGGTCCTGAGTCCCGGGTTTAATTGAATATGTTTCAAATCTTTCGTTTAAGAATGGTTAGTATTATTCGAAAATTAATTATTACAATTTGCGATTTTACTCATTAGTTTTTCCACCATCAAAAACATACTGTAGTTTTTTTTATCAATACATAAATAAATATAAAAAATAATCATTCATATTTCCACAATAACAGACGGTTGATGTCAAAAAATAATATCATATCATATGGCACTGACATTAAAAATGAGGCTATCTCTGGAATCATAAGGTTGGCCATTCTATCCTTACACACAGATATACTGTTATTTATTTGTATTTTTTTTACATACTTCGTATTGTGGCGCAACTTGTGATTTTTTTTTATAAATCCTCAAAGTTGAAAAAAACACTTTTTAATGTTGATGATTCATTTTAATGCTTAAATGCTTTACATATGAGTATGCTTTGTCTAGTTTACAATATTTTATTTATACTGCAAGCCTACTAAGGATAGAATGGCCAACCTTATGATTCCAGAGATAGCCTCATTTTTAATGTCAGTGCCATACAAATTTTTCTTTAAAAAATGTCTCTGTGTCTATGAAAGGCGATTTTCAGTCCACTGTGGGACGCCAGAGAAAGACATTATTAGTATTCTGCTTACCGATTCAGCTATTTTGTATTTTGTTGTTGCTTCGATCAAAAGTTCGATGACCGGGCCCATCTACTGCTAATTATTTATAATCTCATTTAATCCTTGCCTATATTATTACGATATAAAATATCACAATTGCATCATGCAATCATCGTACGATCATTTTGTACGCTGTCATCTCCAGAGTATATTGTACAGCTATTAAATAAGTCGATAATCATTTTAGAATTATTATTTATTCATTTATTGCTAGTACCGTGTTATTTATGACTACCAAGTTCAGAAAACGTGTTACAACGCAACCAGGGGCGTGCAGTCCATACAGGCACATAAGCACTGCCTACCCTGTCAACCCTGCCTTATTTGCATAAACATATAAATAATATTAAAATTTAATCATTGTAGACGACATGAGCGATTTTCAAATGTTAATTTGAAACACAGAAGTCAGAAAGGGATACGGTCGCATCTGGGAGTTGAACTCAGGACCTTGGCGTTTTTCGGGGAGCTACTCTATTACTGAGCTAATCCGACCCTAATTCCTTCAGTCACATTTGACTGTATCATACTTCGACTATCTATTGACTTTTCTGCAAGTCTAGGATGAATATTTTTAAACATTTTTGAATAACTTAATGAGTAAAACCTGAAGGAAATTAAGATAATGTTAGTAGTTCTTTGTCGAAGTGTGATACAGTTAAATATGACAGAAGGAAATAGGGTCCCATTAGCTCAGTTGGTAGAGCGAGGCTGGTTCAAGGTCCTTGGTTCAATTCTAGATGCGACCGTATTTTTTTCTGATTTAGTCTTCAATGATTAATTTTGCAATTTGAAGTTTTACTCGTTAAGTTATTTCGAAAATATAAATATTAAAATTTATAAATTAACTAGCTGACGTGTTCCCGGCGTTGCTGGGGGTTATCCTTAGGAGATAGACTTAAACCAGAGATTGCAATAAATCAATCAATCAAGGTTTCACTTTAAATATTCCCACACATTGTGATGTTGTGATCTGCGAATTAAGTGCCCTGAGAGAATCCGATTCAAACTCTACTGGATGGTTTTCAAAGCCGTACATGACATAGCGCCACCCTACTTGTCGGAACTCTGCATTCCAAACGATGTTAATGTTAGGCGAGCAACAATTCGATCAGCATCTTCAACAGCCATAGTTAGACTCTCAGTACCTATGCGCAATTCCAATACCGGAAGATTGGAGACCGGGCTTTTGCAGTAGCTGGCCCAACAGCTTGGAACAAACTCCCCTCACATTTGGAAAAGATCGATAGCTCACAGAGCAAAACTTTCAAAAACATTTAATTCATTATTTTAATATGACGATATATAAAAGGTGGTGATTCATGATTAGTTTACGTCTACGAATTAAATATATTTTAGGTCAGTTGTTCATTATATTCTATGATTCACTTTATGTTCTACATTATGAAATTCTCTCAAAGTTCAACCGATTCTGAGTCAGTCAACCATTCTCAATAAATAATACAAATGTTGTATTTAATTTGTTCCATATTTCAATTTATTTATCCTTTGAAAAATTACTTAAAAATAGTGATGCAATCACTAGCAGGGCACCAACTACTGGTTTATTTAGACCTTAGACCGGTCAGTGGCTCAGTTGGTATCGCTTCGGGTACCCAGTTTCCCATCCAGGCGTCGTGAGTTCTATTCCTCGGCTGGTTAAGTCCTCCATCACGGCAAAAGCAACACTTTCAGCTTACTCTGATGATAGTAGAAGATATTCAAATTTTGTCAGGTTATTCGTAACATAGGAATGTTGTTGTTTTTTCGTTTAAAAAATGAGATATTTCTAGTTATTAAATTTATAGTGCAGCGATGATAGCCAACCTGCGAAAGAAGTCTCAAGAAACAATAATGTCAGATTAGTTTTAAGTGGATATCTGTTGGAAATTTAAAACTAGTTTGCCAATCTATTTATATTAAGAGATTGTGTTTGCGTTTTTTGATTTTTAAACAAATCTACAATTTATTTATTCCAACAAAGCCTCCACGTGGGAAGATTATATACCTTTATCGTCTTACGACATACTATTTTATTTCAATACAATGCGATTTGGACTTGATTTATTATTATTAAAATAAAGTGGAATGTCTTGATGTATAAATATCATCACGTTCAATGTCAAGATATGTTTCACTGCTACAATTCCATTATTGTTCCACATTTTAACTACTGCTCAACGATTCCTTTCTTATGTAATGACAGAGAACAAAATAAGTTGCAAATTCTCCAAAATAGAGCACTAAGAATAAAACTTAAGCGAGACAGATTTTCAAAACTAACTAAAATGTTGGAGGCACTAAATTGGCTAAAAAATATTAAGTAGGTACACAGTGAATGTACACATTTTGGAAAACTTTTGTATCGATTTACGAGCAGCAAAATCAAACACAACTAAACAGCTGATTTGGTGGACGCATGACCCCAATTCTGCGATCATGCGTTATTCTACGTGACTCCAAAGTCCGTTTTATACGCTCTACTGGGCATGTACCCGTGGACACAGGCAAAAAGCTGAGTAAGCACTGCACATATTATTGTGTATAGGTTTTTTTTTATGAATTTGTAATTTAGACCCGCGATTATTACTGCAAGATTGCATAATGAGCAACTTTAATGAATAGTGTTAAGTTGTGACTTTACTATAATATATATTGACTAGCGCAGACCCGTGACACAGGATCACAGGATATTATGTTAGTAATAAGTAGAGACCGGATTATATGCAACAAAAATAGCCCAAAATATGCATGCAAATATGCAATAAAAATAGCTAAAATATGCACGAAAATCCATAAAAAGGGTCAAAATATGCAACATGAAATAATACAGGAAGTCGTATTTTTACATATTTTTTTATTTTAGTAAGCTATTAGTTCTCAAGGATAACAATTATATTTTCGAAAATTTCAATTATAAAATGTATTTAACAATAAAATTTAGAATTTACCTTTAAAAACGTATATGACTAAGTACTGTTCTAAATGTTCTGTAGACAAATTGTGTCTACGATCGCTTAATATATTTTTGTAAGCGGAAAAGGAACGTTCTACGTCTACTGATGTGGCTGGACAGAATTTAAATTTGGGTGCGATTTTTGAACTTATTGTTCCGGGCAAAATTTCACCTGCCCCGTTGATGAAGTTATCAATTTGGCACAAAAGTTCAAACCCTGGGTTATTATTCAGTATGTTTTCAAATTTTTCTTTGAGTTTACTCGGGAATAGCTTTGGCAACGAGGAATTCATAAGGCGAATTTCCTTCATAACCTGAATAGATGCATTCAACGCCAATCCATGAGTTTCAAGCGTTTTTATACTTGCAGGTATGTAGGCAAAATGAGTGGTAATCATAGCTAGGTTTTTAATACTGGCGTCGTCAAACGATTCTTTGCACTGGAAAACTGCCAAAGCCTCTGCACTATCGAAGTCATTGATAACACCCTTGATGGCTTCAAAATGTTCATGGTAAAACATCGCAGCTTCGATCCATGTACCCCAACGTGTTATTACTGGCTCAGGAGGTAAAGGGATATTTGGCAGTTTTTCTTTGTAGGCCTTTATACGAGCAGGCGCCTTAAGAAACACTTTCTTTGCTGATGAAATCATGTTATTTACATTCGCAAACGTGGATCTCACTTCTTCGGCGAGTCTGTGAATTCCGTGAGCAAAACACGTCACATGAATCAAATTGAGATAAAATACTTGGAGGGCTTTGCCTGCTTTGATCATATAGGGGGCAGCATCTGAGAGCAACACATACACATTTTCATCCGCAGAAGATTCAGGAAATATTTTTTTATACCCTCATTCACAAATCTGACGATCGTAGAATGATTTGCCTTTTCAAGTTCTCTGCAGGCCACCAAATAGGAAGGTGAAGGTTCAAGTTTTAATGCACCAACAATCAAATTTGCAATGTAACGGCCGCAGTGGTTTCTTCAGCTGAAATCCATATAATGTTATCCTTGAGTTCATTGCGTATTTCTTCCAGCACATGTAGATAAATTGATGGTATGTAATTTTTACGTAAAGTAGATTCATCCGGTATATTTTGATTTATCCAATATTTTCTGAGAAAATCCTTCAAGGCAGGATTTGTCAGTTTGTATAGAGGGATATTGCTTGCAAGAAATGCTTCACATAGATCCATGCTAAAGTGATTTTGTTGTTTACCTTTGGAGGTTACTTCACTGTTACTGCTACTTACCACTGTAAGAACTTGTTGTCGTGGGCCCTTCTTCTGCACTCCTGCGATATGAACACTAGTTTTGACATGCTGGTCTATTTGGAACTTTTTTGTGCTAGAAATGTTATTCTCGCAAACTCGGCAGTATAAAACTTTTCCGTCGTATGTAAATATTCCAGGATATTCAGCTATCCACGTATGGGCACTTTTTTTCAGGGGGCATGGTTCACTTTCACAATGTACAACTTCGTGCAAACAAACAAAACACTAGACGAAACTCTAAAGAACAGCGCGTGCGACCAGTCAAAAACAAAATTCGCAATTCACTGAATTACCATAAAAATATACCAAATCACCCCTCATACGAATGAATGAATTGTTTTCGGCAATTAGCCGAATCAAGCCGAGTAGGCGCGAGCGCAGGCGAAGATGAGAGAGGTTCCCCCCCGCTCCGGCCGCCGGCCGTAGCGATCAGTAAGATCAGTTATCAGTTCTTCGCTCAGCTTCGCTGGCCGCGCGCCTTGCTATCTGACGTCTATAGTGTCACTATGTGAGGCATCTGAACGATATCAAGCGTAAATATGCAAGATCTCAAATTATTTGCTAAAATATGCAACTACCGCTGAAATGGGTCTAAATATGCATTTGCATATGCAAATATGCAAATGCATATAATCCGGTCTCTAGTAATAAGGCTTACTTGGAAAAAATAAAATTGTCGCTAAAATGAAAAAGCGTATAGACCCTTGAAAAACCATGAAATCTGACTTTATTTGTCAAGAATAACCTTAAGAAATGTAAGCAAAAGAAATACTCATTTCAAATACAGAATTAAAATAATTTTCTGGTTAAAAAAAAATTGAAGGCAAATATTATTACATAGTGTCATTATATAATTTATTTATCCCATGTTCTCCGTGAAACGGTTACCCACCAATATATTACGGAGAATATTACAAATGACACTATATAATAATATAATGACAAATATTATTACATAGTGTCATTATATAATTTATTTATCCCATGTTCTCCGTGAAACGGTTACGCACCAATATATTACGGAGAATATTACAAATGACACTATGTAATAATATAATGACAAATATTATTACATAGTGTCATTATATAATTTTTTATCCCATGTTCTCCATGAAACGGTTACGCACCAATATATTACGGAGAATCATACAAATGACACTATGTAATAATATAATGACAAATATTATTACATAGTGTCATTATATAATTTATTTATCCCACTTATAATTCGTTCGCGGGCCACATTGTGGCCCGCGGGCCTGGGGTTGGGCAGCCTTGTTCTAAGGTGTTTAAATCGAGAATTACTGTTAAGAAAATATTCTCCCATATAAAGGTAACACAAAAACCTCTTTTGTATTTTACTACGGGGCGTTAATTGGCGCGTTCTGAAGGCGGAAGTCCAGAGTATAAAAAAGTGCATGGGATCTGTCAGGCACATAAAGGTTAACCTCTTTCTATATAAGGGAATCAAGTATAGTTCCAGATATTATACATATCTTTCAGCGTTCTTCTAAGGTGTTTAAATCGAGAATTACTGTTAAGAAAATATTCTCCCATATAAAGGTAACACATAAACCTCTTTTGTATTTTACTACGGGGCGTTAATTGGCGCGTTCTGATAGGCGGAAGTCCAGAGTATAAAAAAGTTCATGGGATCTGTCAGGCACATAAAGGTTAACCTCTTTCTATATAAGGGAATCAAGTATAGTTCCAGAGATTATACATGTCTTTCAGCGTTCTTCTAAGGTGTTTAAATCGTGCATTACTGTTAAGAAAATATTCTCCCATATAAAGGTAACACATAAACCTCTTTTGTATTTTTCTATTTCTATGGTTTTGTTCAGAAGGGGCCAAAATAATGGAGCTATGTTCCAGGATACTGCGAACAAGTGCTTCATGTGTTCTCCGTATTGCGATCCGTTAGTAAATAATCTCAACAATTTTATTCGTGCATTTTTCCAACACCGGAGACAATGTCAGATCCGCGGGATTTGAATATTATTATTAGTCTCATTTTCAAAATTGGAACTGATGTGTTAAGAATTCAAACAAGGTGTCAATCTAGACACTGAATTTTTCCTTAAAACTAGAGTGAACAGAACTGTAAACACGGTTGTTTAACTTTAACACTGGGTTCTTTCAATTAATTAGTGTAACTCTCTCACCAAACACAAGAACCAGTTTCTTCATTGGTGAGATTGCGAACATAAATATATTTTGTAATGTAATGTAATCTATAAAGTATCTTGAAATAAAGTAAAAAAAGCAGTGAGGAGAAACCTGCCAACATATTCGACTAAATTGTTAGTCAATTCTTATGTTATTTCATGTCTAGAATTAATGCAATGCAATATATGCAAGTATCCCCAGATATCAAATTAACAAATTGTTAGTCAATTCTTATGTTATTTCATGTCTAGAATTAATGCAATACAATATATGCAAGTATCCCCAGATATCAAATTAACAAATTTCAATCCGTTTTCAACGCTGCGGCAAGACTTATCACCGGCGTATCTAAATATTCCCACATTTCGGAGCATCTCAAAAATCTTCTCTGGCTCAAATGTCCTGAAAGAATCCAGTACAAGCTTTGCTGGATGGTATTTAAATCACTTAAGGGGGTATTTGCAAAAACCGAAATAATATTTCGGGGCGGAGAGGAATGAAGTTAGTTGGAACGGGGAACACGCGGCGACGTGCACTGGTCAGTGGTCAACTTAGTTCGAAGTCAGAGCAACGATGAAATCCACTAGATGGTACCCATGAGTGAGGTTTGAACATGAAACGCTTAATAATGAGCGTCTTTCAAATAAAGTTTATTAAGTTGAGTATGCATTTTTAGGTAAATTTCGATAGAAGAATTGCAGAAGGAGCTCATGATTTTATGAGATTTAGATGAGATTATCAGATTTCTATCGAACTTGTTTGATAAATTATCGATACTATCAACTACACTGCTAGACGGTAAGCAGTACCTTATGACTCGTAACCGACTTGTTCTTCATTGATAGGTGTCAAAACAATACGGTATTTATTTTCATAATATCTGATCATAATTATATCTGAATATATTGGCAAGATAAAAAAAAAATCGGTCATTTTCAATATTTATTATTATTTTTTGCAAAAAAGTTACACAAAACAAATAATTATGTAATGTAAAAAGCATAAGATTCATTTTTTTATTTTTTTAAATTTTTATTATCAATATAAAGTTTTTTTACAGATTTTTTTTTCGATGTCTGTCTCACTAGGATAAACCTGTGTCGAGACAGACGTATTTGATACATGAATTAGTGTTTACATATTTTTTGATACATAAAATATTTCATTACATTAAATGACATTGTGAAAAAGATAAAAAATAATAATTAATAATAATAAATGATAAATTTGTTAATCAGCATCTAGTTGGAGTACATACTTATGTAGGGATTTTTATAAATTTTTTGATCATGGATCTGTCTTGGCTGATGATCCAAGACTTGATGTCTGTTTTATATTTCAAAAAAAATTCGTTCAGTCTAATGGCTAGTGGGAGAGCATTATATAGCCTTGTTGCAAAGTATCTAAAATTTCTCTGGCCAAAAGTTGTTTTAGCGAAAGGGATTTGTAAGAAATTATGTCCTTTGGTTCTAGTATCACGAGCAGTTTGGATATTGTCAAAAGTAGTTTTGTGTTTGAAGAGGTATGTTAGTATATTTTTGGCATAAAGTTGCCTAATGTCCATAACACAGATTTTCCTAAAGATTTCATCCGAACTGCTTGTGATTGGTAGTTTGAGGATAATCTTTATTATAAGTTTCTGAGCTTTAGATATTGGATCAATGGCAGCAGCGTTTGCTCCTCCCCATGCTATGATACCATATTCTATTAAAGATTGACAAAGTGCATAGTAGATTGTTTTGAGCTGGCTTAGGTTGAGAAAGTTGCGAGTTTTTCTAAAAAAGTAAATGAATTTTCTAAGTTTGTTTGCTGTAGTGGTTATATGTTGTTTCCACTTTAAATTGCTGTCAAAAATAATACCTAAGTATTTAATTTTAGTTACCTGTTCTAAATAAGGGCAATCACATATTATCGTATTTGTCAGGTTGCAAGCACATATTTTAATTTGATTTTCTGGGTTTCTTAAGGAAGGATTAATACTAAATTCAATGTATTTAGTTTTGGTCACATTCATTGTTAGTGTATTATTGTTTAACCATCTTTTAACCACAGTTATGCCCTTGTTAGCTTTTATGTATACATCATTCCAATTGCTTGATTTGAAGAGGAGAATCGTATCATCAGCGAAACTTACAATTTTGGCATCTATTTGAAGATTACATAATTCATTTATGTATATTAAGAACAGGGTAGGACCTAAAACACTTCCTTGAGGCACGCCGTAGCTAATTGGTAATTGATTGCTATTGCAGTTGTTGATTTTCACACTTTGCTTTCGGTTTGACAGGTAATCGCTAATAATAGTAAGTTCATCACCATTTATACCAATATTAGATAGTTTTTGTAAAAGTTTAGAGTGAGAGATAGTATCGAATGCTTTGCACAGGTCTAAGAATATTGATATGCATTTTGATCCCTTGTCTAAGTTTTCATTTAGAAAATCGGTAACTGTTGCCAGGGCTTCGGAGATGCCTTTATTTTTCCTGAATCCAAACTGGTTGAGAGATAGTATGTTATTTTGTTCAAGGTATTCGATTAGTTGATTATTAATAGTTTTTTCAAAGACTTTAGATAGTGTATTTAGTAATGTAATTGGACGATAGTTAGTTATGTCCGCTCTAGAGCCTCCTTTATGTATTGGGATTATGATTCCGTGTTTTAGTTTAAAGGCCATCATTTATTATTTTATCAGTTAGGAATAGTAAAAATAATTTACATAATAATTTACTAGATGTCATTACAATACAAATCAATAATATAATCGTTCCCAATCAGCACGGCTTTATCACAGATAGAAACACTTTCAGTAACTTAATCATTTATGAAAATTATGTAACTGATTCCCTTATCCACAAGCATCGGGTGGATTCGATATACACTGATTTTTCCAAAGCTTTTGATATAGTTAGGAGACATATTCTTGTGTATAAACTAAGTCTTTTGGGCATTAAAGGAACCTTATTGATCTGGATCAACAGTTATCTTAGTAAAAGAAAGCTTTGTGTAAAAATAAATTCTGTAGAATCTTACATCTTCGAATCCATATGTGAAGTTTCCCAAGGATCTCACCTCGGACCAACTCTGTTTTTATTATTTATAAATGACATTGTTGGTGTATTTAAAGATGTACAAGTTCTGCTCTTCGCTGATGATTTGAAAATATATAGAATGATACGTACTATAAAGGATTGCCATATTTTGCAATCTAATTTGGATAAATTGTAAATTGTATCATTGGTGTGTGATCAACTAATTATTTCTTAATATTCAAAAGTGCCAAGCTATTCGTTTTCGTAAAATCCAAAGTCATGTTACTTATGAATACTCTTTAAAATAATGTACTATTGACATCAGTCGCTCAGATCAGCGACTTGGGGGTTATATTTGATGAAAAGTTAACATTTACTCTGCATGTAAATGATATAACAAAGAAAGCTATAAAAATGCTTGGTTTCATATGCAGAACAGCGAGTGGTTTCAAGTCACTTGAATGGTTGAAAACATTGTACAATTCTTTAGTAAGAAACCAGGTAGATTATAATTCGCCTATTTGATCCCCATTGTATAAACGCTTTCTGACAATATAGAAAGGGTACAGCACATATTTTTAAGATTTATTAACTTTAAACTGAATATTCCAATTCAATATATTAACTATGTCCTTTTGATGAAACAACTTAACAATAACGCTGTCAGATAAGCGGATCATCTCTGAACTTGTAATATTAAATAAAATTATTAATAATTGCATTGACAACCCTGAAATTCTCGCCAAAATAAAATTTTACGTACCGACCAGAAATTTGGGGCAAAGTGCTACCGTTTTATTTGCCAATTTTAAAACCAACTATGAAGCTCATACACCTTTAAATAGACTACATCATTTTGGCAATATATTTGGGAATATTTTAGACATGTTTAAAGATACCGTATTAGTTATAAAACGATATATTTTTAATCACTTTACTTAGATGTATGAATTCACGACTCCGTAGTGAATACACTTGTATTTTTATATTTCTATCTTTCTTGATACATATTTTGCTTTCCATAATCCACACTATTAATTTTAATTTACTTCATCATAAAACATTATTTATTGTACACTATATATAATTTTATTTATTTTATTTGTGTACAAAAAAATTTACAACATTACAGATATTTTATCTAACTAATTGTAAAAGTACCATTTTCACAGTGAGAATGTAGCGCCAAAAACAATATGTCGAAATTTTTATCTAATATATTTAAATAGCGTATCGCTCTTCCCACGGGCGAATTCGAGTACAGATTTGTACGACTCAATCGGCAATATAATATGTTATGGTGACGTGCCCGAGAGTATAATATACTTTATAGTACTATGTACCTAACACAACTGTATTACTTGTTTTTGTAAAAGCCCATTAGAGTGTATTCATTTTTGGGAAATCGACAGTTTACATTTAATCAGTTTGTACATAAGTATTATATAGTACAATAAAACCAATTATGGATTTCCTCCTTGTGACTTTAACTGGGACAGCATAATATGGAATAAGTTATTTAAATTTGTGAGAAAGAAATATGAATTAAAAAAATTATATAAAACAAAAGATTATATAAAACGAAAAATTTACAAAACAATACATTTATAGCCATGGAGAGAGGTGGTAGATACCAAATCAAATAACAATTGATATATAAACAATAGAGACATAAACATTATTCACAAACCATCAACCCTACTTACTAGCGAATACCTGTTCTTCTTTTCTTTGTTGCCCATTCTAAACAATTAGTAACCTCTGGAAAGGATTATATAGGTCGGTTTTTGTATTTATTTGTAGATGATGCACGTACCTACATGTTAGAAGTAACGACGCGCTCTGTCAAACTAATCATTTGATACGTTTAAAAAAAATCCGTGATGTCGAAATATATCAAAAAAGTTTAACTATCGTGTCAATCAAAAGAGATTTTATTAGTGACAGTGTTATCCACTAACTCCATTTTGATCTTGCCTAGTTAATCCAAAAAAGTTTATAACCTGTTTTTTTTTTTCCAAACTAACTACCACACCTATAAATCGACGGCATAATCTGGGTTATAAATTTGAGAATGTTGTCTATTTATTTGGGGATTCCGTATCAGTAATGAAACGAACTCTTCACAAACACTTGAATTATTGAAATATAAGAGAATACCACTCCTTAATAAAAAACTCATTTTATTTTACCATAATTTATTAGATAAATTATTGTTACAACTAATATAACTGTATAATTAGAAATTTATGTAAAAGCACAGTAGGGCGTGAATAAATAAAACTAGGAATTCGATTCTAGTGAAGGGGCACTCTCTAATATTCTGTGCCGCTGGTAGTCAGCCAGATGGCCAAGTGTTGCATAAAACGAGATTTATAGTAAAAAAGTCAACTTGGGCTAGAAATGATACATAATAACATAACGACTAGCCTTTAGTGTGATCTCTTTTCTCATGTGCCTACACATTTACGTATTTATTTTTTGTAAAATGAAACGTGCTCTCACGTCGAACTCACCTCGGTTACTGAAGATAAATAACTTGCGTTGTGATTTATATAATGCGGTGATACAAGGAACAATACCTTAGTATTAAAAAACTGTTTTTATTTATTTAAGCTTTGTTTTAATGGTTTTAAAAATAATTTTATTTTCTCATCGTTTAGACGACATTGACGTGGTGATAATGTATTTATTTAAAATTCTTCTGCATTTAGAATTAAAGGATATAATCGAACTTAAAGCTATTTTTAAAAGGTTCTGTAAATATTTTTTTACGCAATTGTTTTAAACATTTTAAAGCGTTTTGTTTTCTCATTGTTTAGAAGAATAAATTATCTGTTCAAAACATAATTTTATTTTCTAATAAACAATATGGAAATATATAAAAAACTGCGTCAAAAACCGCAATTATGCTGCGCTTACGGTAACATCCCCTTAACGGAATGTTTCCGGCTTACTTATCGGAAAATACCAATCCACGACAGTCAACCCTCAGGTCAGCAGCGTCATCGGCTATCGGAAGATTGAAGGAACCAAAGCGCACACCAGATACTAAGTTCGGTGAGCGTGCTTTCGGAGTGTAAGGACCTGAAGCCCGGACTGGACTGCCACATGATTTAATAATGATCACAGACTCGACAGAGTTCAGAGCTAAACTAAAAACAGAACTAAACTTTAGACAGTCATTTCTATAGAGTCAGAAACTTTTAACTTTTCCGTAGTCGTAAGCTTTTTAAGGTCATTTCATTAAAATTCTCCAGTCTTTTTACAGAAATACCAACTCTACTGTACCACTAATTTACTAATAAATATAATATCAATAGTAATGGAAGGTAAAATTGCTAATGTATAATCAATGTCCAGTGTTTTTCTATAGTGTCTTCTGCGTGCAAAGTCGTAAACGTTTTTAGTAAAAGTCTGTTTATCTGAAGTGACCTGCCAGCTAAGTATGTTTTTCTGTATCTGTTTGTAAATAATGAGTATGTTTTTCTGAATCTGTTTGTAAATAATAAGTATGTTTTTCTGAATCTGTTTGTAAATAATAAAATTAGATAGAGACTAGGAATTGATAATAAATTGTACAGCGTCCTTGAGGTGATTTTACACAAAAACGGCGCCATACAGGTTATCCAATTATTATTATTAAGCAAAAAAGTACCTACCTAAATTCAAAACAAATCTACGCTATTTTATTACCTCGAATACAACATCACGTGTCCAAATGTAAGTATTTGCATAACCAAACAAAACTTTATCACGGTTTTCCCCCCATCCATTGACTTTGTCACGTTATTTTATTATCTCGAATACACATCAATCAACATCACATGTTAATTGATGAATAATATTCCATTTATAATAAATTATAACAATTTTATTTGTCATTAATATTATTGTATGATATGAATATTTTACACAATTTACTGTCAAAGCTTGACTTTGTAGAGATAAGTAATATATCCGATTTCATTTTAAAATATCACAATCGTTCATTATTTAATCTTTTACTTGCGTTCGACGTCGATAGCACGTTATAATGCTCACTCAGCAAAATTATTAAAAAACATATTATTTTCAAACATGATAAATTTTTGGTAAAGTTGCCGAAATGAGGTTTGGAGATAAGTAAATATATCATATCAAATACAGTGTTAGTACTCCAGATTCCTAGAAACCTGCAAAGGTCTCCAAATGGCCTAAACACTAACTGGTCGCAGTCGTCGCTATATTCCAACAGAAAAAAATACTGCGTAAATACCTCACATTCCTAGAAACCTGCAAAGGTCTCCAAATATCCTAAACATTAACTGGTCGCTATATTCTGACAGAAAAAAATACTGTGTTAAAACTCCAGAATCCTAAAGACATGCGAAGTTCTCCAAATGACCTGAAAACTGGTCGCAGTCGTCACTATATTCCAACAGAAAAAAATACTGCACAAGTACCACAGATTCCTAGAAACCTGCGACGGTCTCCGAATGTCCTGACCACTACCTGGTCGCAGTCGTCTCTATATTCTAATAGAAAAAAATACTGCGCAAGTTCCCCAGATTCCTAGAAACCTGCGAAGGTCTCCAAATGTCCTGAACACCAAATCGTCGCAGTCGTCGCTATATTCTAACAGAAAGAAATACTGCGCAAGAACCCAAAATTCCTAGAAACCTGCGAAGGTCTCCAAATGTCCTGAATACTAACTGGTCGCAGTCGTCGCTATATTCTAACAGAAAAAAAATACTCCGCCATATAATACCCCAGATTCCTAGAAACCTAGAAATCTGCAAAGGTCTCCAAATGTCCTGAACACCAATTCGTCGCAGTCGTCGCTATATTCTAACAGAAAGAAATACTGCGCAAGTACCCCAAATTCCTAGAAATCTGCGAAGGTCTCCAAATGTCCTGAACACCAACTCACCGCAGTCGTCGCTATATTCTAACAGAAAAAAATACTGCGCCATATAACACCCCAGATTCCTATAAACCTGCGAAGGTCTCCAAACGTCTTAAACACACTAACTGGTCGCAGTCGTCGCTATATTCTAACAGAAAAATCTTTAATCGATAGAAACAATAATTTTACATTATTACTGCTCAATGGGTGATTCACTCTCATTTATGATTAATCGAATCGAATGTTCAAGTGTTTGTTTGTATTTTATGATGGTTCAAGGAAACGACTTCAACTTGAAAACAGAGTCACACCATTTAATAATGATATCGGTAGTGATTAAGTGATTGACATTCAAATGATTTATTATCAGACCACTCTTATCCGAACATGTATTATTGGAACGAACTTATTTCTCGAATTTAGTAGTGTGATTATTATGTATTATTAGGTAAAAACACTGATATACGTTATGAATGTTGACTATGTTGTGTTGTGACTGTTCAGAAACGGGCGATCCGTTTGACAGATTCCCCTATCTTGACAGACGGATTGCAATCTTTACAGCACAGGCGTCAGGTGGGAATGCTATCCTTGTTCTACTGGTATTTCAATTGAAGATGCTCCGAGGAACTAGCATCATTGATCCCTTCGGCACGAGTGTATAGTCGGGAAATACGCCAAACGCGCGCCCAACACGGTTGACATTTGTCACATGACAACGATCGTTTCTACGACTCGTTTTCGAGTTCAATAGCTGGGCTGTGGAACGACTTGCCGGTATTTTTGCTCTGTCTTTCAACATGGGTCTCTTCAAGATTTGCTGTCACTGCTTGAAGCCGGCGATTCCGACTGCTTCCAGCAGTTGTGTACACCATCATAAAGCCCGCCACAGATAGCTGCTCACGGCTATCTACGTTTAACACGTGGGGTATGTCGGAGGAACACGCTTGGGTTGCAGCGGATTCGCTGGCCGAGCGAAGCTAAACCACGGCAGCCATGCTGTAACGGACGTAGTTGACCATTTAATTTAATTTCATAAAAATTGTTTACTTTTATAAAATGTCCCTACTCCACGCCACTGGCAAAATCACCACTCCCCGCCACTGGTCATTTTGTCCAATTTTCGGCCCAAGCGGCTTGAAAACTTTGACTCCGAATGGCTTCGATACCACATCGCCGGCTTACCTGCCGCGTGGATCAATGTCCAGCATTTTTTCTATGTAAATTTTACATAGAAAAATCAATTTTTAAACATTGCAAATATGTATATTTTACTTGTTCATCCCCTCGGCGGTAGTCAAATAAACACTATTTTCGATATACTACCGCTGAGGAGATATTAAAAAAGCTGTTTTTCACCCATATGTAAACCCATTTTTGAACAATATTTTTTACCCTTTTTGCGTGTACAAAAATCCAGGAACCTCGTAGCATAGTGAATCTTATCTCTTTCTGAGCGCTATGTTACGGGGGACCTCGGAAAAATACTAACTTAACATGTTTTACAAATTTGATCGCTTGAGATCATTTTTACACATTTATTTTACAAACATTTCTTATTTTTTGTCGTATCTTGACAAACAAAAAATCTAGTTGTCAAGATACACATTCCTATAACTACTATGCATTTAAACTATGTAATTATCATTCATGTAAGCGCTCAAAATCTTTTCTAACTCTCAAATTTAAGCGACTGCCTTCAAGTGTGCTACCGGCAAAATGAATATGCGACATTTTTCCGGGGCATATAAACACATATCTGGCGCGGGTACAATCCCCCACCACTTTTGGACTCAAAACCCAATGTCGGGTGCGAGTCAGGCTAATTAAATATAAGCAGCCACAAAATTGAAAATAAATTAGTTCATCTTTACCACCAAAACCAAGCGTTTTATTTATCAACAAGTGACTCCTGCTCAATATCTGCCTCACCTCGCCAAGTCTGCTGCTCCAAGATCTTCTGGTGTTACCTCTTCGAGACCAGCCGGCCCTCCTTTGGAAAACCGCCAACACCAGAAGCGAGCAGAGACAAAAGCACACCCAGTGCCCACCATTCACCAAGCCTGGGTGCGGGAGGCAGATTTCATCACCAATATCAACTACAATCATCATCATCGGCCGTAAAGGAGCATCTCATCGGTTGAAGACACGGTTTGGACCCGGCGCCTAAATCTACAGTCTTGTGCGGACTCCCGTCCAGTACAAGTGGTCCTTCGAGCCGGGATTCTCACACGCCTTCAACCAACGCCTTCAACCAGGATGTCTCCAACTTTACGGTCGAGCCGGATCCAAGACGATGGATCCTCAACACCATCTGCAGATGCCCTGGACGCTGGGTCTCAGGCCACGGCTGTGGTTCACGTCACGCCTGACGTAACCCCCATGCCCACGCCCAGCACTACTCCTGACATGGCACCACCTGCAGATCATGACTCACCGCCCTCCATATCTCAAGAGGATGCGATGGAGTCATTGCGACAACAGCTTCGCAGTCAAACCGAGCACATTGAGAGACTCAAAGCAGCTCTTCAATCAGCTCCAACAGCAGCAGCCCCTGCCCCTCCTGGACCTTCGAAGCTCCTGGAGAGGTCACCACCAGCATGGACGCAGCCCGGCCAATCGAGCCCGGTGCCTCTGGTGGACCAGAGGTACGAGGAACCAGCAGCAGCAGTGCCTGCCCGATCTGGACCCGTACTCCTGGAAGGGTACCCTGCTCAAGGAGGACCCTGGCGCTTCCAAGGGTACAGCCCTGGATGGGTGCAGCCCGGCCAACCGAGCCCGGTGCCTCTGGTGGACCAGAGGTACTCAGCAGCGGCGCAGCCAAGGCCAGCCGGTCCCCCGCCCTCGCCACCCTGGCCCAATGCAGGGTGGCCAAACATGATGCAGCCTGGACCCTCTGGCCCCGTACCGCCCGCCCCTCTGATAGAACAGAGGCAAGCCGTACGTGAAGTGCCAGCCGGACCTGTACCTCTGGTGGACCAGAGGTACGCATCACGAGCGCAGCAAGAGCCAGCAGGCCCTGCGCAACCAGCACCCTGGACCATTCAGGGATGCCCAGTACTGATGCAGCCTGGACCTCATGGCCCTGTGCTGCCCGTACCTGTGCCCCACCCGGGGTACCCAGCGCCGATGCCAGGATCACCTGCCGGACTGCTGGAGCAGTGGGACGTGCCATGGACACAGCCTGGACCACCTGGACCATCTGGACCATCTGGACATGTGCCGCCCGTACCACTGCGCGAACAGGAGTATGGCGTCCCGGCACGGCCAGATGGCCCGCCCACAGCCAGTACCAGCTCCATGCCGAGATTCCCGCCCCAACCTACGGCGGATGAAACGGCCCAACATACCAGAGCCTGGGTTCAGCATGATGGCAGTCCCATGGCTCAGCTGGCCTCCGCCCTGACAGAAGCCATCAGAGCTTCAAGGGCTCAGGACAGCCCCCGTCCCACAATCGAGGACGATCCACGAATGGCGGCCCTTATTGCCAGACAATCTATGGCCAAGGACCTGCCTCCATTCTCTGGAGATCCACTGGAGTGGCCCACCTGGAGGGCACAGTTTAACCAGTCTACCTCCACATGTCGGATGACCTCCAGCGAAAACTTGATCCGCCTACAGCGGGCCCTCAAGGGGAAAGCCCGAGAAGCCGTCGGCCCCCTTCTGATGGACCCTGCTCAGGTTCCGGAGATCCTGGCAGTCCTGGAGCAGCGATTTGGAGGGACTACTTCACTCGCTGCTCTGATGCTGGACAAAGTGAAGAAGCTGCCCCACCTCACAATTGAGGCCTCTCTGGAGGACATCGCAGACTTCTCTGGCACAGTCCAGAACCTGGTGGCATCACTCCGCTCCCTCAACAATGATGGCTACCTGACGAATCCAGCGCTGCTCAGTGACATCGCGGGGAAGATGCCGCCCACCTTGCGGTTGGCGTGGCTGATGGAAGTGCGGCACTACGAGGCCTCCGCTACCATCTGCCAGTTTGCCGCCTTCCTGAAAACCGTCGCGAACGCCATCCCAAAGTCCGGTTTGGTTGACCCCGCGAGGTCCCGCCCACGCCGTGAACATTCGTTCTCAATAACGGAACAGTTTTCGCGAAAAAACAGTGCTCAAAATCGTGAAACATGTGACGAAAACCGTTTAGAGAACACGTCTGCCGCGTCAGAACAGTTTTGGCGAAAAAACAGTGCGCGCCAACGTGATACCTGTGACATAAATACGTCTGCCGCGTCAGAAAAGTTTTCGCGAAAAAACAATTCGAACAAAAGTGACACTTGTGACAACAGTTTAAACACGTCTGCCGCGTCAGAACGGTTTTTATCGCGGGAAAACAATGTTTACAACAACAATTCTAGTGAAAAACAACATTTCGCGCAAAATAATCGAAAGCCCCAAAATTTGTCTGGTAATAATCGAATGCCCCAAATTTTGTCTGGTAATAATCGAGAAAATAATCGAAGCGGGGAAAAAGTGCAAAACAGTTACAGTGAAGTTCGCGAGTTCGACAACCGCGCCGGGTGTGTCGAGTGTGGTGAAAATGGCCACCAACTTAGCGAATGTCGCACTTTCGCCGCGAAAGACTTAAAATATCGTTTTGAAACAGTGAACGACGCCGGTTTGTGCCGATTGTGCCTCAATGGCAAACATTATACAAAACAGTGCAAAGTTAGTGAATGGTGCGGCGTGGGGGAGTGCAGATCCCCCCACCACCGACTTCTTCACAACCCGAACTATCGTGAAAATAACAATACAGTGGCAGACGTTCACAATATGTGACGCCACACCGAAAGTGCCGTGTTAAAAGTGGTGGGGGTCATATTGTCGGGCCCCAAGCGGCAGATCAAAACCTTTGCGCTTCTGGACGAAGGCTCCACTGTCACCCTTATTGACGCCACCACAGCACAGAAAATCGGCACAACCGGACCTACCCGTGAGCTACGACTACACGGAGCAAAAAACATGTGCTCAACAGACATAACGTCCCGCCGCGTGCCAATCACTCTACGCGGCGCCGGAATTGCTGATGAGTTTATCATCAGAGCAAATACCATCAAGCAGCTCAGCCTTCCTGTACAGAGGTACCACGGTCGCTACATCACCCCCACACTTCTCATCGGGCAAGACAATGCTCACCTTATTGTCTCGAGGGAAGTGCGCGACGTTCGTGATTCTACGCGAATATTATCACGAACGGCGTTGGGGTGGACCACCCATGGCGGAGGGACCTCTGAACATGTGGATGAAGCTACCACATTGGCCATACGAGCCACACTGTCACCCAGGCGCACTGCCGGGAGGCATTCTACCATGCCACATGGACCATCTGGCCCCGTACCGCGAGCACCTCTGATACAGGCGGCCGTACGAGGAGGACCAGCTGGACCTGTGCCAGCATTTTCGCAGAGAAGGCCAGTCGGCCCCGCGAAAGGGTCTCCCAGGCACATTGCCGAGAGACCTCATACAGTGCAACATGGACCATCTGGACCCGTACCGCGAGCACCTCTGATACAGGCGGCCGTACGAGGAGTACCAGCTGGATCTGTGCCAGCATCTTTGCAGAGAAGACCACCCAGGCACCATGCCCGGTGGCATTCTACCATGCCCCATGGACCATCTGGACCCGTACCGCGAGCACCTCTGATACAGGCGGCCGTACGAGGAGTACCAGCTGGATCTGTGCCAGCATCTTTGCAGAGAAGACCACCCAGGCACCATGCCCGGTGGCATTCTACCATGCCCCATGGACCATCTGGCCCCGTACCGCGAGCACCTCTGATACAGGCGGCCGTACGAGGAGTACCAGCTGGATCTGTGCCTGCAAATGGTACGAGAGGATCAGTCGGCCCCGCGAAAGGGTCTCCCAGGCACATTGAAGTAAGGCGCCAAAACGTTGGCCTTTCTTCAACTGTGGCAGAGACACTGCCCGACATCAAGAAATTTTCCTCATTCAATCATCTTATTCAAACTACCTGCCGGATACATCGTTCTATTAAAAGGTGTCGTGGAAAAAGCCACGAACAACCTGATAATCATTTAAGAACCGATGAAATCAAGGAAGCAGAGGCCCGATGGGCAAGAAAATGTCAAGAAGAGACATTTTATCATGACATAAATGCGCTCCAGAAAGGAGATCCACTACCAAGTGACAGTCGGCTCAAAGCCTTGAGCCCCTTCCTTGGACCTGACGGCCTACTGAGGATGAACTCAAGAATACGAGCCCTCAGTAACGTGCCCCAAGCAGTGCGGACACCAATAATTTTGGATGGTGATCATGCATATGCACGACTTCTGGTGAGACGTCATCACCAGGAAGCCGATCACCCAAATAATGAGAGAACAATGGCTGAGGTGCAAGGCAGCTACCATGTGCTGCGACTACGAACAAATATTCGCAAGATCGCCCACAACTGCCCCACCTGCAAGATGCGCAGGAGCAAGCCAGCCCCCCCTCTGATGGGGCCCTTGCCGCCATCAAGGCTAGCCCACCATGTTCCTCCATTCACCCCTGCTGCAGACGGCCGAGTGACGACCGCCAGGATCCAGACGAGCACCGGATTTTACGTCCACCCCGATGTGAAGCTCGCTGTAATCCTGCCGGCCCCGCCTACCGATGCAACATCAACAGTACCACCAGCCCAGCACCATCCCAGAGAGACTGGCCGCCGCGGGCTGCGACGTACCAATAAACGTCCTATTTTTTAGTTCAGCATAGCTAAACGGGGGGAGTGTAACGGACGTAGTTGACCATTTAATTTAATTTCATAAAAATTGTTTACTTTTATAAAATGTCCCTACTCCACGCCACTGGCAAAATCACCACTCCCCGCCACTGGTCATTTTGTCCAATTTTCGGCCCAAGCGGCTTGAAAACTTTGACTCCGAATGGCTTCGATACCACATCGCCGGCTTACCTGCCGCGTGGATCAATGTCCAGCATTTTTTCTATGTAAATTTTACATAGAAAAATCAATTTTTAAACATTGCAAATATGTATATTTTACTTGTTCATCCCCTCGGCGGTAGTCAAATAAACACTATTTTCGATATACTACCGCTGAGGAGATATTAAAAAAGCTGTTTTTCACCCATATGTAAACCCATTTTTGAACAATATTTTTTACCCTTTTTGCGTGTACAAAAATCCAGGAACCTCGTAGCATAGTGAATCTTATCTCTTTCTGAGCGCTATGTTACGGGGGACCTCGGAAAAATACTAACTTAACATGTTTTACAAATTTGATCGCTTGAGATCATTTTTACACATTTATTTTACAAACATTTCTTATTTTTTGTCGTATCTTGACAAACAAAAAATCTAGTTGTCAAGATACACATTCCTATAACTACTATGCATTTAAACTATGTAATTATCATTCATGTAAGCGCTCAAAATCTTTTCTAACTCTCAAATTTAAGCGACTGCCTTCAAGTCCCACAGGGATCGGTTCTGTCTCCGACTTTGTTTTTGTTGCACATCAATGACCTTTTGACATGTGCACCGATTCATTGTTACGCGGATGACAGTACAGTTCATGATAGCTTTTTGTTTGACAAGCCCCCAAAGGGCACACAAACTCCAACGGCTCGGAGGGCTTTGAAGCAGAGAATGGACGGTTATCTCGAGAGTATTTCCTCCTGGGGTAAAAATAATCTCGTCGAATTTAATGTTTCAAAGACCCAATCCTGTCTGATTACGTCTAAAAGGGATCCAAATGATAATCTAGTCTCCTTTAACGGAAGCAATCTTCCGAACAGGCCTTCCATTGATATGCTTGGTGTAACTATTAGTGACCAGCTCAGGTACGGGGGCTCCATCGAAGCCAGAGTAAAGTTGGCCTCTCAGAAGCTGGGCGTACTGTACAGGGCCCGCAGATACTTTAATAGTACACAACTGCTCACCCTGTACAAATCGCAAGTGCGCCCTACTGTCGAATTTGGCAGCCATCTCTGGTCTGGAGCCCCAAAATACCTGAAAAAAACCCTTGACTCTGTGCAGAAACGGGCGGTCCGTTTGATAGATTCCCCAATCTTAACAAACGGACTGCAATCTTTAGAGCACAGGCGTCAGGTAGGTATGCTGTCCTTGTTCTATCGGTATTACAATGGAAGATGCTCTGAGGAACTAGCGTCATTGATCCCTTCGGCACCGGTGCGTAGTCGGGATACACGCCAAACGCGCGCCCAACATTTGTACACAGTTGACACTTGTCACATGAGAACGGGTCGCTTCTACGATTCGTTCTTAAGTTCAACAGCTCGGCTGTGGAACGAACTGCCGGCCTCTGTGTTTCCTCCCTCCTACAACATGGGACTCTTCAAGACCCATGTTCACTCCTTCCTCTCCACAAAAAGACCCTCCACACAGCATCCCCAAAGATGACATAGGCCCTGAGGGAAATTATTTTCTTCAGGGCCTCCTGTGTGGAGTAAATATAAAAAAAAAAAAAAAAAAAAAAAGTGTGCTACCGGCAAAATGAATATGCGACATTTTTCCGGGGCATATAAACACATATCTGGCGCGGGTACAATCCCCCACCACTTTTGGACTCAAAACCCAATGTCGGGTGCGAGTCAGGCTAATTAAATATAAGCAGCCACAAAATTGAAAATAAATTAGTTCATCTTTACCACCAAAACCAAGCGTTTTATTTATCAACAAGTGACTCCTGCTCAATATCTGCCTCACCTCGCCAAGTCTGCTGCTCCAAGATCTTCTGGTGTTACCTCTTCGAGACCAGCCGGCCCTCCTTTGGAAAACCGCCAACACCAGAAGCGAGCAGAGACAAAAGCACACCCAGTGCCCACCATTCACCAAGCCTGGGTGCGGGAGGCAGATTTCATCACCAATATCAACTACAATCATCATCATCGGCCGTAAAGGAGCATCTCATCGGTTGAAGACACGGTTTGGACCCGGCGCCTAAATCTACAGTCTTGTGCGGACTCCCGTCCAGTACACATGCTTCTTCATCCCCGCTCGCCCGCTAATAAACAGATATTGAAATATTGTCACTAAATAGAGAAATGTTTTCACAAATAAATCAAATCCGCCTTCAGATATAAAAAAAATGCTTGCACTCTCCAAAACTGCCGCGACAAAAATGGACGTTGTCGTGGCGTAGGTCAGCTAGCAATGTGTGGCCGCATCACCGAATCAAGCCACATAGCTCTAGTCTCAGCCCTCTGTGGCGGGCTTAAGTTCGTTCGTTAGTTCCCCAGTTTGTCAGTTAACCGCCTGCAAAGATTAGTATTTTAAGCTTTAATATGGCAGAACGCAGAATTTAAGCAAGTAATGGCCTGACTTTTGGATCACGAAACACGCCCACATCGCACTTCTAGTGTTATTCTTTACTTTAGGATATCAATAGATTGAATTGTTTATAAGCTTTTTTCTGTTATGCAATTCCCGGAAAAACAGAGAGCAGATGAAAATAGAAAATAATTGTTTATCTCACGCGTTATTGCAGATAGTCTCAACATTGCACTGGTGAAATCCCACCAGTGCGGTGTTGAGACCAGATCTGAATAGCCGGGTGCTTCCCCACTTCCTACAACATACCTCAATAATTGGGGATGCCATAGTCCCGCTGGCTTCAGACTATTGAGAGAAATTGGGACTTTAGTACGGAAATCTCGTTAGAAAAAATAAGCAAGTGATGCATGCACCTTAAAGACCTTAAAGCGCATTATTATGCATCAACCCCTCAAGTCTCTCAAATATTTTGACAGTTTTTTTTATTATTTTTATTTCTTAGAGCAATCCCGACGAGTTACAAAACTCATTGTAGGACGAAATGAACTCACAATAAATAGGTGGGAGTTAATAATTACACTTTTACATTGGTATTTTCTTATCAAAATTATAAGTTTCTCATACAAAACAGTACAAAAATAGAAAAAAAATAATCAAAATTGATAAAACGAATTGACAAACGTCGCGTCGCTTCGCACTACGGAACCACCATACTCTTAGCTTCGCACTCAGTAACTTTGGACGGGCGCACAGTGGGCTGAAAATCGCCTTTCATAGACATAGAGACTTGAATTTTCAAGGGTATTTTTTTTTTGGCTAGAAATGGATTCTGCTGATCATTACTATGCTATAAAATTTCGTACGAAGCAATTACGTGTAAAAATGAAGGAGTTATCATTTTTTAAGAAAAATTTGTATGGCACTGACATTAAAAATGAGGTTATCTCTGGAATCATAAGGTTGGCCATTATATCCTTACATACAGATATACTACTATTTATTTGTATTTTTTTGACATAGATAAAAATGATAACTCCTTCATTTGTACACGCAATTGCTTCATACGAAATTTTATAGCATAGTAATGATCAGCAGAATCCATTTCTAGCCAAAAAAAATACCCTTGAAAATTCAAGTCTCTATGTCTATGAAAGGCGATTTTCAGCCCACTGTGGGGCGTTTCAAATTCTTACTTTATTAAATATTTTATATACTTTAATGTTTTGTACAACTACATTCAAACGTATCCCCTTTCAAATAATTTACCATAAACACGGAGATTTTCAATTTACTGTATTAACACAACGTGTATTTCGAGTCGCGGACTCATGACGTACACCTACAAATTAATATATGGGCATTTTTCACAATATCGAATAAAGATTAATCACACTTTATTTTCAAATGACTTACCATGCCTGGATCTCTGGATGTCACCTGTGATAGGTAAAAACATGTTTTAGACGTAAAAGCCATTATTGATGCTGAGCCACAGCAACGTGAGCCGCGTGGCGAGGTACAGCTAGTTTCTAAATAGTATAAAATAAAGTCGCTAAACTACGCACTGGATTTTGATGGAGTTTTCACTATCATTTAGAAAATTTCTTCCGGAAGGTTTATGTATATAATACAGGCATATTATATTTACAAAAAGTAGAGAAAAGTCGATGTTTTATAATTAACACGTAAAAATATATTTTCGGGCACTACATTGCTAATGCTGTCTAAACCTTACGAGATACATCAAAATAATGCACTATGGAATTGTATATCTTAAAAAGGACTACAGAAAAGTCCTTGGTGGTATATGTCTACCTCCTAAAGATAACCCCAAGCAACGCCGGGTACACGTCAGCCAGTTATGAATAAATACGCAATACTTTACTCTCTGTCATGGTTCTAATCAAATCCACATTTCGTATCGCGTGTCACCTTATACGAGTTATGCGTTCCAATGCCATCTAAATATATCTCTCTTATCTTTGGCCAATTATATTATTGACGTCTCGATAATAATCAATACACAAACTAATTAATACCAGAACCGACTTGTCATTCTAAATATTATCTAATTTGGAAATCTGCGCGATTTGCCCTATTTGTAAAAAAATAATTTCATGTATATTTTTTGTGAAACTTGCTACCAAACGTACTGAAAAATGAAGGTAATAATTTTTTTATAAACTTGTTATATATTTATCTATTTTATGCCTGATCGGTTTCACCTGCTTGGACATCTTCTGAGTTTTTTTGATATAGTCCGATTTATTCCAAACCATTTCTCGGTTTTTCTAATCTGAGTTTTTTTTAATACTTTTCAGCCATTGACTTCATTTCCATCATTTTAAGCTTTGAAATTTTCCCAAACTGTACTATAAACAAAATCAAACCAGGCGTCATATTGATTATTAGGTTTATCAATTTTTTTGGTTTGAAAATTTGATCTTCTAAAAATGATTTAATTAAATACTGCCAGTAGAACACAATACGTTGGTTGTCCTTATTGGCCTTTGCTATAATCGAACACTTTTTTGCGAAGTCTTTTTATAAGCTTAAATTATACTACAATCTCCTTCTTATGAACCACTTTTCGGTTTTGCTTTTAATATATTAAGTTAAGTCCTTTAGATTGATCGGAAAATATTGTAATAACGGATTTTCCAATAAGAGGTGTTATTTTGATATTCAATCGTAAAAGATCAATGCTTTCGTTGCTTGTGTAGCACGTAGCGCCGTCTTGTTGAAAGTAAACGCTGTCCAGATCAATACCATCCAATTCCGGCCATAAAAAAATCATTAATCATCTCTCGATAGCGCAATCCATTCACCGTAACTGTTGCTCCAGCCTCATTTTCGAAAAAGTAAGGTCCAATGACTCCACCGGACCATAAACCGCACCAAACAGTCACACGTTGAGGATAGAGAGGCTTTTCAACAATAACTCTTAAGTTTTCCGAGCCCCAGATGTGACAATTTTGCTTGTTGACAAAGCCACCGAGGTGGAAATGGGCCTCATCACTCAAGATGATTTGCATTTGATTCAATCAAGTGAATTTTAATAATTTCAATGCATTGTTGAAGCTTTTATCGTTCCATTTTTATTAATGGCGCAGTTTCTACCTGTCAAATGTCAAAAAATGACAGCTTCAAAAGTAACATCTACCGAAATAGCGGGCTATTCAAAATAACACCTCTTATCGGAAAACCCTGTATTTGTGCCTGAACTTCACATGATGAAATAAAGCATGCATTTTGGGGACGTTTTTATTTAATTTTCCATTAATCAGAACAGTTGGCAAATGATAGGCGAGAATTTCTACCTTATCGCCATCTGTGCAAGGACTGCATCTGATTCTAAATGTTAATGTCGAAGTGGATCAAACAACTTATTTGCCAAATGAAATTATATAAACTTAAACCGCCCTAATTTAAAATTGTAAACACTAGTGATTTATTTTTCGGTTACATTACCGTTTCCATCATCAGGGTAGACGTGATGTGTGTCCTAAACTATCACCGGATAACTCATCAAAATGACAATTCAACACACCTATTAAAAGTGTTATAAAGTTATGAAAAGTGATGAAACAAAAACTAGGTTAAATATGTTACATATATATTATTAACCTAGTTTTTGTTTTATCACTGTCATGATTTTATATCACCTTTTAAAGGTGCGTTGAATTGTCATTTTGAGGAGTTTTCATTGAACCGTCCGAAACTTTGGCTAAAGAAGGAGGAAAAACAAATCTAAAATCATATCTGCCCTAAGTTTGTTTGCGTAATAAATAAATTAACAATTTGTCTCTCGGCGTCGCTATCCGTAAACGAATAACGACGCCTTTTAGTCACCGAGAGCGCCGCGACGTCGATCCGTTAGCGTTAGACGCTCCGCCGTTATCCGTTACGTTACCCGTAGCGTTCGTTGCGCCTTCGTTGCGTAATACGTTTCTCCGACGTGGCGTGATGGCGACTAGTGACCTTGACTTTCAGACGTCGCAAATCACGACGCGACGTCTTTGTTGTTCTATATTAATAATATTGTGGTCGCCCCAATCGATAAATAGTCTGCACTGGGTTATAATATTGTTTTTAAATTAAAATTATATTTGTAACAGTATTTTTATCATTTTTATTTATCTGTGAAAGTAATTATGTATTTATTTAGTGCGTAGATCCATTTATGTAGCAAATAACATAAAAGGAAGTACGTACTATTTTATATACGAAAATACTAATTTCGGTTGTCTGTGTGTAAGATGTTAGTTATTTCTGCTTAATTTATTCCTGTGTGACTTTTTGTGTTCAGTCAACTCAAATTTGACGGCTTAAATGGTCGAGGGGAAAGGTTCTAGACTAGCAATCCAATGGACCGGATTCATATCCCGGCGTGCGCAAGTAAATTTTATTTGATGAATTTGTGTTATTTCACAATTAAGTATAATTATATATAATAATTTTCAGTGTTTTACGACGATTTACCATGTTTAAGATAGTTTTTCATGCTTTACGACGATTTAACACAGAAATTCAGTTTTTTTACAAGTTTTCTGGTTTTATGAGGATTTAAAACATAAATAAGGTTTTTCTACAATTTTTCAGAATATATGACGATTTAACACATTTTGCGTGGTTTTTAAGTATATATTTGCGGCACGTTCCAGAGTGGAAGATACCCTCATTATCGCCCTGGTGTAAGACCACCATTCAGTGTTTGGTGACCAGATCTGAATAGCCAGGTACTTCCCCACCTTCCTCTCCCTCATCTCCTTCCCCTCCCCGCTACCTTCAGCCTCACAATAGACCCTGATTGGGTGATACTCTCACTGGCTCCAGACAGTTGGGAGTAGTATTTTTATTTTCTATTGTAAATAAAATTAATAATTCTATATTTCTAATATGTGTTTCTTTTGTTTTGTGATTTTTCAAGTTTACAAAAGGTGTTCTATAATATAACGGTATTTTTTATAAATTCGTTGAGCCAGTCACGTCACGGAGTTTGTTCAGAGGAGTGCGTTATTTGAGCCCCTACCTCCAAACACATAAAACTATCCCTAATTATTGTCACATATATTTTTTGTTTATTGATGTTAAAAATCTTTAAAATGATCTTCAAAGTGCATGAAATCTTATCTCACATTTTCAACTTTGGGTGTGGAACAACAAATAATCTAATATAGTGGTGAACTCCGGCGTCCTGAACATTGTACAGTTTTTCTGACACGTTATACTTCAACGTAACGCTTTGTTCATCGTGTGCTATGGAGCTTTAAAATATGACTGAGAAATAATAAATGGCTAAAATTATTTTTTGTTACATGTGTTTAAACGGTTCCATCATACTCAACACAGTGACAATTCAACACACTTTTACTAAGTGTTATAAAGTCATTAGAAACGATGAGAAATTATTTTTTTTAACCTAATCTAACCTAAATCACTATTTTGATTCATCTTTATAACGGTGTACTAAATGGTGTACATTATGAATACCAAAAATATGCTTTAGATAAATTGAAGGTTTTCCTATCGTTTCACTTGAATATAGAATACAAATAAAAAAAAATTGTTCAATAAAAAATATAAATTTAAACAACTAAAAAAATGTTTTTTCAATAGAAATGTATGAACGCATAAAGGAAACAACTTTTTAAAAATAGAGTATTATAGCTAAGATTATCTGTGACGGTTTCCCTTGATTGACTCTTTTGCTTTCTTATAAAATTATTTACAAAATAAATAAAAACCAGTTTTGTGCTTGAAATCGAACGTTTCTAGACTCCGTTTATCAAGCGATTTCAATGCCTATTACCTACATTTTTGACAATATAAGGTATACCAAAAATATACACATTTTTTGCTTGTATCTTCCTCTAATGATTTTGTAAAACTAATTAGCTTACTGTGGTGGTAGTAAGAGATTTTCAAATATTGTCAGGTTATTCGTAACCCGGGAATGTTTGTCTTTCTTTTTAAAACAAAAAAAAAATTACCCTGCTCGAAGAAAAATGAGTATTGCTCATTTATTAAGAATCTCTTCATAATCCGGTAAAAAAAAACTCGTTTTCAGTCCCGTAACGAATGAATGGATAGGTTTCATGGTAAACTTTTATTAAAATAATGTATTAACGTAATAATGTATGTTAAAGTCCGGCTGGGCGTAAAACCAAATAGAATAAACTTCGTAAAAATCCTAATTTTTTCGCATTTCGTCAATTATACATTATAAATGTAAATGCAGGTGCATGAACACGTGTTCCGATATATTAGGAATTTACTAAACGTTTATTAGGAAACGGCCTGCAATCCCGTTTTTAACCGTATTACCAATCATTTGAAGAGATTAATAATAAATTGGAAATATTCATTTTCTCCGTTATTACTAAATGACAAAAGTAAAATATCACGAAGTTACGATATGTGAGAAATTCTTTATTACATGTTTATGATTATCACAGACTTATACTCGCTTTCATCCGAGTGAACTTGTAAACTTTCGTGGAATCAATAGAGGGCTGTAACTACAATTTATTAGCCTTGACTAAATGACAAATGAAGGGTATAAATAAAAATCACGAATATAATATGAATCACGAGTATCACGGACTTATCTTAGTTAACGATAATGTCCCTTCCCACAAAAACTCGATTGCATATTACAGTTATAATGCATTTTTCCGTTTATTACATATATCGGGGGAAAGAGGGAAAATAAATTTATCGTAAGATGGGGTTAAATGTTATCAACTCACTTTTTGTGATGTGTCAATTTTTTTACTGTGTTTTTTTTTAAATGTTGTATTTGATTTCTGATTCATTAATATTTTTAAGACCCAACCTTCTTTTTAAATTTTAAAAATATTTTAATTATTTCCTACGGAAATCTTTAACGGAATAGATAACGAAAAGCTATGCACACGCATAGTGCGAAATGAAGATAAATAAATATTTTCTAGGAAATTGATATTGAAACGTTATTAAATATTGGCTGAATGAAACGTGAATTTCCTTTGAATCAATTATGCAAATAGATAAGGAACTTGTATGATAATTTATTCGGGACTAGAGGTAGATCTTTGGAGTTTTTCGGCACGGTAATCCCGGTGTTGTGCTTATCTTAATAGCAGGATTTTTTTGTTGGTTTAGCGACCGTTTTTCAAGCGTGGGAATGTTTTTTTGATTGGCAGCATGTCATTTATTGCACAATATTCTTGAGATCTTGGGATACAAGTCATAAAGTTTTTGGTCTAGGTCAGTGGTTCTTAATCTTGTTGGAGGTATCGACCCCCACCAGTTTCATATGGCGCATTCACCGAACCCTTCTTAGTTGGAAAAATAAAATATGATTTTTTCAAATTCAAAACAGATATATATTTATAAAAAAATGAACAAAACCATTAAAGAACAAAAGTATTAAGAACAAAGAACAAAACCATTAAAACATAATTTTCACACAAAAGCAAAAACATAATATGTAATGAATATTTGCTGCAAATCAGTGTGACTTCTGCTGTTGCATTTCAGAGACCCGTTCAGAAATGCGCGAATTAACCTTGGCAAGTTCCATTCTCATGTCATTTTGCAACAAAGTTTCTTCGTTTTTATGTCCAGCATCCTCGAAAAGGATTGCTCGCAAAGATATGTTGCTTGTAGCTTTTTGAAAAGTCTTCAGGTGTTCTTCCGCTTCGATGATGTTGACTACACCGCCCTGCATCTGTTTATTCAGATGATTGAGAGCTGCGAAGGTATCATATGAGTCTTGTGTGTCTTGACCTCACTCTTGACTCACCGAACCCCTGGGGTTCGATCGAACCCAGGTTAAGAACCACTGGTCTAGGTTATATTAAGAAGTAAGAAAAGTTTTATTGAAACCTAAATAACATTCAGTATTTAATTTTAGAATTGTGATGCAATTCATTTGGCAGTTTTAGATATTCTCTACAAAAAAATCTACATCTTAAAATATTGCATTCTTTTTATTTTTTATTTATTTTATTTTATTTAAACGCCCATAGGGTTTTTACCTATAATAATGTACATCTTTATTTTTTTAGTTATACAGATTACATTTAAAAAAATCTGTGTTAACAAATTACAGGTTACACGTTACGTCTGTCTCGACACATGTGTACCCTAGTGAGACAGATGTCGATAAATACACGTATATTGATAGATAAATAAATAAATAAAAATATATCAGAGTTAACAAAATATGTTACATAAAATATAAGAGTTTAAAAAATATAATATAGGTATGGATAGAGTACAAATAATTTTTTAATTATACTATGCATTTTTTCTGATTTAAAAAAAATCGTTAGTACTTAAACTACTTTTATATTAGAGGAATTTAGTTAATAATGTATGCTATCTAATATATTAATATTTGAAAAATAAAAATAAAACGTTTGTTACAACTCTTATATTTTTTCAAAAATAATTCAAACATTTCAATTCCCGATGCCAATACCGGGATCCCGGGATTCAGAAATACTAGCACCGGAATCCCGGTTCTGAATAAAATACCCGGGATTGAAAACCCTATTCGGGACACTACAGCAGCGGAAGGTGATAACAAAATAATAACTTTCATTGCACAATTCGGTGACCGGATAATTCATCACATCTTTAAAAAGTTATATAAAGTCATGGAAAGTGATGAAACAAAAACTTTATTATTAACTGTGTTAAGTAGGTTAGGTTAAAATTAATTTTTTTTTCATCGTTTCTACTGACTTTATATTACTTTTTAAAAGTGTGTTGAATTGTCACTGTGTTGAGTTATCATGGAACCGCACAATTCATACCCGAACAGCTTACCTTTGGTCACGCCATCTTACGATTTACCGACATATTTGTTACTTCACGGAATGGTTGGTCTGCGCCATTTCGACGCAGTAAGTGATGGACTAGTGTAGGCAATTACCAGTGAAATCATTGTTTTCGCTGTTGCTGTTGGCGGTGTTATTGTGCTTTCCTAATGATCGTGGAAATTCAGTGTTAATTTCAGTAATGATTGCACAGAATGTTGCTGGCTAACATTTGGAGCTGGGGTTCCGAAAGTGTTGTGGTGCCGGTTAAACCATCCTTTCATTTGGGCGCTTCTTTCAAACTGATTCATTCTTATGACCTGGTAAGTGATCTTTCGTAATACAATCACCCCGTGTCTTTAAAGAAACCATTCGAAAGTGGTCCTATTATATTTATAAGTAGCTGACGTTTACACGGCGTTGCTGGGGGATATCATCGCCGACATTTCTGGCCTTTTTAAGATACACAAATCCGTAGTACATTATTTTGATACATCTCATGAGGTTTTTACGTCTTGATTATAAAACATCGACTTTTGTCTACTTTCTATAAATACAATATGCGCGTATCATATATGTAAACCTTCGGGAAGAAATTCTCTAAGTGATAGTGAAAAAGCTATCAAAATCCGTTGCGTAGTATAGAAGCACTAAGCGCACATACAGACATAGCTATTTTATTTTAAAGTAAAAATGTTGAATTGTTTGTACGGGAAAATAAATATTCTTCCAAGGAAAAATATTTTGGTATTGGAAAAAAGGTTGGATATTCGAAAAAAGTTATTTATCTTTTTTACTTCTACCGTCATGTAAAATAACCTCGCAAAGTTGGTGCATTTTACCCGCGGACAGGAAAAGTCGTTATTTTTTTAAATGAAAAAAAAATTGACTTAAATATTCATTGCTTATAATTAAGTAGGTATGTATTTAAGTACCTATTACAAATCTTATGTTTTCCATAGAAATTTTGATTTTGATTTGTTGATTAAGAATAAACTAGAAACATACTTTTTGTACGCGAGATCTAGATACTGCCTACAGAACTAGTGTGTACGATTCCATGATAACTCCTCAAAATTAAAATTCAACACACCTTTAACAGGTGATATAAAGTCATTAATATTGATGAAACAAAAACTAGGTCAAATAGTTACATATGTAACCTATTATAAATATTTTGGTGTCAAATGGTTTAACCAATTACCTCTTAACTTAATATTGGAAACGAATTATAAAAAAATCAAAAGCTCAATAAAAACACTATATCAATAGCATATTAAAATCGTTTATACTTAAAAATACAATAAAATCTCCCAATTATTATTATATTGAAATCCTTTTCTCTTATTTCTTATTCTTATCTCTTTCCTTCTTTTACATCCTTTTCTCTTTTCAATTTGATATAATTTTGTTATAATTTTGTTAGAAAATAAAAATTCTTTTCATGACCTTTACACTCTCTGAAAAAATATGTTAAATTATTATTTACACGCGTTTCTCCGCCTTTTTAACACGAGCATTTGCTCTAAAAAAAGGTGTATCACGATGTACTGTAATGTATTAAAAAGAAAACAAACTTAATGTAATGTAATAACATATAATTGTAAATTTAATATTAAATAAAGAATTAAAAAAAAAATAATTTAACCTAGTTTTTGTTTCATCCCTTTTCATAACTTTATAACACTTTTTATAGGTGTGTTCAAATGTCATTTTGATGAGTTATCCGGTCACCAGTTTGTACTTCACATTGAGGATTGTTAGTAGGTATATCTTTTTGTATGGGAAAAAATGTTGGAATTTCGAAAAAAATCATTACCTTTTTTTACTTGTTCAATCACTTAGAATCACCTACCGAAGTTAGAACACTTTACCCCCGGACTCCTGTATTAAATATTATTATTATGCCTGAAATGTTTGCACAATAATTTATCAAGTAGGTACCTATCTAATAATCTCAAATCTGTGAATAATTTCCTTGAACTTGTTTGTGTTTAGTAATTTCCAGTAGGGAATCACCTTTCTCATATCTTATTTATTATCTTGTCTATTTGACTCATTGCATTGTTTTCATATGTCATCTGTTCCACATATAGCGGGATACGCTCCGTGTTTGTCATTTAAGATTATTTATTTTATTATGAATATGCCAAGAGTCTAACAGAAGATTACTATTTCTCGAAGGAATACTACAAATACTTTGATGTGTGACATTATATACCTAATGAAAGAAACACACATTGTAATTCACCACTTTTATTGAATTAATAAATGACAACCAACCAGGTTTGGCTCATCTTATCATCAAGGCTTTTTATGTATTAATTAATAATATTTGCTACACATATACAGGGTTTTCCAATAAGAGGTGTTATTTTGATATTCCATCGTAAAAGATCAATGGTTTCGTTGCTTGTGTGGCACGTAGCGCTGTCTTGTTGAAAGTAAGTCCAGATCAATACCATCCAATTCCGGCCATAAAAAAATCATTAATCATCTCTCGATAGCGCAATCCATTCACCGTAACTGTTGCTCCAGCCTCATTTTCGAAAAAGTAAGGTCCAATGACTCCGCCGGACCATAAACCGCACCAAACAGTCACACGTTGAGGATAGAGAGGCTTTTCAACAATAACTCTTGGGTTTTCCGAGCCCCAGATGCGACAATTTTGCTTGTTGACGAAGCCACCGAGGTGGAAATGGGCCTCATCACTCAAGATAATTTGCATTTGATTCACTCAAGTGAATTTTAATCATTTCAATGCGTTGTTGAAGCGTGTATGGTTCCATTTTTATTAATGGCGTAGTTTCTACTTGTCAAATGTCAAAAAATGACGGCTTCAAAAGTAACATCTACCGAAATAGCGGGCTGTTCAAAATAATACCTTTTATTGGAAAACCCTGTATTCTATATTTTTTTCTATTATAAAATGGAGGCCTCAGCACGGGTAAGCCACCCAGTGAGGCCAACATTACTGGATTGTACTATGAAATTTCAAATATTCTACCAAAATAAAAATAATAATGCACCGTGTCCTTTGAATAATAATTTAACCAGGATTTAGAATCAACTTCCTACGCCATATTTTTTGAATGAATCATTTTGAAACGCTACATTGGCTATGCGTGGGATTAATCCGTTTTAAGATGTGTGCATATTTAAATATGTAATTAATAAGTCATTGAGCTGTTAAACCTTTAGCAATATGTTTAGATTTCATATATTTTTCTAGCTTTATTTTCTCACCTTCCTTTCTCCGTCCCTTCCACTCTTCCTTCAGCCTCACAAAATGCCCAAATTGGGGATGCCATAGCTCCACTGGTTCTCGGACGGTATTTATTTATTTTTTTATTTATTTATTATTTTTTTATTTGTCGTCCGGTATTTACATAAAAAATATTCTTAGAACCGCTATCCCAACAGTCATGGAGTTGCAATGCACAGCTTTTTCTGTATGGGAATTTATTTTACAATTAAATAGCACTCTTTTCTGCTCGCAACGTCGTTATTATTCTGAGTTACGGATCTTTAAAATAACCATTTTACTGTTATAATAAACAAAGCATAATAATTACACAACTGCTAACCCTGTATCGATCGCAAGTGCGCCCCGCTGTTGAATTTGGCAGCCACCTCTGGTCTGGAGCCCCAAAATACCCGAAAAATAAACCTTTACTGTGCGAAAACGGGAGGTCCGTTTGATAGCTTATCCTATCTTAACTAACGGATTGCAATCTTTAGGGCACAGGCGGCAGGTGGGAATACCGTCCTTCTTCTACCGGTATTCCAATGAAAGATGCTTCGAGGAGCTAGCGTCACTGATTCTGTCGACACCAGTACAAAAAAAACACGCCATGCTACGGGTTGGGAAACACGCCAAACGCGCGCAGCATTTGTACTTATGAGAACTGGTCGTTCTTACTTTTTTTTATATTAACTCCACACAGGAGGCCCTGAAGAAAATAATTTCCCTCAGGGCCTATGTCATCTTTGGGGATGCTGTGTGGAGGGTCTTTTTGTGGAGAGGAAGGAGTGAACATGGGTCTTGGAGAGTCCCATGTTGTAGGAGGGAGGAAACACAGAGGCCGGCAGCTCGTTCCACAGCCGAGCTGTTGAACTTAAGAACGAATCGTAGAAGCGACCCGTTCTCATGTGACAAATGTCAACTGTGTACAAATGTTGGGCGCGCGTTTGCGACCGAATCTTGAGTTCAACGGCTCGGCTGTGGAATGATTTGCCGGCCTTTGTGTTTTCCTCCTCCTACAAAACCTACGTTCACTCCTTCCTTTCCTTAAGGAGAACCATCCACACAGCATCCCCAAAGATGACATAGGCTCCGAGGGAAATCATTTTCCTCAGGGCCTCCAGTGTGGAATTAATATTAAAATTCTTAAAAAGCACTCTTTTCTCACTCGGGCGAAAAAAGGGTAGATAAAAACGCTCGTCTCTCTTCCACACATCAATGAAACGAAATTACTTAATTTAGATTAGGTAATTTGAAGGATTTAAAAATACATTTCATTTTTTTCAATCTATAATAATTATTAGTTGGCATCGTTACGCTATTGCGTATTACTTACTACGTCACAACGTGTAATCATCATTTAAAATTAATTTAGTTTGCAACTTCCCAATCCGGTAAAGTAATGTTAGCAATATTTTATTTAATTGTTGAGTAGGGAGATGGCTAGTGGGTATCATTTCTTCATCTGCGTCATCCATGACTGGACAGCAGTGACCGCATTAACTTTGCAGGTAGCCAATTGATGACAAATTCATGACGATACTTTTAAATAAATCTGTGTGAATTTAAATATTGTTTTCTGTAATTAATGAATGCAAACTTTGGAAGCGGAAATGAACCCACTTCCGACATCCGATCGATCTGAAAATCAACTTTTGATAGTAGTCGCGTTCACACACAGCCATATAGGCATTTCGAAAATATTATTATTTATTTAACGCCCAGGGGACTTTTACATGTAGGTGGTACAATTTTAATGACAGTTTTGAAACATGAGAAAGAAATATTAAAAATAAAAGAACATACATTAAAAAATGAATAGTGTTGAAATAAGTCTTTTACGTAATCAACAAAATTCGCAAAGATAATATTAAATATACCGACATCACCTAAGTATTGGTTTCCCATAGCGTGAAACCGTTGTATTGGGGAGTTCGCAATGTAATTGCGCTTATGTGTGTTGCAGTGGAATAGTGTATTTTATCGTGTTGTTATTGTAGGTATTTGTAAGTTTATGAGTTGCAGAAGTTCGCAAAAGTCGAATTTAGAGTTTAGAATTTTGAATAAAAAAGTTAAGTCGTTTATTTTACGCCTGTCTTCCAATGTGTGTATTTTTAAAGTATTTAATAAAATATGATATTGTAAGTCTTCTAGTGCGATTTTAATTTAAAATTTATAAAACGTAGAAATAATGATAAACTAATGTTTATAAGACATGGTTTTATGCATAGCATAAAGGATAACAAATAATTATAAGCAATAATCAGTCGCCTGAAATATCAATACAAATTGAAAATATCTCTCGAGTAAAAATAAATTAATAATTAAGACTAATTATTGCATATAATTATTTGTTATCCTTTATGCTATGCAAAAACCTTGTCTTATAAACATTAGTTTATCATTAAAAATAATAATATTTGACAAATCAAAAATATTTCACCAATAAATGAAGATATTATATGTGTAGTGAGAAATTTAGCACTAGCAAGACCTTTCCTACAAAAATAAAGCTGGTTGTTTACAGGTGGAAAAAATATAATAAGCAGTAATTGTTGATTGAGGTACTAGTACATATTGAATCATTTGGCGGGTTGGAAATAAGCCGACATAGCTCAGTGGTTTCAGAGCACCTGACCGGACATCAGAAGGTATTTATGATATTTTTTTCGAAAATAGATGTATCGTATAATTCTTGTTTTTGTACATTGATTTTTCTATATTTGACAGTAAGGCAACCTTGCATAACTATCCCGCAGCCAAGTGGGGGAGTAGGTAGTACCCAAAATTACTATCTTCCTTATATTAGCTTCAATACTTGACATATCGTTTTAGTAATTTACGTATTCCTGCGCAAATACATAAGTTACCATTAATAATTGGGATTTCTATAGTTTAATAGCCCACAAGACAGAAAAATGCATGGGGTCGTCTGAATATCCACTTGGTTACAGACGTTTTGTTTGTCATCTTGGCCTGTGAAGAGTTAAACGTCCGAGTTTGCAACATTTTCAAACTTGTCAAAACCATGGACATATTATAATTATTTAGAACTGGCTGAAGTCCCCGGCGTTGCCCGAATACACCGAAATTTTCCAAATCAGATATACTAAGTAATTTTTCTCTTAGTGTAAAAAAAACACTGGTCTGAGGCAGCTACTCTTAGATCAGCAACATCATCAGCTGTAGGCAGACTGATGGAACCTAAGCGAAAGCCAAATACTAAGTTTGGTGATCGCGCTTTTGGAGCATCTGGGCCGAAGGCTTGGAATAAACGTCCTCCGGAACTAAGATCTATAACAAGTCAAACAGAATTCAGGTCTAAACTAAAAATTTACATTTTTAAGCTGTCCATACCGTTAAATTAGATATGCCATTCCTGAAAGCCCAATTATATACAATTTTCCAATTATTTCCCAAATCCTGTATCTAAATTTCGCTAATAAACAATTATTTAATGTTAATTAAGTGTTAATTCTAAAGTGACCTAAAGGGTAAGTATGGTACTGTATATTATCTCCATAAGTTAGTAATAAGACTAATAAGTAATAACATAGATAATTGTAGAAATGTATTATAATATATTTGTACAGCGCCTTTGAGGTGATTTTGCACAAAAACGGCTCTAAACAAATCATCCAAATATTATTATTATTCAACGTAAAATGTGCAAATTTTCATCAAGAAGTATTACATTTTTTGCTGAAGGGTCGGAAAAGTGAGAAGGGTGGTTTTTAGAAATCAATCTCGGAAATAAACTGTAGATTTGTTACCGTAACTACGCTGTAATATGGCACTATTTGCGGTAATTGTATTCATCTTTTATTATATTCCCGTACAATCATTAAAAATAATCTTGACTTTTCTGGAACTGGTGCATGTGATGATAATCTACATCATATTTCGATTCGATTTTGTTGTATATTTTTTTTGATTTGCGCTTTCGTTTTCGAGTAAATTGAGACCAAAGTTGGAATTATTTAGGTAAAAATTGAATAAAATTGGCTGTTTATATAAGGCTAGTAATGTCTTTTAAAGGCGACACGGCACCAATAGTTTGTTTACTTGTCGAAAAATCCAACTTAAAAATCGAGAAGTTTTTTGGGTTCTCTTTGAGATGTGGATTCACCAGTTTCCCTGTGTTTTTGGACATCGTGTATATTACTACTAACCATAAAAAAGATCCGCATAAATTATAGCGTTGTTTTTGTACCGAGGAAAACGACCATTGAATCCAATTAATCACACAATACTAATATGTAACCCTGTTGCCACATTATTTTTCTCACGTGTCATCGTTGAGATCCATTTTATTTTGATTTTCCCTATTGTGCACTCTCAAAATTTGCCAGCTTTGAAAAAACGCCGCTAAAATGTACCATTACATCAGAAGGTACGAAACCTCTAGGAAATAATCTATGAAAAAATACTTTTTTACAATGTACCAAGAATACGTTGGCAAAATTTTCCTCCACGTATGCTGCCGAATTCATAATTTGTGACTCCTTGAAAATTTTCGCACCTAATAAAAAGGTTTTTGTGACAACATTTCAATTTTTTATGTGTCGTTTTTGGTAGTTTGCCCCTTTTTGTATCGTGACACATATTTTGTTTTAGTTTTGAGGAAATCGCTTCGTGGAGCCTATCGAAGCATGACGCATGCGCGATTACAAACACTCCTCTGATTGGTCGGAAACAAGTGGCGCGGTTTGTCCACGCGATTCATGTGTTTCCAACATGGCGGGCCGTCTTCTTCGAGAAGATAATTATTGGATCATAATGTATTGTCTTTAGTGTTTATTGTCAGTCATAAATTATCTTACGATGCATGTTAAGTATTTATTGTGTGATTATTTGTCGATTTCAAAGAATGCATAATTCATAATTAAAATTATTAATCATTCGTATATCACACCACTATTTGTATCGTTAATTTTAATCGTCCTTGACAATTTATCATTCGATCGATGCGCTTTATTGATTAAGAATTTGAGCTGTATATCTGCCATTTGTTTTATGTTAATTTTCTGAAGTTTTAATAATAATATTTCAATGATTTGTGTAGCGTCGTTTTTGTGAGAAATCACCATTAGATCGCTGTACAAAATGATTTTTCCAATGCTATCGTATTATTATTTATGTTTTGTTTATTTGTCTTTGCAGTTGCATTTTATCATTTTTACATTATTTATTTATTTTGAATTTCACGACCAGCTGGGCTTTTACGTGTTTATTTTTTAATATAAGCACATCTAAATAAGCATCATCATCGCAAAAAAAATGATAAATACTCCATAATGCAAGATGGAAAAATATCAGATTTGGTAGTACAATAAATAAAAGAAATAAGTGGAAGCAGATCTGCCTAGGCAGTTTGTTAAATTAGGTTTGTTGATCTGCTTTGCGATATAAATTCTACAAAGACCTGTTTATATTGTGAATTTATTTAAATTAAATATGTCAACAACATCCTTATAATCAAAAGTACTGTATACGGCGAACCATAAATAAACCACTCACGAGCCACATTCTTGATGAATTAAAAAATTGCATTGTAAGGCCTATATTTAAAAATGGAAATCACTCCGTTATAAATAATTACAGGCCGATTTCTATACTACCTGCATTAGAAATTTTTTTAGAAAAATATATATTTATAAATTTATAAAATATTTTTTAAAAATCTGAGTATTATTGATGAATGCCAGTATGTTTTTCAAAAAAAAAAGTTGCGATAAATTGCTTGAAAATTTTTCTAATGATATAAATTCTCAACTTAACTCTAAACAACATGTACTGGTTCTATTTATTTATTGATTTCTCAAAAGCTGTCGATACACTCAGCCATATATAAATAATTAAAGTACTTAAAATTATCGGAATCCGGGGTAAACTCCTCTTATTCTTCAAAAACTATTTATCAAATAGAATAGAAAACAGAAATAGAGAGTGTGAAAATTTTGAATTTAATTAGTAAATCAAGATATATCAAATCAGGAGTACCGCAAGGGTCAATTCTAGGTCCAAAATTATATATTATATATGTTATTGCTTTGTGTAAGATTTTCAAAAAAGCTCGTAGATTCATTTTTGCTGATGGTACTGGTCTTGTAGTATCCAATTAAAATCCCTTAATATATTTTTTGGTTGTGCCCATATTTTCTTTTCTATTGATCAATTAATAACAGCTTTTCAACATAGGCATTTGGCCAGTGAAATTGTTGATGAATTACATGTAAAATAACAAGCCTTCTCTTCTACCAATCATTTTTCATTGCCCTGAATACATCGTCGTAAAGATGGTAGATCCTGGCATGGGATTTGATCAGAGTATGTGCTCACAAATAGTCAGCAATACCTAGGAAATTACTAGAAATTATTAATGCATCACAAAGATTTGTATTTTATTTTCACGACATAAGATTCTTGTTAAATGTTTATGTTGATTTTTTTACCTGACAAATTCAATGCAGGAACCTTTTCGGCACCTCCACCGCCATCCTTGCTGGCATACTACGGGAGGTTTATTAAGTCAACCACTTTTTGACTCTTATCTCCGAATGCGCTGAAAGCAACCCGAGCGTAAACTGAGAAGTATTTTTCGATCAGAGGGTTCGGCCACCCTCCACTATCACGTAACGGTTATGGAAGATCCTAGATGTTTGTTTATGAGGTATATGGAAAGAAATAAAGTATAATAAATAGTTTAGGGGTGTCAATTATTGAATTTATGGTTTTTATATATAAGTTAAGTCATGAATTATTCTGCTTTCGGATAGTTTTAATAAATTCAGTTGACGCAGTAGATAATCACAATTGACATATTCCCATGTAATACCCGAATTTTTTAAAAAAAATGTTTTGAATTCTTTCTATCATGAGTAAATGAATAGCATAACCTGGGCCCACGCTGTTGGGTTATTCTCAAATTATTATACCAAAAATACAACCAATTACAGATTTCGTCTTGTTAATAAATTATTATACTATATCATTAAAGAAGAAGATAATACTTATAAATCTAAACAAAACATGAAACAGAACAAGACACAGAAAAATAAAAAAGAACGGTCACAACTAGGTATCGAACCCAGGATCTCTTGTTTTACCGGGACAGGCGTCTTAACCAACTTGAATTATATTATCATTAAAGTATGAAACATACTTAAAATAAAATTTGTGTGATTTAAGACAGCAAAACTGTTCTAAAATTTAATTAAAAATAGGAATGTCTAAAATAGTCTAAAGTCTAAACATTCGAACGAGAGATCTGACGTCATGAAATCTACACAGCTTTTTTTATCTGAATTTGTTATACATAAACATTATAAATAAAAAAATATATACATATTTCGATTAGTGTTTTCTAACCCAGGAAAAGTCGGGTACAAGTTGGTACAAATTTTCCCGGACAACAAAACAACAAAAAAATCTATGGAAGTCAATTAAAGATGTAGAATGCGCATTAATCCTACTAGCCCGTGTTCGTAAAACGTTTGGAAGGTAGAGGTAAGTTTTTTTCGTAGAATTTTTGTAAACCTAATGCACATTTTGGCTACTAAATTTAATAAAACAACATTTTTCCTTAAGATTTTCTTAATACAAACCCTCAAGTAGTAACGTAGTGTAAAAAATATATTTTTATTCTCATGCACAAATGAACTAGATTTCTTAGGTTTTTTACAGGTAACTCGAAAAAAGTATATAAATAAAAAAATAAGCGATACATAAATACTCACCGCATTTCTTACGCTTCTTATTTTTAAAAATTTCGATTTGTTTTTTAATGTGAATACCACATGAGTTCCAACAGCCCGAAGAAAGTTGTACTATACCCCTAATGGGTATAAGTATTTAATTCGACTGCGACCCCGCGATTGACAACGCTGGAATCCCCGTGGCACCTATCGCTGCACTTCCAATATCGGGCCACGGCGGCCAAGTCACCGGTCCCAGTAACCAACTAGTTACCGGCTCTAACCGCAAACCAGTGACAGATCACCGGCCTTCCGAGCGGGACGTGTCGCTAGTTGTTCGGCGTCGGTCGAAACATCCCTTGTAAATTATAAACAAACACACACGCATTAATAAACCCTACTTTTAAAATTCGTACCTCAGTAGTGCAGCATTCTTTCGTTCAAATTGTTAGAGTAAAACCTTTTTTCCATGACGCATATATTTGTCGCTTCGCCGCTTGATTTTTTGCATACCTACATAGTACTACTATTGGAAATAACATATCGCCGTTAAATAATTTGTTTTGTGCAATCGTTAATATATGAATTAATCGCGCTCGTGTGAACAAAACGAAGTTTCACAATATTTATTTTTTAAGTGGTTGAAGCATTCTTAATCATGAATTGCATCCAAAGTGAACTGAACGGAGTGCACGCGAAGGGAGCGAACGGACACCAGAGCAACGGTTACTCTTCCCCCTTGCTAGCGAACGGACTATTTACGAATGGGTATAGTCAGTGCAACAACGGCAACGTTCTCAGCAAGGGTATCGGCAACGGGCGAAGCCACAGCCTGACCAACGGGATCATGAGCAACGGCCACAGCAACGGACTCAACGGTCTCAGCAACGGTCTGAATGGACTCAACGATCTCGGCAACGGGATGACCAATGGTTACCATGGCAACGGAGTCCTCAAGAACGGCCTCCTGAAGAACGGGATGGAGCACTACAACGGCTTTCCACACAGTGAACCCAGGCTTTTGGGATTAAATGGATTCGCCAAGACCCTGCCCCTGCCTCAAAGACCTCACGTGGTGAATATACATTTTTGTTACTCGATATTATAAAACAGGGATCTATGAACTACATATTGAGTGCACACTACAGTAATTTTGGTTAGCAAATAAATTTGACTACGATAATTCCAGTGGTTGATTAACTTATTGATATAATACCAAAGAAAGATAAAGTTGTCGAATGCGGCCTTACAAATTAAAAAATAGCACTAGACTTCAACTTTATTACTATAAGAAACAACTATTTTATTCTACCAATTTAATCAATCACATATAGATTTCCATAGTAAAAATAATCCTTTCTCATTTGCCTACTCTATAGTACTATGTTTGATTTTATAACTATATCCTTTTTATATTCTTTTTTATGTATCTATTTTACTTTAGGGAAATCAACAGTTTACAATGTGGTTCATTAATACATATGTAATTTACCTAAATGAGATTTCCTCAAAATACTATTGTATTATGTATCTAAAAATAACACTTACAACAACTAAAAAATATTATATTATTATACTACTATATTATTATACTATATTATATTATTATATATATTATTATATTGTACTATTATATTATATTAATATTATGCTATTATATTTTTATATTCTACTGTATTCTTCCATACTTCCTTATATTACTATAGTCATTTACATTATTTTAAATATGTTATTTTATTTTATATTCCCGCACAATCTTTATGTTAATGTATAGAAAATCGACCACCATAACACGGGCATGTGCCTAGCATGGTGGTCGAAAAATTCCTCAATGCATGTAACTAATAATTTTATAGAATAAAGAAACTTAAAAAAAAAAAAAAAATTTATGTCGGAGAAGATGGTAAAAAATGCATTAAAGTTACATTTTGTTCTCAATCAAAGTTATGTTTGAAGGTTAGAAAATACGCATAAATTATTAAAATAACCCAAACTAACTAACTAAAACTCGATCATAGTCATAAAACTATTACGTTATATGTTCCTCATTACTTTAAAAAATATTGATTTATTTTAGTTGAAATACAATATATTGTAAGTAATTTTTTTACCCATATCGCGGTATTTGCCTCTAAACTAGTTTCTGCCAGACGCCCTTTACTTGTGCCAGTTCTACGAATACTCGTTCGCAGTATATCTCTACTTTATCTTATCTGTAAAATATAACAGTCGACGGGTTCATTGATTATGTACGACTTTTCCGGTAATGATTCTCCAGGGTTTTTCCCGTCGATATGCCCGTGTGTACACATGTTTAATTTCGTTACCGATGTCTAGACTCTCAGGTGAACGCTTCTGTTAGATACCATACAAAATCTGATTGTCAACGTTTGCAGTGCGCCAAAAATAATTCATTATGTGAAACAAGTCTTACTTTACTCACCTTGTTCTGTCCAACGCGTACTTTCCTGGCAAATTCCATACAGCATCGGGTTAGCGAAGATTGCAGCGTTCTAAAAACCCTTTATTTTAAGGAAAACTTATTTTACTTTCATATTTTCCTGTCAGATTCAATAATACAGTGAGGATTGCGAATATCGTTTGTGCTAAAAAAAGGATTATGAGAACAAAACAGTTTTTTTTTTATAAATTTTATACTACTGTCAGATACCATACAAAATCGGGATATTGAAGAATAAAGCGCGCTGAAAACACGCCTTATGTGAATGAAGCCTTATTATGTATGTACCTATTCCTTTCACACTCCTGTCAGATCCATACAAAATCAGCATTGTAAAGATCGTTTGCGCTAAAAAAACTTGTTTTGTGATTGAAGTTGTATTGTTCTCCTTACTCCCGTTGACCTGGATTTGAACGTTTTGAATTTGCTATTTTGGATTCATCACGTAACCACTATGTGAATTAATGTAAACATTATCAGAATGACGTGATCCTCTCCGGGTCGAATAAAACTCTTATAATCGTTATTACGTCTAGTATTTTTCAGTAAGCATTTTTATCCTTATCGTATAGCTCGCAATAACGTGGAAAATCATTGAATAAATAATATTTTTAATTAAAAAAATATATTTTATCATTATATATATACATGGTGTCCGGAAACTCGTAGTACAAGCCGGAAACTGGAGAATGTATACCACACGGGGAACCCAAATAAACATAAAGTTTTTTGATTTGGGCATTTTTATAAAAAAAAAAAAACTAAAAAAAAATATTTTTCGGCTATTTCAGGGTTCAAATTTTTTCGTCATTATTTGTTTTACTTTTAATTTTTTAAATAGTTTTAATTAGTTGGGTACTTTGATCTTCAGTAATAATTTATAAGAATTTGATCAAAAAAAAAATCAACTTCTGACTCGATTTACTCGAAAACGAAAGCTCAAATCAAAAAAAATTATACTACAAAATCGACTCCAAATGTGATGTAGATTCACCAGTTTCCCGCTTGTACTACGAGTTTCCGGACACCATGATATATATTTGTGTTGTACATTTTTTTGAAGCTTTTTTCACATTGAGATCTCTTTTTAGCGCGTTGCAATCTTTGCTATCCTGTTGTGTGTGAAATCTGACAGGAGTGTTATCATTGGAAGTTGTCGTTTGATTTTACTGAGCAGTTTTTACAATCGTGAATATAATAGCATTCTATATTGAAGTTAGTTACGGTTACAGATCGAGTATGCAACTTACTTCAGTTTTAACGACTCTCATCTCGTACAAATAATAATAATTATTGGTTTTCTGACCTGTTTTAATGCCTCCGCCCAAAATGCCTTTCATCTTTTTGGATTACTTGAATATCTCGTCTGACGGGTTGTAACGTGTAGGTACTAATTCATAAATTCCCAGACATAAAGCTCGAAGCAAAAAATTAAATATACACTAGTATGGGTGCGTTTAAGGTCCATATGACGTCATATGCCTGCGATTACATGGCCTTGCAGACTACTGCATAATTATATAATAACTTGCATTATTCCTTGTGTATGGAGTATGGTTGCTGCATAACATCATCTCCTTTCTCAATTTTTAAAAAATAATTGCTCCGTAGCAATTTCTCCCTCTTACTCCTTAACTAACAGCACGTGACGGAAAGAGAGGTTATAACGGGGCTGTCAGTGGCAGGACTGTAAACCTAGTATGTATTATGGCTGGCGCTGTGGACTGTAAACTTCCGCCGGGTTGGGGTGGGTTCTCGTTTCGTTGCCAATTTAAAGTTCCACGAATTTGTCTCTTGGAGCAAAGTGCAATCGATTTTTTTACTAGGGATGGGCATAATCGAAACAACCGATTCCGAAGCGCTGAAATTCGAGAAATAATTCGAATTGAACTTTCGAACAAGCTATATAATTTTAAAACGTTGTAAAAATGACATAAAGCTAAACTAATCAGCTAAATGAAACACTGTCGCACTTTAAAGTTATTTTAGGAACTACACTACACTTAAAGTTAGTTTGGAACTTGGCTATTAATAAAAAAAATAAAAACGACAACGTTGTAGTTTTGATGTCGCCGACCTTTTGAAGGGGTCACTGTGAATTTTCTTTCGGTTGATTATATTTATTCGTGTTTGAAAGTAGCTATAACTTTGGGTTTATCCATTATAAATGAATCAAACGAGGTAAATTTGTTTGAATCACTATATATTTATTAAAAAAAACGCCGACCGGTTTCGGAACAACCGTTCCTTCCTTAGGGCAAAATTTATACATTTTTGTACACGGTTGTTCCGAAACCGGTTGGCGTTTATCAAAAAAACAAATATACAGTTGTTCAAACAAAGTTATCCTGTCTCATTTATTTATATTTATTTGATTATTTAATCCTATGATTTTAATCTAAACAATTGTTTTTACACTCGAAATATTTCGATTATTGAATTAGTTGATTGGTTCGAAATGCGTCGATCTATCGCGTGTCGACTGTCGCATCTGCTCGGTTTTCATACTCACTAGTATTATTATTATTACTTATGTTATTTTCTTTCGATCTTGTCTGTCGGTTCCTAAACATTAATTTAATTATTGTTAATATTTATTTTTTTACCGTTGTAAAAGCTAATAGTGTTTCTGCTCTAGAAAACAAAACGCTAATCATCTTTCTTAAAAATCTTACAAGTAGGCAGTACTGTTAGAACAGTTTTTAAACTGTTTGCATTTATAGAATTGTTAAGAATTCATTGTTTTTTTTGCAATACTTTGCTGTCTTTCAGTCACATTCGTGAAAGGACGTTTCACCACGTTTTTTCTTTGTATTATTTAGATCTTGAAATAAAACTGTTTAACTGTTTTAACTAAATCATATTCCAATCTAGTAGTTACAATTTCAACGTTTTGTCGGTGTAATTTTTAAGTAATAATACTTGTTAGTTCGGTCATTAGCTTCGCGTTGCATTTCTCGTTAGCAATACATTCATTTCGGTGAAAGTGTGTGCAATGAGGCACGCCTTCAAATTTCTATTAACATTGCCAACACAATATATACCAAAAGTCATTCGATTCGATAGCAGTGAATGTACCTACGCAATAATTACGGCTACAGTCTTGTATTAATATTGTCATTTACGAAAACATTCTGTACAGTCAGTGTTCCTTTTTATGATTGTAGCACGCCCGTGAGAAGATAACAATATTTTGCAGAGAGGTTGAAATGTTTCATAAATCTTACTTTCCTGGCGTACTATATATACTATTCTGATCCGACCCTTGAGATGGCCCGATTCGAGTATTTGGTTCCGTCGATTTTTCCATATTTTCCTGGGAGGTTCCCGACAGTGTCTTTAATCCTGACATTACTTTCTCCAGCCATCCATTCTAACAGCCTCACTAAAAACATGGTGCAAATATTAGGCGCGTAAGAACAGTGAAAAACTTGACTTATTATCATGGCGTTTGATTGGTTAAAACGGTCCTAAAACAAGCTCAAGGCCGGCTCTACCACACCAACGTTGAAAGGGCGTGTAAGAATCTAATTAGTAAGGCGGTAGGTGTCAATATCAAGCGTATCTGGACGATTTTTTAAAAGTTTTCTTTAACAATTCACATTGTCCTCCGTCGAAAAAGAATAATAACAATAAATATTAGATTATCTGCTAGCAATGTGTTACTTTAAAGTCAAGTAAATACGCATTTTAGTAGTCGATATCAATCATTTTAATATTTGTTGCTTATTTTATTCAAAAACTGAAAATTAGATCAACATATGCATTTTTGTCATGTCCCCCTCCCGGTGTTGTCAGATTCAATGAACAATTTTTTAATAACCACATTAGTTATTTACAGGTTTTGGTGTTGTTGAAAGTAGGGTTGCCATCTCTAAAATTTGGCAACCAGGACAAGAGGCGTGAAAACCCCGGATTTTAGAGCCCATAACCCGGACATGTCAACAGGTTTTTTTAAACACAGTCAGTGTAATAAAAACAGTTTAAAATGTCATAAATCACCTTCTTATTTATTTTCAGACCTTAAAATTGAATTTTGTCATCTTTTATCATCATTTTAAATGTACCTACCTATTAAATTTTTAATAGTAATTACATTTTTAAACAAAAATCTTAAAAATACTGAGACCATTTTAGTACTCAGTCTTACAATTTTTGAGGTAACTATTTTAACTGAATAATAATTATCTTCTTTAAATTTGTATCAGCAGCCATTTACACAACAAAATACCTCTTAACATAATATAAACTAAATTCAGTCTTCTTAAATCTTAAGCAACAAAACTGACCCTTTTTAAAGTTTAGACTTACTAAACCCGGACTACAAATGAAACCCCGCCCGGACGCTCCCCGGACGCCTTCTAAACTAGGACAAATCCGGGGAAACCCGGACGGATGGCAACCCTAGTTGAAAGTATGGCAAAACGTACTTTCTATTTATGTTGTCTACTTTGTAGTATATAATAATGAATTAAAAATGGCTATTCCACTAATTGTAAGTTGCTATGTCACAGTAACCTTGCAACCCTATCGCAATGATTCAACTAGCTACCATCTTGCAAGAGAAGACTCGTCGGGGCTAAGTGCAGTTTGGAGATTCGTGTTTCATTATTCCACTGCAACACACATAAGCGCAATTACATTGCGAACTCCCCAATACAACGGTTTCACACTATGGGAAACCAATACTTAGGTGATGTCGGTATATTTAATATTAACTTATTAATAATTATTATAACGAATTTTGTGAATCACGTAAAAGATTTATTCCAACACTATTCCTAAATTGAAGTTGTATTTTTGTAAACCAGTCAAATCGCTGTATTTTTTAATTTATGTTCTTCTTCTAATGTTTTTCTTGTTTTTTATTTTATTTTTGTTTGTTACATATTCTTTTTAATGTAATTTTATTTTTACTATTTCTCCCTTATGTTTCAAAATTGTCTGTCATCAAAATTGTACTACCTGCATGTAAAAGCCCTTTGGGCGTTAAATACATAAATAAATTACCTTTTTGGGTTTTAAGAAATATTATGAATTGCTTGTACCTATTCAATATTTCTTTTGATTTTTGTCAATTTAATAAAATTTAAATATTGTGAATTCCAATAATACCAAATACTGCCTAATTTGCGACAAGAAAAATTAGTGGAACATTTTACAGCAGTAAACTTTAAAAAAATCAAGTTCCCTTATTGTTTTAATTTTACAGCATATAGTTAACTTTGCTCCCATACTTCAGCTTTGATATCAGGAATCAGGAATTCATTATGGACTGCTATTACTGTGCATTCATTTCTGCTTTTCATTCCATCAACCCTTTAACGGCTCGCAGACACATATCTCAAGTAGGTACATACACAAATCTGGCTTGGCATCATAATTTCATTATGGACTGCTTGTCGTCTTATTTTGATAATTAATCAGCTATAACAGCTTTAGCTTCTTCGTTAATAATTAAAATTCACGCAGTTAACCTTTTACTAATGTTATTATCAGCCTTTTGGCCTTCACCTCTCGCATACACACCACTTCTGAAGTACACAAATACTGCCATTATATGCTTATCTGAATTTAATGTTTACTCCGTCCTTAGTCCCTATAGGTTCTACGTAAACATTGTTGATACGCCACAAAACACGAACTAATTAAATAAAAATAACTTTGAAATACCCACGAGGATTTTCGTCTATTATCTGTTTGGACAGTTGTTTTCTTACCAGTATTTCAATGTGCTATCTATCGGATCATTGCACAACCATTCTTCATAAGTTTTACGTATAATTCGAGAGAGTAGAGTTGTCGTCTCGCCACTAAATGAATAATAAATTATAAGGTAGGTATTTAGTGAACATAAAACAGTACAAATCCAATACATCGAAATCGATAGGAAAATGTATTTATATCAGGTTAGCAGAGTCGGCTGTCCCAAATGCAAACACTGTATAAGCCACGTGCATTGTTTCTAAAATTACTTTAATTGCATTTTTGGACTTACAGTGTATCTGCCCATCTGCCCACCCTTTAAAAATAAAGTATAGCCTCCTTTTCGGATGTAGACCAATATCTGTGTGCAACCAATCACTATGATACATTATATCCATTGATGGACAGATTTTACTAAGTAAATACACTATTCGGCGGCGGATGCGTGTGCCCACCAACTGCGTGGCAGGCCGGATCGGAAGAGACTCTGACCATTCCAACAGGGACCCATCGCCTTGCACCGCAGTGGGAGGGATGAATTCATACGTCCGAAGACACTAACCCCCAGATTACTTCCCATCCCTCGCATCTGTTTCCTTCCCAAAATACCGTCTGCACAGCATCCCCAAAGATTAGACATATTTTCTTTAGGGCCTCCTGTGTGGAGCTCTTGTACTTACCTCCGTCAGGTTTCTGGTGTTGTGACTTCAGCAGCCCATTTCAACTTCCAACTTTCCGACATGCGACCACTAAACTGCTAAGCCGCTAAGCCACTAAGCACGTGACCCGAATCCCAACTGCTGCTTTAAAGTTGACAGACAGTTCAAAGTTCATAATGCAAAGAGCAGATTATCTGCACAGTGCAGTGTACAGTGTACACGGTCCAATTTTTAAATTAGCATTTTGTGATTCTCATTATTTAATTGTTTTTTGTTATTCACTAAAACAAACACCGCTCGACTTTATATTTATACTTGATATTTACATATCAAACTTACTATTTTCAGTTGTCTGTGCGTTAGTAATCCGGTTCATTGAACTCAAATTATAGTTTTTTTACCAAAATTTTATTTTCATTTACTAAAGGTTCGAAATTCCAAAAGTAAATTATATCGTCTCCAATTTGTCAACTAAAATTTTAATTATACTTAATTGACGGCCTCCGTGGTCGAGGATTAAGGCTCTCAACTAGCAATTTAGAGGTCACGGGTTCTAATCCCATCGTGCGCAAGTAAATTGTATATTTTGTTTCACAATTTACTCATTTACAGTAATATATGATTATCTTGCTCTGATTATCGCCCTGTTGTAAGACCACCACTCAGAATTCAAACGTTACTTTAAATGGCTTAACCTGTATTTGGTGACTAGATTTGAATAACCAGGTACTCCCCCACTTTCCTCTCCCCGTCTCCTCCCCCTCTACACTACCTTTTTTTTTTTTTTTAATTGGTTTTCAAGCTACAATCCCGTTAAACTGCAATAAAGCAGTTTGTCAACAGGATGTTAATGATCAATTACATACATACACACATACTATTATTACTATAACTAACATACTCACAATAGCCTTAATTGGGGTTGCCATAGTATTACTGGCTCCAGAACGTTAGGAGCAGTTGGGACTATTGTTCGGTTTCACATTTAAAAAAAAAATTGACAATGTTTCATAAAATACTTTCAGCTTCACAATTAATCCTAAAATAATTACAATATCCAGTATTTTTACGGTTCTGTGCTTTGCTAGTTGTTAATTAATAATTATACATATTTATCAAGGTATCTCTGATGCATATGTTGGGCTTATTGTAAGTTTGCAATGCATACAGTTCGCTTGTAAACTCGTATGTGCGGTTTTGTATTGCAATGTTGAATTATTTTGTGTTTGTTAATAAATTCATTAAATTAAACCACCAACACTGTCCGCATCGGTTATTAAGGTAAACAAATGGTTTGGGCTGGTTTGTTGTTGTTATTGTTGGCGTTTATTCTGATTCTAATAATGTCATTCATATTGCGGTTTTCATTAAGGAAAACACGTGCGAATTTTGGCAAACGTGTTACAAATTAACCTAGATAATATATCGTCAATCTATGCGTTATTATAACCACTATAGATACAGACGCCTTGCAATGGTTTAGTCAGTAAACGGCGCTATGATGACCTATTATTATTACCCCTTTTTTCTTTAAAAAGGAGAAACAAACATCTAGGTTTATTATTATTTGTTAATTATTATGTACTTCAATTAATGTAACACCCTGTAAACTATAATGGCGCCACCTTCCAATTTAAATACGATAAATAATTTCTCATTTGAGTTGAGTATTTTCGTTAAAAGAAATACCCCTTTTCGGAATTGGCCTATATTTGTAACTTATTTTTTATTTTTATCTATTTATTTAACGCCCAGAGGGCTTTTACATGGTTGGTAGTATAATTTTAATTTGACAGATATTTTGAAACATAAAAAATAAGAATAAAATTACATTTGATAAAAGCTATGCAACAAGTCATACAAACACAAGAAACAAAAACAGAAAATTACAGCTATTTGTAGGTTTACATGATGTGTTTAGGAGTATTGTTGAAATAAATGTTTTAAATGATCCACAAAACTTGCCAAGTTGGTATTGAATATGTCAACATCACCCAAGTAATGATTTCCCATGGTGTGAAGTCGTTGTATCGGAGAGTGGGCAATGTAGTTACGCTTATGTGTGCTGCTGTAGAATATTGTATTTTGTCGTGTTGTTACTGTGGGTGTATGTATATAAGTTGCAGGAGTTAACAACAGTCGAATTTAGAGTTAAGTATTTTGAATAAGAACGTTAAATCGTTTATTACTTTGGTTTGTTTCCTACTTAACAAAACAACAGCAAGCTGTATCATTACGAGGACGTACATCTATGTGGGAACCGGGTACCTCTGGCGTGCCACAGGGATCAATCCTGGGTCCGCTGTTATTTATACTTCTCATTACTAAATGTTCATGCACTGTTTGTTTCTCTTGGACGCTGACACACTCGGATATATACGTATTTCTCTGAAATCGGACGATATTACAGTAGTCAATAGACGAAGTAAATGTCAGTCCTACACGATCGGCTTCTGGCAATTTTGGTTGCGCGGTTGACTCCGGTTCCTGGGAAGAAAGGTTCAATCCTGAGTCAAACCAAAAAACTAAATGAAGTTTTAAAAGACATTTGAAAATACGTGTATAATAGTAAAAAAACGGTTTGATTGATTTTTAATTTAAAGCAAAGAAAGACTAAGCCACTTGGGAATAAAAAAAAACCCAGAGTCAATAAAAATCATCGTTACAAAATGAGCATTTTTTTAACGTTTTTGAAATATTAAATTAAATAAAATTTTCCGTTTTGTCTTATATTTCAAAATGTGCCTATAAAATAAATGGGTGAACACTGAACATTTACCATTAATATAATGAATTTACCCTTGACATTGCGGTTGCCTTCCTTCTATTCGATATAATATCAGAAAGTGTAGTTCTCCGCGGGCGTAAGTCTGAGTTGGTCGTACCGTACCACGATCCCCTAAAGCAGGAACAAGTGTTATTTATTTATCAAGTTTCGGGCGCGCTCCGCCAAACCAAACGGGTTCCAGTAATACAGACCATGCAAATATTGCCATTCATTGCCTGGAAATTGAACCTAAATATAAGACAGGAAATTTCAGACACCTTCGTTGCCAGAATTGAAACTTTGAATCCAGTTAATAATAACGTGGCATTTTTATAGCGCAATTTAGTGTCGTTTCACTTCAAGTGCGCTTTACTATAACAAACTTCAAACGGTAATTTAGTATTAGTGGTCATGTTCTTAAAATTATGCTTACAGTGTGCCTTACCCAATACAGATCTAATATTATAACACTAAATATACTGTTTATACAAAGTGATGACAAAACTTAGTATAACAATAACAGCAGGACAGGACGAAACAAGAATATTAAAACTAAAACATAGCAGTTTGTGCTCAGATATGAGAATCTTCTGAGCAGACATTTTAAAAAGGTACAATAAGGAGGCAACCGAAACCAAACAATTACCGAAAGTTTTATAATATGTCTTCTTATAAAATATCGAAAAGAGGGTAAGATTTTTTTAATAATTTTGTTTTTAAAGCCCGTTTAAATTAGTTAATCGTATACCATTTTTGACATTTCATTGTCTTAGACTATGGGTGCAAGTTATTCTACTATTACTTTTGTAGTAATACAATACACCGGCATGTTTTTATTAACTCTATAATTAAACATGAGTACATTCTGCATCAGAAGATCTGAATAGCAATTAATCAAAAATACTCATTTCGGTTGTGTGCCTGTCCTTGTTTAATGAACTCGGATTTGCTTTGACTTTACGTGTCATTTTCAAAATTTAAACAGATTGTATGAAGAATGCAAACAAGCGAAAATGTTATATGCTTCACCTACAATATAATATTTTAACAGAAAATTGAAATGATATGTCACGAATTCGGACTGTACTAGTATTAATATCCCAAACACCCACTTGTGGGAGTAATTAATTATTATAAAGAAGATCTTCCCTGAATAGATGATCATCGATTGAATCAAATAAGTGAATGTATTGCGGCGTTTGCGGTGAAAAACAATAAATAAATTCAGATAAAATTATTACTCGTACTTCATACTAGACTCTGATATTTTAGTATTTCCCTTGGGATTCACACTGCTTTGAAGTAATCTAGCTCACTTTGTTTCGTTCTAATACAGTTCATTCTATACAATTTAATATTCCGTTCGCGTATAGTTCAACCATGAACATTTCAACAACATTCCTTTCGTCTGCGAATTCGAATCTCGATTACTGCAGACCAAATTTAAGACCTGTTTTCGTTTCGTCCATTGAGACTTGAATCTTATAGTAGTAGACTTTATATATATACTAACATCGATACTTGAATAGGTACAGGCAGCAAGCAGAATTTAGGATTGTAATATTTTTATATCGTTTTAGGGGGTTTTGCGGTTGGGAACGAAATAATACCACCTGTAAACCATAATAATGTCTCATTTATAAGTCTACGAAACACAGGTATCATAAGCCGTATATATATTTAACGACTATTACGGACCAGCGTTGTTATTTGGTTCCCTACAGAAAGATGTAAAAAAAACAAAGGCAGAAGTATCTAATCGTCCTTTTTATGATAGCGTTTCTGTCTGGTGAAAATACACTGGCCTCCAAATAATAATTTAAATTTATTATAACGTGAGAAGGAATACTGCAAGTATCTCGTCTTTCAGAGCCCTGTGACACTATGAATTTCAAATACTATTCTTGTAACTGTTGTCGTGTAGTGATTTGGATTATGGATTATGGATTATTTTAGATTATAAAATATCTAGGAATCAGCAAAAGATTAATTTATTGCGAAGGGTGGGACGATTGACATTTGAATGTTCATTTGAATGATGTCCGACCTGTCTTTTGATTAATAAATATGTTTATTATGAATTTTTATTATGTTTTCTATTAACTTTTTGAATTTTTTAATCGTGTTTGGAGATAATAGATCATGCAACTGTTAAACCAAATAAATCATTTACTCAATGCATAGTACTGGTCCACGAAACGAGCCCTGTGGGATTCCAATACCCTCTGCATTATGATGATTTCGAATTATCCGGAACCATTTTGAAAGAGTTGGGGTAGATTTTTACATGGGTAGATCACGTCAATACAGACATTTTGCTTTGCGTGTTGTTCATTATTTGCTAATTTACAAATTTGACCATTTGATTGGACATTGGTAATTAGTTGCCACTTGAGTTCTGCTTGTCTCCTTCCATTTTATCTGACTATATACATAGCGTGACAACAATCTAGTTACAAATCGGCTCAAGTATCAAAACATCATTTTTGTCTGTTGACGGCCGCTGGCAAGTGTAAGTACCGGAGAGTTCTGAATCGTTAACCCAGTTCTCGATCGTCCCAGTGCCCTTTAGTTTAGGTAGACTTATTATCGTACCTCTGCCGCTTCTTCCAACACTTAGCATCTCCAACGTGGTCTAATTTGGTTAGCTGCTTTCCACCCTCGATATTTGATATTCGAAGAAGAAAAAGTGGCGATATTCATTTACGTAAGTTAATTAGTCTCAGTTATGCTTTGATGTAGTCATTCGCCGTTAGACGGCGTGTAAAGCGATATGCAACAAAACGTCTCAAGCGATCATCATGATCATGGTTAAGCAATTTGTAAAAAAACGAAGCTAGTGAATAATAGTAGGTATCTGCTTAATAAATTATTATTGTATTTACGATTGATAAATTCACTTAAAATTGACTCTAGGAGTCAATAGGACGTTTGGATCCCTGATTTGGGCCATATTGTGAAATTAAAGAAAACGGGGAGTGACGATTGTGTATCTGCTATTCACATCTTGTTACTAAAAAAAGTATTTAGTTTACTTTCTTTGTTCGGAGTGGTAAATACTTTCAATATAGTTCAAAATTTAATGCTATGTAAATTATGCCATGTGTATTGTAATGGGATGATATAAAGCTGTCATACACATTAGTTAAAAATTTAATGTTATGTAAATGATGCCATGTGTATTGTAATGGGATTATATAAATCTGTTATACACATTATCTAAAAAAATGCATTTTCAATAAATTCTACAAAACTGAGAATATCGAATTGTGTGTAAGAAATCTGTCATTTTACATATTTATTTGTTTTAGAGAACGGAGGGAGAAAGACAGAAACATGTGGGAAATAATGATGACAGTATTATTGAAGTGTCGAAAATTTGAAAAATTGCCAAAATGTAATTACTTTTTAGCAGAATTGCAATTTATGTAATAATATTAAAAAAATGAGGTCATCGCAAATCACAGCGCGGCTATCATAGTTTATTAAAAAGTATTATCTCTACTTTCTCCGTTATTTTGTTTATCAGCTAGTCCGACATTCGTGTGAAGGAATGTCGGAATGTCGATCGCGATACTCAATTAATAATGTATTCGGGTATCGCGCCATACTGCTTTACTGCTTTACTGCTTCACTGTTTCACTGTTTCGATCGAGTGACGAACATCCTTTCATTGTTTCACAGTCGAACGACTGCTAATTACAATATATTAATAATAATATATACATATTATGTGCATCCTTTATATAGCGCCATTTTGGTGAAATGTCACCCCAAGGGCGCTTTTAACAAGGCTAGAAAACATCGAGCTAACGAACTGTGGCAGAAATCTGTTTTCTAAGGGGAAGGGGAAAGGCTCTCAACTAGCAATCCGGAGATCGCGGGTTTAAATCCCGGCGTGCGCAAGTCAATTTTATTTGATTAATTTGTGTTATTTCATAATGTATTGTATTTCACAAATAATATATAGTACATTTTCAGGACGTTCCGGACTCTCAGTATCGCCTTGGTGTAAGACCGACTTTAGCCGTGATTGGTGACTAAATTTAAATGGCCAGGTGCTTCCCCAATCACAATCTCCTTCTCTCCCTACTACCTTCAGCCTCACAACATACCCCAATTGGGGATGCCATAGTCTCACTGGCTCCAGACGGTTTGGAGCAGGACAGTTTGGACTCTTGTTCAGTATTCTCATTAAAAAAAGCTAAATCTCTCGATCTCAAAGTTAAAAAATTTGCACTGCTTTTGCAGACTACAATTTATAAGACAAGACGATTTTTTCACCTCGCGGCGTCAATCCACCTAAAGAGTTTTGAAAAGAAATAATCTTAGCTGTAAAAAAGAATAATTTCAATATCGCTAATAGGAGATACACAATAACATCCAAAGTACATGGGTTAGTTATTTTATTTTATTGCAACCTCGACCAAAGGTACGCGCTGAAGTAACGAGTTTTCAAACGTTATTATGACTCCGTTTCCTTTTCGGACTCGGGCAATTATACTCGAGAACCTTGACTTGCCGCCCATTTAGTGTCAATAAATCGACTGAGGTCTTTTGTTTCGAAAATAGAGCCCGTCAATACGGACTGGAATCACTATGATATAACTAGACCACAAAAAAACGACGTTTAAAAAAAGTTTTTGAAGTAGATCTCCGAAATTAATTCCGTACGTTCTCCGCGTCTCGCAAACCGCAATACGTGGCTTGTTGCTCATTTTGCGCCCTATTTAATTTGACCATAAAATTTATATATTTTTTCAAGTGACAAATTATGAAATGTGCGAGCATTTGACTCTGGCAGGTGATATTTTCTATCAAGACACTTTATTAAAAACAGTATTTCTTTATAAAAAAAACATACATTTTACAATAAATAAGCGCCCTTGAGGTGATGTAAACGCAACTACATGCATCTCCCTCTAATATATGTGCCTATTCCTGCATTGCGCACTCCCCCACCCAAACCTGTTACCTATCCCTGTCTGATCCCTTTGATATTTGAAACAATTTATTATACATCACCAGTCTGTTAAGCCCCCGCAAACCCCAGTTCTACCGATTTATAAAAAGTTTCCCGTTAACTCTTCAGGTTTTTAAGTTACAAAATATATATGTTATTTTTAAAGGTAATATCTTTACATTTGTTATGCCGAAACCTTAATTATATGAAATAACCTCGATAGAAAAAAATCGCAAAAAAGCTCTGAAAATTATTAAAAACACCTTTTGTTCTGTTATTTAATATGTTATAGGCATGAAAATTGACCTTTTTTTATTTAATTAAAATCAAATTTAATAATAATGGGAATGTTCCCCACATTAATGTGGGGAAAGCAGACTTCAAAATACCCCCACAGAATAATTGTCACAATTATTTTTATCAGTAAATTGGTTTAACCGGTAATAAATCATTTTAAATTTGGGAGGGGGTAAAATAGGATCATATTAATAAGTCATCTAAATGTGGATAAACCACAGTTTGAAAATGGCCTTGAAAGCCGAAACAGCTGTAACACTAACAAAAACCAAAAAATACTTGCAGAACTTAATAATTATATTATTAAATTTGATTTTAATTAAATTAAAAAAAAAAATAAATGGAGTTCTACGAATTAAACACAAAAACAATAAATATATGAAAATTGACAGTGTATCTTTAAATACAACTAAAGCATTTGTCGAGAGATTTTTGCTCTATTTCAAACGAGTTGTGTTTTATCGAATATTTTCACCATTTTCGCTTGATTACGATCGTTTTTTTAGTATTAGCAGTTAGCGCGCTCCCTCTGACATTCGTATTTTCATAGCTCCCTTTCAAACCATCTTCGAACACTTACTACGGGGACTTAGAATACCGGTACAATGAACATGTTCCGTCTAGTGCAGTGGTGATGACCACGCAGTATCGCTCAAGTCCAGATAATATCGATCAAAATAATACCAAGGGTAATTCAGAATCCTTTACAATTCTAACTGTCAACCACAGCTACCCCAATAGTTGTGTCAAATATTGATTACAGTCCACAATAAAACCACTAACTGATTCGCATACAATATTGCGACTACGGGTGATAATAAAAGAATGACGTTATATGAAATTCGTAATTGATAATAATAATTGTTTAAACTTGTACAATAGGTACCTAAGGGTACGTATACATTTGCGAACCGTACCACGAATTACAGGAAAGTAACGAATCAACTGCAAGCGGCATTTCGCGTCATTTGCGGTTGCTTCGTTTCTTTCCCATAAGTTGAGGTTCAGTTCGGCAGTTCGGCTCGCAGATGTACACGTATTATCGGTATTAGTGAACCGAGCTCCGAGCTCCTAACTGACCCCTTTCAGGAAGTAGGGCAACAACTTGCAGCGGGAGATTTATCGTTGGGTACAATACATTCTTCGTAACCCTGTTAGCGCAGCCCTTGTTAGGTTTAAATCCACTTTAAATTTATATTTCATAGATACTTGTATGTTGGAGTTTTAAATCTGTGTTGGAAAACCGACTAACTGTGTGTTCTGGATTCCACTTTACTTGGATGTCTTGTTTATTTGATTGGAACACTTGAACTATTTTTCATTGATTGTATAAAATCCAATGGATCTGTTGCCTCATTGATTGTGCGATTAAATCTCCGTGTGATTAAATACTGATACTTGACCTTTGATTGCTCGGTACTTTATTATTGAATTTTTCCTTGATTGAAATGCGGAGATCCGCTCAGAATGCAAAGCTGATGTAAGCGTAATGAGTAAGATTAAGAAAGGGACGCTCAGATGGTTTGGGCATGTAGAACGGATGAATGAAGAAAGAAGACATGTCAAAAGACGGAATAACAGAAGAGTGTGTATGAGACGATGTATGAATGTGATTGAGGCAAGTGTGTCAAGACCGATTTGTTTGGCGGTCCGTCCTCTAGTTAGTTAGTCTCTGGTTAGTTAGTTAGGTACATTACCTGCCTAACTAGACAATGTCTGTTCGGAGTTTTTGGAATACTGCATTTCTTCATTTCTTGACGGAATATCTCGTTTCCTTAATTTGGTGATTTTTACTGTGGAATTTAATGTAGTGGTTTAATTTTGTGATTACATACGGTATATCTTGTTTATTTCACTGTTTTTCGTGGCTGTTGTTGTTTAAAATATCATTAGAATATTCCGGTATTAAAAAAGATCTGCTTCTTCAGCCCAACTTTGATGACATTGTAAACTGCTTCCAACCTGTCAGCAAATTAGTACTTCCTTGTTAATTAAATAGTGAGATATTCCGTCCACACAAACTTGTTTGCGAGACCGACAATGTTTAAGACTATCAGAAGGACAAGCATGGCCAGCGGAATTTTTATAAATAGGGAAATTAAAGTTTAATAATAACGATTGTTCAAATTGAGGTGTTTTTTTCACAATTGTGAGAAAAAAAGTTTCAAATTTTCGCTGTTAAATGATTGCTTACAAATTTAAGCTCTTTGTTAAAATATCGTTATTTTAAAAAAAGAATTTCCTACGTTAAATAATATTGTCAATAAATTGTATTTGCAATATTTTATCAAATACAGGGTTTTCCAATAAGAGGTGTTATTTTGAATAGCCCGCTATTTCGGTAGATGTTACTTTTGAAGCTGTCATTTTTTGACATTTGACAAGTAGAAACTACGCCATTAATAAAAATGGAACGATACACGCTTCAACAACGCATTGAAATTATTAAAATTCACTTGAGTGAATCAAATGCAAATCATCTTGAGTGATGAGGCCCATTTCCACCTCGGTGGTTTCGTCAACAAGCAAAATTGTCGCATCGCTGGAGCAACAGTTACGGTGAATGGATTGCGCTATCGAGAGATGAAAAATGATTTTTTATGGCCGGAATTGGATGGTATTGATCTGGACAACGTTTACTTTCAACAAGACGGCGCTACGTGCCACACAAGCAACGAAACCATTGATCTTTTACGATTGAATATCAAAATAACACCTCTTATTGGAAAACCCTGTATTTTCATCAGAATTATTAATTTAGGTTATTTGTGCGTCCTGCGTAATTCTGACTCAATGAACTCAAATTACTTTGAATTTAAGTGTCGTTTTAAAAATTGTAACTGATTGTGTGAAGAATTCAGACAGGCAAATACAGTACCTATCTATAATATAACGTTTTAACAGAAAAAAATGTTTTTATTTTAAACTTGGAACTGTTTTGTCAAGAATTCAGACAAGCGATAAAATACTCAATTAATATTTTTCTCTTAAACTAATCTTTAACTCTAAAATAATATTTTTTTACAGAAAATTATTTTTAATCTGTCCTTGTTCTTATGTTTTCTTTGAATAAACTTTCAGCTTCACAAATACTACAATTGTGAAATTTCGTAATTTTTCACAAGTCTGCGCTAGTGATACTAATAATAATTGTTTGGTATTTATTTATTTATTCAAAAATGGTAAATTACAACCAAATCATAAGCCGCTCATCTCACTATGGAACTCCTGTGTCGAGATGTGCAGCCTCACAAATTTTAGTAAATAACAACAACAAAAATTACACGTGAACTCATTATAATATTGGGAACACAAACCTTTAAATTTTAACATAAAATATACCTTCTCGGCATAAACTATATAGGTACCAATAATATTTTAGGATTTAAAAATAAATGATTTATGTCGCCGATTATTTGAAACCTCTATCTATAAACAACTGATAGTTATTGATAAGATGATAAGTTTCCACTGTACCATTAATACTTACCAGGTATTTGAGTCAAGTACCCCCTTACCGGTTTAGTAGTAAATTAGCTGTATACGTTTGTACGAGTGAAAAGTCACGTCCTAGGTTAGGTGCTAACTTGTGTGTAGAAGTGTAAATACTGATAAGACAGATGATTGTATGTGTTGATGATGATGGTGATGTAATGTAATACAATACAATACAATACAGCTAGGTACACCCACCCGAATAATGATAATTTAATGACTTTGATTTCTTATGAAATAAAGTTTTGCGTAACTAACTAGTAGAATTTTACTGTTTTTTATGTACTTGTACAACTAAAATTAAAAGATAGAATACAAATTTTTCAAAAAGTTTATCAGAATCAAATACAAATGTTTAATTCTTATCAATTATCATATTTTGTTGGAATAACTTTCAATGGATACCCATCCATAAATAACCCAGGACTTCTGTCTTTCCGGGAAAACACATCTAACCACTAGGCCAGTGGGACCTGATTATTTTACGTCATTATTATCGATCTTATATTTCAAATTCAGAATCAATAATATTATCGTCATCAACAATTTTATGCTATCTTTTTGAATGATTGCAAAGTTCTAAAGATTTTTTTTTGGAAACCAGATACTTTCTCGGATAAACATAACTATTTTTTACTTATAAAGGACACTTTTATATTAAAATCTATCGACTTTTTTCTAAAAATCTAAAGGAATATATTTTTTGAAACAAGATAGTTTCTGGGATAAACTATTTAATTTGTATTTATATAGGACACTTTTATCTAAAAATCTATTGACTTTTTCTAAAAATCTGAAGGAATTTTATTTTTTTTTTTGAAAACTAGATAGAATTTCGGAAAAAAAAATATCTATTGACTTTTTTCTAAAAATCTAAAGGAATTTTCAATTTTATTGGAATAACTTTTTTTAATAACCCTGAAGGTTATACCCATCAATGTAATATATCATTGAAGAGGAAGAAAATACTAATAAAATAAACGAAACCTGAAACAGAACAAGACACAGAAAAATAGAAAGGTAACGCTCTCAACTGGGAAACGAAATTTTATTTGTATTATCTTCTTCTCCAATGATATTCATTTATGTTACTTATGTTTGGCATAGTTGGATTAATAATTCTTCCAAGTCATTATTGACAATATTTTTTTTTATCTCTCCTTTTGTACTTGTTTTTTATAATATATTATTAATACTTAACTAAACTTTATATTCAACCTTTACACTTTATACCGTATATTATACTTTATACTTAACTTTGTATTTAACATTTACACTTTATACCGTATATTATACTTTATACTTATCTTGATACTTAACATTTACACTTTATACCGTATATTATACTTAACTTTATATTTAATATTTATACCTTATACTTTTGAACTTTATATTTATGTTAATGGCACATGTTGTGCCGTTTGTGTTTAAATAAATAAAAAAAGTATCAATCACTGTTTAAACATGGCGCGTGAACGCAGACTCGTTCAACTAGTTCAACAGACAACAACTGCCGTAATTTAATTATTACGATAAACTAGGTTAGGTTAAGATAGTCTGTGTCAGTTTACAGAGGTAGGCTGCATCTCTGCTTGCTTATTGACATAGAAACTCCGATCAGCTGTTGTATTTTTGTCTACAAATGCACAATCATTTATTGTTTATTTGTTTTTTATATTTGCTTTTACTCTATTGGTGACCTAACTAGGTCATTACACATTAGACTTATTTTAAAGATTAGCAATACCATTCAAGTGATGTTAAGGCGAAGCACTACGAAGTAATGCTAAATCATGTGTTTTTGGCTTGATAATTTTATAAATAATGATGCTTTAATAATTAAACAATTGAGATTTTATAAAATAAAACACACTTTTTGGCGATCTTTTTTTTTCCTGCATAAATCACAACAGGCGGCTGGCGTTTAGCGGGAATTAAAACCTTATCGCCACTTATATAAGGAGTATTATTGTTAGCGACTCGATTCCAAATGTTACACGACGTGGTTGCATCGCCAAACGGTTCCTTGATAAGATAACTCAACACAGTGACAATTTAACACACTTTTAAAAAGTTATATAAAGTCATTGGAAACGATGAAAAAAAAAATTTAAACCTAACCTAACCTACTTAACCCAGTTAATAAAGTTTTTGTTTCATAACTTTCCATGACTTCATATAACTTTTTAAAGATGTGATGAATTATCATTTTGATGAGTAATCCGGTCATCATACGTAACATATACATGAAAAATCGCTAAATCGCCGTTCCAGCGTTGTACTAGCTATACTGGAGTTGGGGCCTAAACCGCTGATTTAATATATTATACCCATAGAGAGATTAGATGGATTATTTGTTATGGTTTTTTTAGAGTGGCAACACTCTGATTTATTTCGCATTCCGCGGCGTGCAACCAACTTCACGTTTATTTATATGTCAGATTCTGTCATCGAATGCCGGGCAATATGATTAAAACCGAATTGAAAATTAGAAGGAAGCGGAATAAAAATTGGGGTGATGTTGAAAAGGTTTGTTTTTAACCTCTTATCTTGGCTGTAATGTTTTATTTATTTGAAATTAGTGTTTAATGATTGTTTTCCGTGTAGGCGTTATTAAAGGATTGCATGGCTGATCACATTAAAGTGGTGGAGAATAAAAATTCTAATACAAATACCCTAATTTCTGGAAAGGAAAGGAGATTCTACTTCCACGTCTGTTGTCGCTGACATGCAAGTCTGGCCGTACTAGATCAATTATTCGTCTCATATTGATTTTGGTGAATCTATATTTGCATCGAAAATCTAATTCTGAGAGAGCTTCAAACGGATCGTATCGCTTATTGTAGGTTTTACGTACGCGCGGTTGACGTACAATTCGTATACGATCGATGTTTTCCAAACCCGACCGCAAAATGTCGAGATTATCAAAAAAGTTTTCCATTTCGAGAGAGTTTGGTACGCAAGTTGACGCGAGTTTAGTCTATAAACCTAGGGGACCCGCGATCTAAAATCTGACAGGTCGATAATCTGCTGTATTACCCACCCGCGCATGCGCGCGGCCGTGAGTAAGAATTTGGAATAATCCGTTCATTTATGTGTACATTTATTTTCATGAGTAAGACTGATAATGTTTAACGGGTGACCGGATAAATCGTCAAAATGATAATTCATCACATCTTTAAAAAGTTATTTAAAGTCATGGAAATTGGTGAAGCAAAAACTTTATTAACTGGGTTAAGTAAGTTAGGTTAGGTTAGGTTTAATTTTTTTTTTCATCGTTTCCAATGACTTTATATCACTTTTTAAAAGTGTGTTAAATTGTCACTGTGTTGAGTTATCATGGAACCGTTACGTATCTCTCTTGACCAAAGACATAATGCGTTTTTTTTTTTAAATCTCACCTTATTTTAAGAAGTTGCACTTCAACACGTTTTTCTGGCTTGGCAGACATAAAATATATAATGTGTACATTACGAATGCATTGCATCTGTATTGAAGAGATACGTGTTCCATCCAACAGAAAAAAACACGTGATAAAATTACTAATTACAATTCCTTATCTTGATACAATTATGAAATTACCACAAATTAGTATACACGTCGTCGCAATTACAAAAAATATTCAACCTTGTCGAATTAATCCGAATTTATCCAGTTTTTTTTCAACTAAATACCATCGGATAAGATTAGATAAAATCCCTGTATTGATTGATTTCTTCGAGTTTAGTCAGCTTACGATATTGTTTCCGAGAATAATATTATTAATTAATCAGTTTATCGGCACCTGACTTGATATATAAGTATGTATAATGTATAATTACGGCGCCGCTTAAAATAACACGATAACAGAAAGGGTTTGACGTCGTAATACAGCGCGATAACAAAAAAGGTTTGGCGAAGTTTAAGATAACGCGATAACAAGAAAGGTAGGGCTCGACACGTATCCGTATAAAGCATTTAAATTGAATCATGCGATATCGTGTTGTGGTCGTCTTTAGTTGGTTGTATACATAGAATAAAGAGTGTTATTCTTTATTATATGGTTGTATAGTTTGATGGGGCCACGAAGAGATAAAGAATCTATGAAAAGCCATTCAAAGTCATTGGTAATAGAAACGGCTGACTAGTTTTATTGAAGGGAAACTAAGTAGTATCTAGACTTTATATTATTTCATTAGCTATACATTCTAGAAATTTTTGTTTTATTTTTCATTTAAGTACATTTGTTACTTAATTTTGATTTATTTTACTACCGGTTTCGACAAAACCACGTCATTAACTAGCGATGATAAAATTAATTAAAATAAGTACAGAAAAAAATGGTTTGGTGAGGGTGGGGGGATGGGAGCGAGAAAGGTGGGAGGAGTCATTGGGTCAGGGAAACATTGTCAATAAAGGTGATTTAGTTCACAAAATAATAGCACCATGTAAGTAGGTGAAAAATGAAAACCATAAACAACCGTCAGTGGTATAATGTATATAATAATTCACTGTTGGTCCATTCATCTCACAGTACAGCATCCGCTATGAGATGCACGTGAAGCGGGAATATTCATTTCTAGACTGTATGAGAATGATCTCACCGAAAAGACGTTTTGTCAGAATGCCGTGACCTTGCAGTCAGTCTTGCTTGTCAGAAGTAAATGTTTTCTATGTGTGATTGAAATGGCAAACATTAGACAAAATACATTATAATGGTGGAGTCACGAAGCTCAATGCCTATCATCGACGTCTCACGTACTTCACTAACTAACCTAACCAAAACGCCGTTTCCCCGCAGGAGTAGGCAGAGAGGACGGACCGCCAAACAACTCGGTCACACCACACACTCCTTACCTCTTCACTTTATTGTGCCATGTCTTTCCGGGAGTCCCTGACATCTTCTACCATTCACATTCGCGTCATACATTAATTACACCCTTTCGTTAATTCTCGCCACATGCCCAAACCATCGAAACGTCCCTATGCCATTGTCTAACATAATATCTACATTATTTTTTAGTGATAAATTTAATTTTTATAAGACAAGGTTTTTATGCATAGCACAAAGGATAACAAATTATGATAACAAAATAACGTTGGTTGCTTACAGGTGAAAAAATATAATAAGCAATAATAATTGTTGATTGAATTACTAGTACATATTGAATTATTTGGCGTGTTGGAAATAAGCCGACGTAGCTCAGTGGTCCAGAGCGCCTGACCGGACATCAGAAGGCGTGGGTTCAATTCCCGTCGGCGACATTTATTTTTACTCGGAAGATATTTTCAATTCGTATGGATATTTCAGGCGACTAATTAACTAATTATTGCTTATAATAATTTGTTATAATATCAACATGTTTTAAAATTTTTATAGATATTAATTAATAGCAATAATTATTAATTTATTATATTACTAACTTGAGATGAATGTAGGTGAATTAGGTTGTGTTGTTGCAATCCCTGTCACATTTGATCAACGATTAGCGCCATTTGTTAACACTTTGCCACAGTAAACACATAGCTGCGTCTGTTCTTGTTCTTTTGCTTTACATGGGGAGGCCCTAAGGAAAATAATGTCCTTCGGGGCTTGTGTTTCCTTTGGTGATGCTTTGTGGACGGTCCTTTGAGTAACTGAAAGATAGGAGGTTTTGGGAATGGAAAAGGTATGACGGTCGTAGTCGAGAAAACTGTGCAACTTCCATGATACCAGTGCTTTCGAAAATCTTTTCCGTTTCAAATAAAAAATCCATTTTTTTTAGTTTGCAGTCGAGATTCAACGTGTTGCATTTTGTAGCAAAAGCTGTGAAAATTACACAATGCGAGAACTCACCATTTGTGAATTTTGAGTCCGACATGCAGACAACGGATGCTGTTTTCAGTTGAGATAAATAATTCATTGGGTAATTTATGTTTTTATGTAAAAACAAGAATCCCAACTGTCTAGAGCCAGTGGGATTATGGCATGAGGACCCTGATTTTGGTATGTTGTATGGCTGAAATAAAGAGGCGGGGGGAAGAGATGAGGAAGATCTCATCTGGTCACCAAAGCTGAAGCAATTTCAAGCAACATATCAATTTTGAATTGCGGTTTTTTTTCACCAGAGTATCTTCAACTCTGGAAATGTAACTCTTATGTTGAATTATTTTTGTGAAAAATCAGTTCAAGGGCGCTTTATATTTCTGAACAAGTAGTAGCACGATGAAATCTTTTTCTATCCTGTTAGAGCTCGTTACAAATACATACCTAATATTGTTCCTTGGCACCGTGTGGCAACGTGGCAACTAACGGGGTGCATTGAACTCTGGTCCCTCCCGTCTTATAATAAATAATGTTGTACTTTATTATATGTATCTATTGGGAACATCGGATATATAAAATGGTAGAAGTGAATTGCGGGAGTTCCATTTTTCCACACTTCTATTAGTAAAACTAACTGTACCCCGCCACGCATTGCTGTGGCTCAGTCTGTCTTTACAGATAGAAAAAACAATAGCGCGTGTTTCTTTTAAGTCCAACAGATGGCGCTGTTTTTTATCTTTATTTTTTAAAGCATGATACAACAGTAAACTTGTAAAAAAAGATGTTTTTTAAAACATGATATAATAGTAAACTGATAAACCGAATATGAAACAATATTAGTAAAACAGTATCACTAAATAATATAGAAACTAGAACAATACTACATAAAAGACAAAGTGCTGGTATTGATTACGCTTAATTCTATAAATGGAGTCAATAAATATATCTATAGTACCTACCACCAAACTTGCTGTCCATGCATGATCATGCATCCTATTAGTTAGTGAGTGTGTCTGATAGTTGGTTGTGTACGTATTGCAGAAAAATGTTACATTTTGTCTCGCGTTCCTAGTCGGCACATGGAATTTAATGGTGGCAACGATGGCAGAACCTTCAATTAAGTTGTTAATGACTCTGCGTAACACAACCAGGTCTGACATAATTTTCCTTTCAGACAGTGTTATTAGATGCAATTGATTCATAAAACTGACATAATTAATTCAATTGGAACTTTGAGCTTAAAATTTACGTACCTAAAAATTTGTGCTGAACTCTTGTTAGAGTGAACTTTATATAAAGGGGACCAAAAGGTGAATTATATTCTTCTACTTGACTTCTGACTAGTTAAATATAGAGGGTTGTCATAAAATATAAGGACGATCAGTTAAAAAGCCTTATCAGTTATATGGTTGATGTGCGCGATGAAAGTTTAGTTTTCATCGAATGTTACACGTTTGTGACACTGGTATTAATTTAATATTATTACGTTGTTATTCATGTCAGATATTATATTGGTGTGCGGGGAGAGGAAGGAGTGGGGAAGTACCTGGCTATTCGAATCTGGTCACCTTACATGACTATTGGCATTATCGTCCTTCTTTAGCCTACGTTTCGGACAGCGACAGTGTCCAATGTTCATCATCGGGGTAGATGTGTTTTGATTGTGGTGAAGTGTGTGTCACTATATATGTAGATGTGTAAATCGTGTAGCAAGTGCTAATTAGTGAAACTAATGAGGTTTTCGGCGTTTAGTTTTAGTGTAACCGTCAAGTACCTATTGATAATGATGGGTTTTGTGGATTTCTATTGCTTCTGCATTTAGGCAATTCAATCCGGCAGGAAGTTCAAAACGGCACAATAACCCAAACATTAATCACGATAGTACTTTTGGTCGTGAAAATCTCAAGTCGTATACGACTTTCGCCGTTTCAAACAACGTTTGTTCTGAATATTAGTCTTTCACCAAGGCGATATTGGCCTGTCTGAGGCGTATGGGTCGAATGGTAGGTGAGTTGGCGACATCAGTGTTCTTTCAAATCGGTGTGTGGTGTCACACTTCTAGGGATTTTGTTTTCAGTGGTTGTATTGGATGATTGGCTTGGCTGGGAGCGAAGGGAGTGCCGACTGCCGACTGCCAACTGCCAGCTGTTTGATGATTGATTTAACTCAGCTGCACCGAGGGACTTTCAATACGCCGCAGGCAGAACTATTTGTGTTAGAATCTATCATAGAGAATTTTAAAATTAATCCTCTCTAGTTTTTTATAAAAAAAAATCCATAAAGTACACACAGGAGCCCATGAAGAAAATAATTTCCCTAAGGGCCTATATCATCTTTGAGGAGTGAACAGGGTTCTTGGAAGAGGCTCGTGTTGTAGGAGAGGGCAAATCGTTCCACAGCCGAGCTGTTGAACTCGAGAACGAATCATGGAAACGACCCGTCCTCTAGTACAAATGTTGGACTCGCATTTGGCTTCTTTCTAGAATATAAACTTTAGTTCCTCGAAGCATCTTTCATTGAAATACGACGTTTTCAACATTTCTTCAAATATAATACACCTGTGCAAAATTCACCTAAACGTTAGAAGCAATAATACTGATGCAAACTAACCTTTAGCATATGGTATCATTACGAAATATTTGGTTATATTTGAGCAGTAATTATAATTCAATTTCAATACACAATTTATTATTCCACAGCCGACTAACATTGTAATGCAGAGGACAATGAACAGACAGACATAATTATTTTATAGCAACTGATCAAATAATATGCGAACAGACACAACGTGTTTTATGTGGAATATGGGAGGTTATGCATATCTGAACGTTTCCCATATTTTCCTATTCAAAAGATATTTAACTAACCAGTAGAGATAAGACAAAATAGTCGACGCTGCAATTGAAGTGCTCCGTACCGTGAACACGATTCTTAGTCACTGCAAATGCAGGGGTTCGGCCCTTAGCGGTTAAGAACCGCATTCCAAATTTTTACTGACATTCCTATACCACACTTCCCTTCCGGAAATAGGGTACCGGGTGCGCTTGCACTCGGCGAACAAGAACTGGTCTGGTATCACGACTCTTCACTTTCACAACCGAGACTTTCATTGACTTCTACTTTCAAATGGTCAAAATTCTTATGTTTTGCGATAATAAATGACCTTTTTCGAAATATTGCTCTTTAATAATAAAACTTATAAAAGAACGAAATTACTTAATAGTTTTTTTAATCCTTTTTTTAACACCATACTGTTTTTTCTACAGAGGAGTTTTGTTTTCCTGTTATGTTATAAAAAATATATAATATAATGTAGAGACGAAAATATTTTCCAGCTAAATATGTAAGCATTATTCACAAATAACTCAGTCATTTGAGGCTTTCCTGTAAATAAAACAGTCGTACGACTTGTGAAAATCGGAATTATGATATTTAACATTATGATTTGCGAGGGTCTATTTCATAGATAAAATAAATGTATTTTCAAGTGACCAAACGACAAGCTAGAATAATATTAAGATACTTTAATTCCTTGCCAAGCTAATATTATAACATAAACTCGTGGCAAGTGTGGTGAGCTCTAGGAAATCCATGGTTGATTTATTGGCACACTAGGGGTTAAGCCTCTCAGGCCAGTTCCAAATAGTTTTAGAATTCTCACGGTTTCTGCTCGACCTATCGAACTAGTGAGGTTATCGTCTCGAAATAAAAGCGTTATAATCGAGGCGATTTACGCAAAAGAAAAACAAGGTAAAATGTGGTAGGTTTTGTTAATAATGTCAACAGATGGTCACGCTAAAGTAGAACTCTACTTTACCAACTTATTAAAATTATCGCGGAATAACTAAATAGAATTCTCTCCCTTTCTCTTATACCCTTCTTCGACCTATTGAATATTTCGTAGGTGACTTACTCGCTATTCAAAATAACATCACTAATATTTTTTTGAATTATGAACGTCTTAGGTTTGCATAATTATTATTAATTACAAAAAAATACCGTTTCTCGTCACGTATATATATGATTATCTAGTGAATCTACTCACGTACAGAAATACATACTGCCATGAGCCCTGCTTTGAGTACGAATCATGTCAATTGTAGATAATGTATGCTTGAATATGGAAATATATATCAATTAATGAAGTCGTGTATGACTATGATTCGTGTATTAAGTTTTATTCACGATTAACCGTGTTTAACGTGCGCTTCGTCAGTATTACTTAATGCAAATAAATCATATTAAATTAAATTAGTGACGGGAATGGGAGGGCATAATCGAGATTTCGAAATAATCGACAAGTTTCGTGTTGACATATTTTATTAGTGTTCCAGTAACTCAGCTGGAAGACAAATTGGACGCTTTTATAATTCGTGTGTATAACACATAAAATAAAATAAAACGTACGTTCTTTATCACAAAATGATGTAGCTCTTTCTTAAATATTATATAATAGTAGCTAGTTAAATTGAGACAAAGGGTTTACGTAAACACCTCTCGAAGTCAGTACACTTTACCCCCGGACACACTGTGTATGTATGTGGCGGCCTTTGACTTTTGGGTGTGATAGATTGCTAATATTTTAAAAAAATACATTTTTTAGAGTGTTATTGATGTTGTAGCCCAAAACGATTTAAAAAAAAAAAAAAATTGTTTGAGAATTTCGGGAAATCTGTCTAACTGAAAATTCCTGTAAATCTTCTAGTTAAAAACGGAATTTTCGATTAAAAAAACAAAACATTTTGGGCTACAAACAACATCAATAAACACACCCAAAAGTAACGAACCACCACGTTACGAGTTAAATAAGATTCGAAACATTCGATTTTTCCGAACGCACCGAACATTTCGATTATGCCCATCATTATTTGAAATAGAAGAATGGATCATTATTATTTCTTTTACTATTGAAATGACTACTAATGACAATAATTGTTGTTTCATAATAATCATGAATAAAGTTATATAATAATTATGAATAAAGATGGGATGAGATATGAGATGCCACCATCAATTCATTTTAATTATTCTGTTGATTGTCTTCTGTCCGTCTTTTATTCTTGTTGATAACCCCTCTGATGATCACAATAATATATGTATAGGTACATTGGTCGAAGTAGAAAAAAGCATAGCCCACCTTGTCGCTGACTAAAATTATTTTAGTATTAGGAACATTTCGAAGTTTGGACTGAACGTTGATAGTTTGTAAAGGTTGGGGCAATAAATGGTTTTGTAAAGGCGGCTGTAAACGGCGGTCCTATGTCCAAAGTTCGAGTAATACGAATTTATTAATGTTGTGTACAATTTGGTTAATATCGCGCTATTATGGCTATTATTAGTGTTTTTGGCTAATTAAAAATGACCTTTTGCAGAAGTTTAAGCAACTTTGAACAAGTAACTTTGAACGACCTATTAAATGTAAATTACATTGCTCGAATAGTCTAAAACCTTATTTAAGTACCTACATAATAAATATATGGACGAGGACCGGTCACTGAGTTGGCATCGCGTTTGGGTCCCACCCAGGCGTGGTGTGTTCAATTCCTCGGCTGGCTAAGTCCTCCATCACAACGCTAGCAACGTTGTCCGCTGATTGTCAGGTTATTCGTAACCCGGGAATGTTTGTAAGGTGTTTAACAAAATTTGAACAATTCATCAAATTTCAAAGTTAATAATTCAAGTTCTATGAAATTCCTGTTGACACAGTGAAACGATCGTCCCAAAAAGAAATAATAACAGTACTTGAATAGAACTTAAATTTTTACATTGAAATTATGATGAATTGTTCAAATTCTGTGAAACAATCCGTCTTATTAGTTGCTACTTAAAAATATCAAAGCTTCATAGCTCATGATGTTAGAAGCTAAATAAAATCCATTCATATGAAAATTTCGGAGGAAAAAAACATTTAGTGACCTCTCACCGTTCGTGGCTTTCAACTTAGTTAAGAAGGTTAATGAATGCACCTATGTTTGTAGTTTTGTTACATTAAATTCGATAAACCTTTATTGTAGAAAATTACAAAGTGCAATACATGGCTTATAGTAATAATATCTGTTTTGCGGCAGCTATCGATGTTTCGGCAGCAATTTAGCGACGAATACCAGTTTATCCTCGACTTCGGTTACCTTCCGCCCTTAAGCTAAAGGTTAATCACTACAGGAAAGCCGGAGAAATAAGCATCGATAAACCGTAACAACTTTTATGAATCCTAAAACGTAAGAAATGAATCGGCCATTATTTCGACCGGGTTAATCAGTGTTCGTTCCTTGAACCGTGTTCACTGGGGGGCTCGCGTGACAGTTTCTAACTTCAACCTGAAATAGCAATACGCTAGCTTTTTGTCACTTCTTCTGATGCCCTCTCACATTGGAAGTCGGCTATCATCCGGAACAACGCTGGAAGTCCTAGTCCTAGTCGCACAAATCATAATAAAATAGTTCGTTTAAGTTAAATAATGATGAGCATATCGGCTTCATTCTCCAGACAATCAGATGCTTACCTCGAACGCAATTATATTTAATACTAGTTGACGTGTACCCGTCGTTGCTGGGGGTTAAGAAATATACCATCGCAGACTTTTCTGTAGGCCTTTTTAAGATATACAATATCTCATAAGGTTCAACCAGCGTTAGCGATGTAAGCCCCCGAAAATATTATTTTTACGACTTATTGCAAAACATCGACTTTTCTCTACTTTCTATGAAAACCTTCCGGAAGAAATTCTCAATTGGTGTACATTATGAATACCAAAAAATATGCTTTAGATAAATTGTAGGTTTTCCTATCGCTTCGCTTGAGTAGAATACAAATAAAAAAATAAATTAATCAATAAAAAATATAAATATAAACTACTAAAAAAACATTTTTTTAATAGAAATGTATGAACGCGTAAAGGAAACAGTTTAAAAAAAATACTGTATTATAGCTAAGATTCTCTGTGACAGTTTCACTCGATTGACTTTTTTATTTTCTTGTAAAATTATTTACAAAATAAATAAAAACCACTTTTTTGCTTCAAATCGAACGTTTCTAGACTCTAGATTTTAATGCCTATTAACTGCAATATAAGGTATACCAAGAATATACATATTTTTGGCTTTTAGCTTCCTCTTAAAATCTATTCCGTAGTTTAGAAGAACTAAGCGCACAGACAGACGCGGATAGCGACTTTATTTTATACTATTTAATGTTTAAAAATAATAAACAACCTACTACCAAGATAATTTTAAAACAATTTGTTTTTGTTAGTTATCAGTATAATAGTTTGTTAGTTATATTCTAAATAATGCTGAAAACCATTTGAATTGCATTCTAATGCAATGTATATTTTTTAATATTATCAAAACATCTAATTTTTTTTCAGAATTTTTATATAATACTAATATTAGGTTGGCCGTATGTGGCTTTAGCTGTCGAGAATAATAAGTAAGTGTGAGAGAATAGTAAGGTGAAAACTTCAAGGTCGGGGTCCAGATTATTCCAACCGCCTGCTAGTTAAGAAGTCAGAGCCATTGTCATTCCATCTTAATAAAGTCCCAAGTGTTTTATAAGAGAGTTGAGAGTGTGAGAAAACCCCGGAGATACAACAATTCGTATACGAAATCAAGCAAAATGAGCGTAAACGTAGCATTGATAGTACCTAATTGGGTACTGATTACTGATAACAGCTTGACTGTCACCGGTTGGCTGTTGGTTAGTTGAATTGCCGTAGAGCGGGACACCTTGACTTACAGTACTTATTGGTTCAGTAAACTTGTCCCACCAGAATGCGGTGAGCCGCATGCCAATCTTCCTTTTTACTACGAACTAGTAGTGACCAGTTATAGTCACCGGTCGGCTACTATTTTCCACTACTTGACCACTCACTACACGGTGTAGTGATAAAGTATTAATAATAATATAATAATAATAATATTTTATTCCAGGATGTGGGGAGGTTAGTGCAATCCCACACGTCCCATATATTAACTTATTTGCATGCGACATCATTTCTAAAACACGTTTCACGGTGTCGTCTCGGTAATGAATGAATACTGAGATTCTAAGAAGCGACTTACTCCGTAATACGAAGCGAATCTGTTAGCTATGAACTGTTAGCATTGACAAGTTGAGATTTGCACAGCATTTTATGTCTGTAATTTCTAAGACAACACAACTACAGTTTTCAATTTGTAAATTGGTTATGGAGAGGAATCCGTGTCGACCCTTCGCTAATTGAAATAATATCTTTTTTGATGCCTGTAACTTTGTATTTATATATCAATGAACTTATGCGAGCCATGAACCATTTACGTAACACACAATTATCCACGAGTTAGATTGAGGGTAAAATACGTTGCACATTGTTGGCAGCAATATGTATACATATATTTTTTAAATAATAAATGCCTTCATTCATCTTTATCTCGGGTTCACACCTGTCGCCGTTCTGATGACTACTATTCCTGGTTTTCTAGACTTGTTGGCGCCATGGCCACATCTTTAAATGTGTGTCAGAGTTTTTTTTAGGTTTAAGTATTAGGGATTCTGAAAAATGAGGTGAAGGTGACGTAAATGTTGCCACGAATCAATTTGAAGAAATATATAACAATGTACACACCCCTTCTGCAAAATGATGCAACGTTTTTCAGCGTAACGGCGTGCAGCATCGATCTGTCTTCGAGGATTTGGTGGAGTGGTCATTACACTCTGTGCTTTGAACTTGTCCACGTTCACACAACGCAAGTGTCCCTACGTCCCCATTCGTGCATCACGTACGTCCTGCGGTTTTGGACGCACTAGGTGTATCCGATAGTGAGAGAATCCTTGCAATATAGTAGCGCGTTCCACAACTAGTTGCATAAATATATTTGCTAAGTCTTGTGTTCTTCCTGAAATAGAACACCTCATGTTTTTGTTCATGAAAGAATGCGACCAAACAGTGCCCCTTGGTGCTATTTTGAATAAATCAATGACTTAATGAAGCCCTGGAAGGGTCATCACACATAACCCTTTTTCAGTTGAGAGGAGCCCATTCTTTGATTACAAACGTACTTTGTTTTAGTAATATTTTCTATAGATACGACTTTAAAATCATCAAAGTCTTCTTCATTTTATATGTGTGGGCCTTTGTCCTGCCTGTTATTGGTTTATTAATATAGATTATGCCTTTAAAATCATCAAAGCCTTCTTTAGGCCTTCTCTTGAAATTATATGTGTAGGCCTTGGTCCTGCCTGTTATTGTTTTATTAATATAGATACGGCTTTAAAATCGCCATTAAAATCATCTAAGCCTTCTTTCATCAAAAATACGCCATTAAAATCATCAAAGCCTTCTTTCATCAAAAATACGCCATTAATATCTGATTATTTTGGTGATTTTTCTCTTTCAGATTTTCGTTTAGAATTCTCTAATATTATCTTCGATACATACGCCATTAAAATCATCAAAGCCTTCTTTAGGCCTTCACTTGACATTATATGTGTGGGCCTTTGTCCTGCCTGTTATTGGTTTATTAATATAGATACGGCTTTAAAATCATCAAAGCCTTCTTTATATGTGTGGGCCTTTGTCCTGCCTGTTATTGGTTTATATAGATACGGCTTTAAAATCATCAAAGCCTTCTTTATATATGTGGGCCTTTGTCCTGCCTGTTGTTGGTTTATTAATAAGTGTGCATTATCCCTTTTCTATTGTTTGTATATTTTGATTTATTTTGTATATATGTTATGTTGTAGTGATTATTGGACAATAGTCCATGAATACGTAAATATATCGTTTGTATATATCTGCCTGCTGCAATAGCAATAAGCGTAGCGTGTGTAAAGTATAGTATAAATATTTATTTATCTTATTTCTTTGAAACGGTTGCACATAAAATTGATTATAATATTTCATTTTTCTCGAAACTCGGGCCTTAGTTTCTTGAATAAGGTTTTAATGGGTCATTGTTGTAATTTTCACGTACTTTCATTGCACGGATTTTTATTGGTTGTTCTTTGACACGTTTCCAAAACCGACACCGATACTGACTACATAAATATATCTCTCGCATGAAATCAAACATACTGATTTCGGTTGTCTGCGATAATGTGTGAAACATTCCTGCGTAAGTTTATTCATGTTCATTGAACTTTTAATGTTCAAAATTGGAACTGATTGTGGGAACCAAACGATAAAGTGGGTACCAAAATTATTTTATTTTAATTATAATTCTATAGTAAACAATGATAGATTTAAATCTGAATTACTAACAATTTATTAAAGTTTACGAGAGGTAAATTTGTCATCGTTTTTAATTATTTCTTGGTGATGGGCAATGATCTTGAGGCAAATTTCTAAATAGTATAAAAAAGTCGCTATCGGTGTCTGTCTGTTTGTGCGCTTAGTTCTTCTAAACTACGCAACGGATTTTGATAGGGTTTCCATTATCATTTAGAGAATTTCTTAGGATTTTTTCTAAATAAAATATATGCATATTTTATTTACAGAAAGTAGATGTTTTGTGATCAAGTCGTAAAAAAATATTTTCGGGCGCTTACATTACTTACATTACTAACGCTGGCTAAATCTACGGAATTGTGAATCTTAAAAGGGCCTACAGAAAAGTCCGCGAAGGTATCTATAAGTCTATCTCCTAAGGATAACCTCTAGCAACGCCGGGTACACGTCAGCTAGTATTTTATAAATTCTTTCAGCTTCACAAATCCTACAATTACAATATCCCGTGATTTTTACGCTAGTAATGAATAATTGTCGAGTTGAACAACCTTCATGATTCTCAATACCGAAACTAACAAAATGTGTATTTGACTCTTTGAGGAAAGAAGGTGTTGTGTCAAATCTGAATATTTCCGCTTAAATCACCTTGGACGCTGTGGGCGGAGTGGACTATTCTATATCTAGTAGTATATTCTGTAACCACATTATAACAATAATAATTATCAGGTTCACGTTTCCTCCGCGTATCTCGTATTTGGAATTACGTCTCGCTTTGCATTTGGCTATTTGGCAAGAAGCCTTGAAATGCGAAGCTCGAAAGACACGTCATTTTTTTTAAGATTCTCGACGAAAAAATGCTGACCGTGAATCGAGCTCTTGCCGTGACGGTACAGTGACGCAAGTGTCTAAAAATAATAATATTTTACTGCTTATAACAAAACGCGTGCAATTACGCTTTTTCTGACATGCGTTTGGCAATCGTGAAGATTTGTTTTTTTTTTTTTTTCTGTTCGTGTTATTTTGAAATATATCTTTATTATATCGACTTGTCAAATTTTATGCAATCTTATCGTTTGTCAGGCGAATTGATGTTTTTGGTTCTTATTAAATAATATTCTGAAGAATATCACATGATGGTAATATCATTGAATGAATTTAAAAACAATACGCAAAATTTTTAAACGTTTTTTAAACAAATCGACTTAACTCATTTTATATGTAGTCTTGTGCTTCCCCGTTTTAGATAAATGCTCTGTGATGGTGAGAATCATCATAAATATATTGACATACACACGCCAACATAAATATATTGATAGACAACACACGCCAACATAAATGTATTGATAGATAACACACGCCAACATTAACGTATTCATAGATAAAACAGCTATATATCACTCAAATACTTGTCGATTTTTATCAATATTAGACAACCAGAATTAGCTCTAATTGAACTTTGCGGCGGTACATACTAAAACTTCTTTTTGTCAAAGAAACTATTTATATCAGGCACCACTTATGTTTAATATTCTTCCAAATCATATCAAATCTACCAATTCTTTAGTTAAATTTAAAAAGTTAATCAAGATTTTTGTATTGACAGACGATTGTCTTAATATTTTTTCATCCTTGTCCTTTCTTAAATAATAAGATTTAATAAGTCCCATTTGCTAAAAACTGAATGTCATCCTATCTGTCTTTATTATCTACTTTGTTTCTTCTTTTGAATAAAGATTAGTTATGGTTCATATATTGTTATAATATACTGTAAAATTACCCATCTGGTAACACATCTAATACATATTTTTCTCTAATTTTGAAATATTTTGTGTTTGTTTGTAGATTTACTTTATGTTTGTGATTACTCTTATGTTTGCTTCACTCAAATGTAAATTGTTAACCTCGATACACGCTTAGTCCTAGTGAGGTTGATTTTTTTGTGAAAAAAAAGTGTTTTATGTATAGTGAGGTGCAATAAATAAATAGAAATAACACACGCCAACATAAATGTATTGATAGATAACACACGCCAACATAAATATATTGATAGATAACACACGCCAAAATAAATATATTGATAGATAACACACGCCAACATAAATGTATTTATTGATAACACACTCCAACATAAATATATTGATAGATAACACACGCCAAAATCTAAATATTCTCTGAAAATAAGACCCGATCTTTTGTATGTTTGGACTCTGATTCTAGGATTGATATCAGATTTTCCAGATCAGCTCTAGTTTTTGATACAATACAATGCTAATTATTTATTGTAATTTTTTTATTGTTATGTTTTCATCTCGGCAAGTAATGTCTAATAAAAGCCTGATTTTTCACGCGTGGGGGAACTGAATTGATTATAATTAAATAAATGTTCTTCCACACTATTTAATGTTTTGTTTGTTTTGATTAAATTTAGGCCAAACCGCGTTTGCATATTCATGACGTAATTGTTTATATTTGGATTGTGAACTGTTCGATTTGGTGGTCCGCTTCCTACGCTAATTATACCTAATTTGCATTAAATTCATTGCATTTCCGGAAACCGTGTTTTCTGTCGATATAATTAGAATTTATCTCCGCAAGGTTATTTTTTATCTACCATTGAAACATGCAAACAAAACCTGTTTTCAATGCCGCAGCCTCCTTTTAAATAAATGCTTTTGGGTTAATAGAGTGGCGGTGGTTATATGTATTATATCGATAGATAATATCCAAATTGTCTTAAATAATGTATTTACTCTAAAGAACGACAGAAAAAAACGGCTCTCGGTTTAGGTACTATCCAACCTTTGCTGAGCGATCGATCAATCGTTGTGTAACGTACTTCCTAACGTGAAGCGGTCGTATAGCTTCACCTCTTTCTCGCATAGGAAACTCTCTCATACACATGCCCCCGCAAACCCAACAAGTTTCTCGTTAACTCTTTAAGTTTTTAAGTTCCAAAAAATATATATATGTTATTTTTTTAGATAATATCCATACATTTGTTATGCCGAAACGTCAATTATATAAAATTCTCTCGATAGAAAAAAATCGCTAGGTAAGCTCCACTAAAGAGCAAGTGTTTTCCCGTCAATCTGAACCTGTACCTATATCTAAAGCGTCCTCTTTAAAATATCGAATTGCCGCCGGCGAAAACTGAAAGCCTTTAGAAAGCATTTCCATCACCACTACCACCACGTGGGGAGTTATCCCCGTCTACAACTATATAGCTAGGTACCGCCGCACTCAACTGATGATAATCTCAAGAAGGTGATCCACACCGTTATCCAAAGGAAACTGGGGGGCCATTCCGATTTTACTTAGCGATAAGGAATTGTCCTTAACCTTAACGATTATACATATAATGTATTATAGCTAGGTACGGCCGCACTCAACTGATCTCTCGGAGAATCTCAAGAAGGTGATCCACACCGTTATCCAAAGGAAACTGGGGGGCCATTCCGATTTTACTTAGCGATAAGGAATTGTCCTTAACCTTAACGATTATACATATAATGTATTATAGCTAGGTACGGCCGCACTCAACTGATCTCTCGGAGAATCTCAAGAAGGTGATCCACACCGTTATCCAAAGGAAACTGGGGGGCCATTCCGATTTTACTTAGCGATAAGGAATTGTCCTTAACCTTAACGATTATACATATAATGTATTATAGCTAGGTACGGCCGCACTCAACTGATCTCTCGGAGAATCTCAAGAAGGTGATCCACACCGTTATCCAAAGGAAACTGGGGGGCCATTCCGATTTTACTTAGCGATAAGGAATTGTCCTTAACCTTAACGATTATACATATAATGTATTATAGCTAGGTACGGCCGCACTCAACTGATCTCTCGGAGAATCTCAAGAAGGTGATCCACACCGTTATCCAAAGGAAACTGGGGGGCCATTCCGATTTTACTTAGCGATAAGGAATTGTCCTTAACCTTAACGATTATACATATAATGTATTATAGCTAGGTACGGCCGCACTCAACTGATCTCTCGGAGAATCTCAAGAAGGTGATCCACACCGTTATCCAAAGGAAACTGGGGGGCCATTCCGATTTTACTTAGCGATAAGGAATTGTCCTTAACCTTAACGATTATACATATAATGTATTATAGCTAGGTACGGCCGCACTCAACTGATCTCTCGGAGAATCTCAAGAAGGTGATCCACACCGTTATCCAAAGGAAACTGGGGGGCCATTCCGATTTTACTTAGCGATAAGGAATTGTCCTTAACCTTAACGATTATACATATAATGTATTATAGCTAGGTACGGCCGCACTCAACTGATCTCTCGGAGAATCTCGAGAAGGTGATCTACACCGTTTTCAAAGGAAACTGGGGGGCCATTTCGGTTCTACTTAACGATATGGAATTGTCCTTAACATTAAAGACTTTAGGGGCGATTCCTGTTCTACTTAAGGATAAGGATGGTATGATCAATTTCAGAAGAAGTAAGGAAACATTAAGCTTATTTTAGCCCAGCTAGCACGCCCTCAATACACTTCGATCGGCGTATCTTACGGTGAGCAGTGACCTACCATCTACTACTATGTAATACTGTCTGTCTGGACTTGTACATATTTTCTATTTCTCTATAGAATATGTACGAGTAGTTATAGCAGAAGGCTCTTGGTCGCTTTATTTATGTGTCTGGGTTTCAGTTATCCGCTAAACTGACTCGACTAGTTTGTATTTCCTTTGGTCGCCAGAGTAACTTTGTGCTATAACTACTCGACTAATATAGTTTTGTGTGAAGAGTTAATTGATGTACGAAGTTGGGGAGATGTAACTTGGATGTGTTCTGTCGCCATATTTTTGTTCAATATTTTTCTTGAAACTTGAGTCGAGTAGCAAATGCTGGAATCTTGTAAAATAAATAATAATATAATAGTGTATGTCTTCAATAACTCGTTCTTCCGTCCGCCTAGTTTTATTGGATGGAGCTGGCCTACGTCATTCCTCCTTCAATTAATCCGGGCCTCTTCAAGACCCTGTTTCACAAGTCCCTTCCTGCAGCCGCCTCACAGCGTAGCGCCTCACCTCTGCGATAATTCTGATAATTGATGATACTAATGTTAGTGGGCACATATACTAATTCAGCAAAGCGATCAACATAAGATTTTTTGTCGTTCATGGTGCCTAAGGCTGCATTGTTTACCTGTATAACTGTATACGCTCCACACCATCAAATCACATACATTTAGGCACTTTTTCACATCACTCTTTCGTACTGCAGGTTTAGTTTTCGGTTTCCTTCCATGCAATTTTCTAAAAAGTATTATGTGATTAACTAATGTTTGCTCTCTAAAGTTAGTTCTCCGTATGTGGTCAATACCTTTCCTTCGTCCTACAGGTTTAGTGGTCCATTTCCTTCCATTCAATTTTCAGAAAAGTATTACGTAAATAACTATTGTTTGCTCTCTAGAGTTAGTTCTCCGTATGTGGTCAACGGCTTTTCGATAAGACCACAATCCGTAGAAAAAGACTCGATTAAAACTCGTCAGAACAATAGGTAATAATATTAATGAATGTACTGTATGGTATCGAGGCTTGGTGGGAGTGCCGAGCAGCAAACATTCCACGATTAAAGCAATAAAAGTATGTGTCGCGTGAACAATGCTCACGTTATTTCAATAAATTATTTATTTTGACCTTGCCAAAGCCCCGGGAGAGCAGAAAGCAACTACGGTAATGACAACGAGAGCTACAAAACATGGTACATGTTATTATTATACACCGTAATGGAGCGTGTCACGAAAACTACACAAAACAGCAATACAAATAATTGATATCGTGACGATGTTAGCATTGCCTGCTTGAAAAAATGCACGGAAAACCGATAATGGGATGTTTTATTATTTATTGCGACACGTTTTGTGTCAGAGGGATGATTGAAAATTACATTCTCAAATCTATGTCACTTAACACGTATTTATGAAATATTATCCTGATATTTTTACAATGGCGTCCATCCATGTCTGAAGAGGAGAGAAAGCGAAACCTTAAATCTTTAAAATGGTATTATACGACGTAGAACCAGGGCTTTATTTTATATACTCGTATAATTTAAAAAAAGCGTAATAATCAAATAAAAAACGTTATCATTCTGACCTTCTTTTTAGACTGGAATTTTTGAGAGGTTCTTCTAATTTTTTTGAGCTTTCTTATAAGCTCGCATATTTGTTTGTTATAAGTTTTTTTAACGACTCTTTTAAAAATACAAAGTATAGAAGTTTATGCACAGTCCTCTTCACTAGGTACTCTTGGCAGGTTGTTGTATGAGTGTTAAATCATATTTTCGTCATCTTAATCGATGTTGATTTCCACGAAATAAAAAAAAAAATAGAATAAAAAATCTTCCTTCTTGTTGGCTGTAAGTTGTGCTGATGTTACTTCATAATTTTAATTATTTCCTTCATTATATGTGCGTTAAGTATTCCTTCATGGCGGAATCGTCTGCAAAGATTCCTTTCACGTGTAATAGCATAACGTTGTAGAAGTCATCAATAATGAATACGATCGGACTAAGAATAGTGCCTTGCAGAACTCCGAAAGTTCTTTAAACTAGTTACTTTCTTTCCATTTTCCTAGTCTGATTTCCTAGGCGTCTCCGTTCTGCGCTATTTCAGCGACCTCGGTTCATTGCTTGTTCTTGCTTGTATCTGGCGTGTCTTCGCAGTCTTTCCTTCGGGTGCTTTTCTCGGCTTATTTTGATGCAGTCAAATTGGTCAAATCTTTGCAGAAGTTGCTCAACTGGCATTCTGAGCACACATCCACAGCATCCTTCCTGCGCCTTTTCTATTTCGATTAGCAAGGGTGTTGAATTGTAGTACTAATGAGTGTGTTTGTGTTGTTGTTTCAGTCGATATGCGCCGAGGCCCCCTTCTCGGACGATCCGGCCGCGCTGGACGAGCTGGCGCGCTGCGACTACTCGAGCCGCGTGAGCAAAGCGCAGGCCGCCACGGGCACTGCGCCGCGCCGCGTGCGCGTCTACGCCGACGGAATCTACGACCTATTCCACCAGGGGCACGCGCGCCAGCTCAAGCAGGCCAAGAACATCTTCCCCAACGTCTACCTCATCGTGGGCGGTACGTTACACTCTCTCTCTCTTCGCTCAAGTGGCGATTCGACCTGTTTTATATCAGGGCTAATAACATCTTCCCCAACGCCTACCTTATCGTGGGCGGTACGTTACACTCTCTGTCTCTTCATTCAACCTTCGTAATTCACACCCACCAATCTTAATTACCATCAGGGGCAAGAACAGCTTTCTCGACGTCCACCACATCGTGGTTGGTTAAACTTTGCAATGCTCTCTCTTCGCTCAAGTAGAGATGCAACCCTCGAAACTCCCACCCACCTTTTTTAATGGTCGTTTTCGTGGTTGTTGGCCGTAGGTTGAATTTTATAATGTGAGTGATTGGTTCTCTCTTCGCTCAAGTGAACAAACAACCCTCGGGTTTCCCATCCACCTGACCATATTTAAATGGGAATTTTCTTTCTACCAATAAAAAGTTTTAATATTGCCCAATAGGCTAACTAGCTAACCATCACGCCGTTTCCCCGCAGGGGTAGGGAGAGAGGACGGACCGCCAAACAACTCGGTCTTGGCACACACTCCTTGCCTCATTCACATTCATACATATTCTTATATTATTCTGACTCTTGACATGGCCCGACTCAAGTATCTGATTCACTTGGTCGTGTCATGTCTTCCTCGGGCGTCCCCGACTTCTGCGACAATTCACATTTGCATCGTATATTCTCCTTACACTCCTTTCTTCGCTCATTCGCTCTACGTGCCCAAACCATCTAAGCGTCCCTTTCTTGATCTTACTCATTACGCTTACATCAGCCTTGCACTCTTTGCGGATCTCCACATTTCTCACACGATCGTACATGGTTTTACCACACATACGCCTCAGGGATCTCATTTCTACAGCATTCAGGCTCTCCTGTAAAATATTATTATATCAGTCAGCTTTGCCTTATATTTCAAAAACACACTTAAATCACAAAACGGCGCTGTTATAAAGTTGACCATTTATTTTTTTTATTTAAACTTTCGGTAAATATTTACCTAACTTTCGCATTTTAGGCACAGATTATGAAAATTACACTTCGTGCTACACGAAACAACCATTTCCGTCGGGAGATTCCTTTTTAAATACATCTATTTGAATTTCACTTTGTTTTGGGTGACCGAGCCACTTGTCGTGAAGTCGGACGTCTATTCAATCTAGCTGAAACTCGGCAGATAGACTTATTGTCGGTGACAAAGCATTCTGTCAACTTTTGGTGGCAATCACATAAACGCGGGCAAATACGCACTTTTCTGAAATTGGACAATATTACAGCAGTTAATATACGAAATAAATGTCTGTCCTACCCGATCAGTATTTGGCGAGGTTGTTAGCACGGACTCTAGTCCCTGGGAAGGAAGATACAATTCTCAGTCAAACCATGTTTAAATAGTTTAAATAGGCAAAAGCTCTTAAAAGCTATTTCCTCAGCAGTTTTACTAATGACTGACACATTCTTTCTTTTAATGTATCTATGTTGTCTTGTCTTTAATATAATGTTGTCTTTCCCGAAATGAGTTTTGTAAACTCACTGGGAATAATACATTATAACTTATTAATCTGCAATGTATTATTTTGTACTAAATAAAAAAAAAATAACTAGTTTAAGACATTTTAAAATAGATGTATTGTAGTAAAACGACATTGTTTTTTACGGGTAACAACCTATTAACATTTTTTTGCATGTAAATAGTAGTTAAAAAGTGTGGTGGTTAGGTAAATAATTACCAAACTTTAATTTTACTATATGTATTGACTCTTTAGATTTACTTTCATTGTTTTATTTGAATACGTACTAAGTACAAAAGAACCCAAATTGCACTCAACCATGCTGCTTGACCTCCCCACCAACACTTGTGATACGTGATTCTGTATTACACTGTATACTATCGCAGGAGAGCGTTATTTTCACTGTCAGGTCAGATCAGGTCAGGTCAGGTCATTCCGGGTCAAAATCACCCACTGTTTCGGAGACAGATAACTTTCTCGGAAACAGATAATACGGTATAAATTTGCTTATTCATGGGTTTTCTCGTAGCTTTGTTATTATATGTGTAGAAGTTTGTTACAGCAACTTTAATCAATCTATTTAGTGACATAAACATCACACCACATTTATTTGGCTGCTGATTAGGAGAATGGAATGTTTGTGACAATATTATTTAATTCTGTTAGTTTTTAGATTCTCACGGCCAAAAGCATTTTTGTTGTTTGTTTTTGGGGTGTTATGCCGTGTTGCGCTAACTCCTTCTTTAGCCGACGTTTCGGACAGCGTTGCAGTGTCCATCATCAGGGCAGATCCGGTAGATCCGAAGATGTGTGACCCCAAAAACAAACAACAAAAATTATTTAATTCTTTTTACTTTGTTGAGATTGCCAATTTATTTTCAAAGCAAATTACGCTATGTATAGTGGCTATTATAGGGTCCCAATCGAGAAAATGGATTTTGTTGTAAACAGATATCTTTGAAAAGAATGCATATATTTTAATTACGTTTTTTTTTACATAGTTCCTCACCACACCCCAACCATAAAATTATTGTCTTAAATTAAAGCTTTCTTTCGTAATACGACTGACTAGACAAACTGAAATTAATGTTAGTGTTGGGCCATTTAGTGATATTTAATGTGTAAAATATGGATATATTTTATTACATTACGAAAAAAAATTGTATGTCAGGGTGTTTGTAAGAAAATAGTCTTTCAGCATTGGTCAGTTTATTTCTCTTACATACAGGGTTCACAGCTTATAGTTGAAAACAGAGTACAGGAAAGTAGTAGCACAAAGTAAAGTAATTTAGAGTTTAAACAATGATCAGTAACGTTCTCACTAAACACTTAGCGTAATAACCTCTACAGAGGACCCGTAGTCTCTTAGTTGGGTTGAGGTTTTCCCGACAAGTAATGTCCCCGAGGGAGCTGTTACTTGAATTCCCAAGGAGGACCCGGGGGTTCTCTCCACTTGGTACTGGGGAGGGTTTAACTGGGCAATGACCACTAGGATTCTGTTGCTTAGTTTAACCAGGATACTGGATACTCTGGACTCCATATAGGAGTGTTATATACCCTTTGGGGCAGGGTAGTGCCGGCCAATGGGGTGTCTTCCTGTACGGGTGGTGAGCTGAAAGTTGCCGAGCGAGACGGCGCTATGCGTGTGAGGGAGAAAGTATTCGAATCCGTGCATCGGACCAAATACCGCGCGCTACAATTGTTTTTATTTCCTCATGAATCATCACAAAAAAAAAATATAAAAAGTTCAATAAGTGTAAGCCCTTTGATAAAATATTCTTCCACGCAAAAGACAAGAAGTTGAAAATGGTGAAGAATTAATACAGATATATAGATGTAAGTGGGTACAGTGGTGTTATATAAATTACATATCAGTACAAAATATATTTATAATCGCAATCTCACCAAAGAAGAAACTGGTTATTTTGCTTGGTGAGCGAGTCACACAAATTATAAGGAAAATAGAAAAGCATTATGCAATAGGTATATACATATAATAGGAACAATTGAAACTTCTGGATCATCTACATGTGCAGGTGTATATGTATAGGATTCTGTTACATACTAAATATTGAGCAATTAAGAGAGTTCACATTTTTCTAAATACATATATATATATACATAGTTAGAACCCTTACAAAGAGTTCGATATAAAATATTTACTATATCAGACAGCAATGCTTTTCCCGCCATTTAATTATGATCAGTGCAAAAGTAAGATCTGCCCTTCCCGCCGGAAGTGTGTTAATTGACCAATGTTGGAGATTTTGGATCTATGCTATCCGTCTATTTCTTGGTCTTCTCTAATCCCTCGTATTTAGTTGTCATTCCATGTCAGAAATCGTCAGTTACACAGAGTAATGAAATATACATACAGAGGTGAACTAAAAGATACGGGGAATAAACTAACATAAGCGGGGCAGTGTGCGTCGTGGGCGTCTACTTTTCAGTGATTAGCTAATAAATGTGTCCCACAGTTTGCGTCAACTCGCATTACAGTTAAAGTATTTTTCCATCCTTTTTTACAATGGTGCTTGAATTCCTCGCTGTCCTTAGTCGTAACTAAAAATCCCAGATCTCGTGAGAAAGGTTTTACTTATTTACAAAACCGAATATTTTCTAAGGGAAAATGGTTTTCCCCTTTGAAATTGTCATTTAATTCACTCTTCGCACTAAACTGTCAATTTGTATTTTGCGTCGCTCTATTTATGTTTTGATTACACACTAGAGTGTCACACACTGATATCTTAAAATCTGTTATTAAACTGAATAAGCTTAAAGTAACTCTTACCTGTGGAATATATTGCGATATTAGTGATTACTGTCTTTACCATTTATACAAATACTAGCTGACGTGTACCCGGCGTTGCTCGGGGGGTTATGAATAAGGGGGTTATTAGTAGAATCGATGACATGTTGTGGAAGTTTGTTCCGTGCATCCACTACTCTATTGGTTTATATTAGTAGAATCGATGACATGTTGTGGAAGTTTGTTCCGTGCATCCACTACTCTATTGGTTTATATTAGTAAAATCGATGACATGTTGTGGAAGTTTGTTCCGTGCATCCACTACTCTATTGGTTTATATTAGTAAAATCGATGACATGTTGTGGAAGTTTGTTCCGTGCATCCACTGCTCTTTTTTTTTTTTTTTATTGTTGATACATTTTTTTTTACAATATTTCATATTTCAATTCAGTAATGTTGGCCTCACTGGGTTGTTTACCCGTGCTGAGGCCCCCATTTTATAATTTAAGAATTTATACATTTAAAAAAAAAGAAAAACAACATTAAAATAAAGATAAATTTAAAATAAAAATAAAGATTAAAATTTAAAATATAATTATAACACTAAAAGAAAAATATCAAAAGAGAATGTAAATCGGCATTTATAATGATATATGTGTTTGTGCGTGTTGCGTGTTTTATATATTTTTTTGTGTTGCGTGTATATGTTTTATTCTTTTATGTTATAGAATTTTGGTAATATTGTCTTTTTGTTCTTTAATCCATTTTTTTATTTTGTGTTTGAATTTATTTTTATTTTCTCTATTGGTTTATATTAGTAGAATCGATGACATGTTGTGGAAGTTTGTTTTTTGCATTCACTACTCTATTGGTTTATATTAGTAGAATCGATGACATGTTGTGGAAGTTTGTTCCGTGCATCCACTACTCTATTGGTTTATATTAGTAGAATCGATGACATGTTCTGGAAGTTTGTTCCGTGCATCCACTACTCTATTGGTTTATATTAGTAGAATCGATGACATGTTGTGGAAGTTTGTTCCGTGCATCCACTACTCTATTTGTTTATATTAGTAGAATCGATGACATGTTGTGGAAGTTTGTTCCATGCATCCACTACTCTATTGGTTTATATTAGTATAATCGATGACATGTTGTGGAAGTTTGTTTTTTGCATTCACTACTCTATTGGTTTATATTAGTAGAATCTATGACATGTTGTGGAAGTTTGTTCTTTGCATTCACTACTCTATTGGTTTATATTAGTAGAATCGATGACATGTTGTGGAAGTTTGTTCCGTGCATCCACTACTCTATTGGTTTATATTAGTAGAATCGATGACATGTTCTGGAAGTTTGTTCCGTGCATCCACTACTCTATTGGTTTATATTAGTAGAATCGATGACATGTTCTGGAAGTTTGTTCCGTGCATCCACTACTCTATTGGTTTATATTAGTAGAATCGACATGTTGTGGAAGTTTGTTCCGTGCATCCACTACTCTATTTGTTTATATTAGTAGAATCGATGACATGTTGTGGAAGTTTGTTCCATGCATCCACTACTCTATTGGTTTATATTAGTATAATCGATGACATGTTGTGGAAGTTTGTTTTTTGCATTCACTACTCTATTGGTTTATATTAGTAGAATCTATGACATGTTGTGGAAGTTTGTTCTTTGCATTCACTACTCTATTGGTTTATATTAGTAGAATCGATGATATGTTGTGGAAGTTTGTTTCGTGCATCCACTACTTTATTTGCAGTTTTTCCTAGGATTAGATGCAAAAGATGTTTTGTTAATTTTTTTGAGTGTCCATGGAGATTTGCATTTTTGTTTTTGGTGAAGTTTTCTTGGATGCCAGGGCAAAATTACAATGTCCAGATAAAATTTTGAAAGTCTCATTCAAGTCACCCTTTTCTCTTCTTTCTTTTAACCATGATAATCTTAGTTCCTTTAGTCTATCTTCATATTGCCGGTCTTTCAAAGCTCTGTGTTCATTTTAATTCTGCAGAATTCCTTTTCTGTATGTTTTGATGTTGTTATGTAGTTAATTTTAGTTACAAAATGGAATTAAGTAGAATAGAGCAGTCATCGCACTACCTTGCAGATTGTTTATTAGGCATTTTTGCATGACAATGCTTGCGTACTGCGAAGAATCGTGGTTTCCTTTGTTAGCGAGATAATTTAAGTCAACTCTGTTATCCGCGCAAAGAGTGATAACATTCAACAAAGATGTTGGGAAATAAAACATATAGAACAAAACATTTTCAGAATTTGTTTTCAGGTAACGTAATAATAATTTATTCAACATTGTGACATTATTTAGCACAATAAACCTTACCTGAGATTTAAATAATACAACCAACTTAAACACAAATAAATATTTTTTACAAGAAATAAACTTTAACTTCATTTACAACTTTATTTTATATGAGAAAGGCATTGTAAGTGCTAACTCTCTCACTAGATGGCGTCGAGACAAATTGTCTACATTTTTAGGTGAAATACTTGAACTTGTCAAATATTAATTATTTTTTTTTTGGTAAACTAATGTTTTTTAGACAAGATTTTTTATGCATAGCACAAAGGGTAACAATTATTTTTTACAAGAAATAACTATTCGCCTGATTTCAGATTTCAGATTTCAGGCGAATAATTATTTCTTGTAAAAAATAATTGTTACCCTTTGTGCTATGCATAAAAAAACATTAGTTTACCAAAAAAAATAATAACAAATAAATATATTTACAATGTTGTTGTAAACATTGCACTCGAACAACTAGGAGAGCCTCTAATCTAAAATATGGTGTTTTAATCAAATAAATTGCACTTGGACAACTAGGACTGCCTCTAACCTAAAATATGGTGTTTAGTTGTTATGGTGTTAGTCAAGTACATTGCGCTCGGTCAACTAGGACAGCCTCTAATTTAAAATACGGTGTTTTTAGTCAAATACATTGCACTCGGTCAACTAGGACAGCCTCTAATCTAAAATACGGTGTTTTTAGTCAAATACATTGCACTCGGTCAACTAGCACAGCCTCTAACTGCATTTTCATTCGACAGAGTGTTTAGTAATAATGCCACATCTCATATTTAATGGTCACTACAATAAACAAACTTATCTTTCTGATTTTTCTATCACCAAAATCTGCTGAAGTGTCACAGTATACAGTAATTTAGGGCTCTTAAGGTTAAACGTAATGTATTTTATAATCTGAGCGTTCATAAGTGGCGTAAATTTAATTAAATACACTCTTTGCAAGTTATGCTTCAAAATTTTAAGACAAATTATTTGGTTCCGCCCGTACGTACACAATATTAGTATGAATAAATAGTTTTGTCCGTATAAAAACTCAATTCTTTCAAGAAAGGCATACAAATATAACAATGGATTAAACCACCGATACAATATTGTCTTTGTATGCCTTTCTTGAAAGAATTAAGTTTTTACACTGACAAACCTATTTATTCCTATTGATATTGCGTAAGTACGCTAACAAATAATGCGTCTTAATATTTTTAAGTGTAATTAAATTTACGCCATCTATGAACGCGTAAATTATAGCGTACATTACGTTTAACCTTAAGGCAACGCATTGCAAAATAATGCAAAATTTTTATTGTATAGAAATATTTTATACTTTTATGCTTGAATTAAATACTGCGCATAGCTAGATATATATTTTTTAAAGTGTCTTTTTATAAACTTCGAAACATAAGATAAATAAAAAGCACTACTGCTGTGTTTGAATGATTGATAACTACACTAAAGTCCCAAATTCACAAACGGATCCAGCGGTGTATTTCAATCCGCCGAGCAAAGTCTGCGCTTATTACCAGGAGCCGCCATTGTTTACAGAACTGTTAATCGAAACCAAGTATTTTAAAAACGATCGATCGAGTAAAATATGTACAAACACTGTGTGATTTAAACGATGCATAGAGGAATGAAAAGTTTTGTATGATGTAAATTCGAAACTGGAAGAAATAAACGATAAATGAAGGAAAATTATCAAACATCGATTGAGATTTCACTATATTTTTCACATATTTATGTCCTTTATCTGAGTTTGGAATATTTTGCCTATGACAGTCAGCTGCGGAAGGAGAATATTTTCCTCAAATGTATTGTTTATCTTTCCCTTATCAGATACTTGATACTTGTATAATACTATGTACTTTATTGATTTATTAGGTTAATTATTGTGTTGTCTGGCCTCTATTTTACCATTCATAAATGTGTCGACATGATCTCCATCTAAATCTGTACTAATAATGTCATTCTCTTTAGTTTGCAGCGATGCTCTCACACACAGCAAGAAGGGCAGAACCGTCATGTCGGACGAAGAGAGGTACGACGCCGTACGCCATTGTCGTTACGTCGATGAGGTAAGTGTTGACATCAGCTTACTACCTACTCCTGTAAAGAAATATAATATGTGTATTCAAAATAATTTTTTTATCTCATCTGATTTAGCCTTTAATTTGATTGAAATCTTTACAAGACTTTAGATTCATTCAATTCAATGGGGAACCGAAATGAAAACGTACTCCATCACATTTTGGACATTGTCGGGCAGTTAACATATAGAATAAATTAATAAGGTAGGCATTATTTTGCCAATCGCTCTTAGAATACGGTATTATCGGATGGGGCAGTGCAAATGACAATATCCTTAAGTCACTCATTAAAACCTAAAAAGCCATTGTGAAAATCATTCTGAAAGTCCCTGTAAGAACCAGCACTGATGAAATCTTCAACAAACAGCATTGTGGCAATTAAACTAGTCTATTCTAAAACAACTCTAAGCACAATTCTTTCTTGAACAGACTATGCAATAAGTACAATAGCGTATTATCCAAGGTTGATATTTTCAGTTGCGAACTTACCAAATACAAGAGGTCCATAAAAGAATATTTCTCTGATGGTTTGTGAGTAATGTTTATGTCTCCATTGTTTATATCTCTATTATGATTTGCTTTATATCTACAACCTCTCTCCATGGCTATAAATGTATTGTTTTGTAAATTTTTCGTTCTATATAATCTTTTGTTTAGTATAAATTTTTTAATTCATATTCCTTTTTTACAAATTTTATTTTTTTATTCCATATTATGCTCTCTCAGTAGAGGTAAATTCACAAGGAGGAAATCCATAATTGGTTTTATTTTGGCTATATAATACTTATGTACAAACTGATTAAATGTAAATTGTCGATTTCCCGAAAATTAATAAATAAATACTCCTTCTCATTAGTAAATACAAAACACAATAAATAACAGAAACATTAGATCTCAGGGTCAAAAACATATCCAACAAGCAACTACAACATACAACAATGGTATACTTCAACAAAATCCCACTCTCATTCAAAACTCAACAACATTATAACATTTATCTCAAATGAAAAGCAGGAAGCTAGAGAGATCAGAAATAGATAAATACTGACACCAAATACAGACTGAAACCGAAACCACTCAACTGAACAACAAACAACATCATGTGAGATATTTATAATTACTTCATTTATCCATACGATTGAATTTGAATAATATGCAAATGAAATCCTCAGCACGGGAGATCCCAGTAAGGATATCATTATCTCTTTTTGTAACAAAAAGGAAGATAATAAAACACTTACAGCCTTACTAAAGAAAACCACTTCACATTCGTTAAACGGTGTTTTTGTTACACATTGTATAAAGAATGCACACTGTTTATTTAGAATTATTACCAATTAAAATGTATCGCAATATTTCAAACTTCAAACCTACGCGCATGCGCGTCGTGCACACGGTCATTTATGAATTAAATAAAATTTTCATCACTTTTTTTGGTAAGACAGTTTGTATATTATTATGACAACCCAAAATAGGTGGATGAATGGTGAATGAAGTCACCACAAGCCAACTTATCTGTTTAATATTCATTTATGTCACACTTCCCCACTGGTGTGTGCCTCACTACAGGCGTCATCTGATAACTCTTACTAACAACACACACACCCTCCACCAGGATATAGTCAACATGTTTTGGTAAGACAGTTTGTATATTATTATGACAACCCAAAATAGGTGGATAAATGGTGAATGAAGTCACCACAAGCCAACTTATCTGTTTAATATTCATTTATGTCACACTTCCCCACTGGTGTGTGCCTCACTACAGGCGTCATCTGATAACTCTTACTAACAACACACACACCCTCCACCAGGATATAGTCAACATGTTTTTTCTTAGAATCGGTCGGGTGTAAAGTATAAAGTCCTCTATTGCTGTTGAAATCAATTTTCAACTCAATCCGCCAACAATGTATTCTTAAGTAGTTTATTTGAACTATTTAAGTCAGTATTTAATCTAAAATAAATATGCTTATGATAAATGCAAAAAATTGCTTCCTTGTTCACAAATATCATGGACATTGGTTATTATTATGTCCTTTGAAAATGGTCGGGAAATGGAATGTTAATATATTTTATTACAATTATCGGGAAATTTGTGTTAGCGACAGGAAGAAGAAGTTCAGTCAACTTTTGGCCCTTGCCGTGTTCTTCAAATACTGAATCTTATTGTATAAGAGAGGCTGCAACGGAGTTTGAAGACGGCCTCCGTAGTCTAGGTCTCGACTAGCAATCCGGTGGTCGCTGGTTCAAATCCCAGCGTATGCTTGATTAATTTGTATTATTTCACGACTTATTCGTTTAAAATGACATGTAGTTTATTTATGGCAAATTCCAGAGTGGAACTCTCTCTTACTCTCGATATCGCCCTGGTGTAAGACCACCATTCAGAATTGAGCGTTACTTGAAATGGCTGTTAGCTGTCTTTGTTGATCAGATCTGAATAGCCAGGTACCTCCCCACCTTCCTCTTTCATCTTCTTCCCCTCCCCTCTACCTTCACACTGGCTCCAGACCGTTGGGAGCAGCAGTTGGGACTCTTGTGAGGAATAACTCTGCATACTTCTTCACCAAATGCCGCAGAAGTCTGTTTCATAAATAATAACAATTGTTTGTTTGGTGTTCCAGGTGGTCAGGGACGCCCCCTGGGAGCTTACAGACGACTTCATCGAATTGCACAAGTTGGACTTCGTAGCTCATGATGACTACCCGTACCTGACGGAGGACGGGCGAGATGCCTACGCTCCGCTGAAGGAGAAGGGAATGTTTGTGGCCACCGAGAGAACGGAAGGTGAGAACTGGAGACATTATTTATTGATGGCCTTCTCTTGGTCTGTTCCGTAGTTCTGCGAATAGATGAGGTGTTTGGACATCATGCGCAGGCATCAGAAAATATCTCCAAGTTTACGTTTGATTATGTAGTACCATAGGATAGTATGTATATATGCAATATGCAACTAGTTGTGATTGGCCACACTAGAAAGTTCTTAGTTATGATCCCATAGGGCTTACTGCTTAAAACGTATGTGCGTGTGAAGGTACCCTACATAAGCAGCTCCTGCACGTTCCATCGAGAGCAGTTCCACTCACTCTCCGTCGCTTGTGGTAATATGTAGGCGAATGAATCAAGCTCTATAGTGCCACGCAATTCGCTACGCACTGCACACGAGGACCATCGTTCCTGCTCGTCAGCGCTACGTCGTCGCTAGACTGACGGCACGCTTGTAACTATTTCCAGCCTAAACATTAAATAGCATAACATTACTCTGGCTTCACGAAATTGTAGTTTGTAGTTTCTACGTCAATTCATCTATTTAGAAATTTGAAATATTCAATCAACTGTAACAGGGCCGGCCCTGAGCCAAGCGAACGAGTGGTTAGGTATTAGGTATTATCGGCATCTTGGCAAGTCGGCAACTGCTCCTACACAGAACCGTTGGTCCCACAATAGTAATAATGATGTAGGCATATTGCTATGGGTGTTCTACCTGTGCTGAGACCTCCAACACAGGTCACAGTTTCACATAGTTAGGTTCTATAAGTTTGTAGTAAAACTTTAATTTCTATAATATTTTTGTTTTTGTTTCTAGGCGTATCAACGTCAGATATAGTGGCACGCATCGTGCGCGACTACGACATCTACGTGCGGCGCAACCTTGCACGTGGCTACTCCGCCAAGGAGCTAAATGTATCTTTCTTGTCGGAGAAGAAGTTCCGCCTACAGAACAAGATGGATGAGCTCAAGGACAAGGGCAAGAAGGTCATGACCAACATCGGCGAGAAGCGCGGCGACGTCATGACCAAGTGGGAGGAGAAATCAAGAGACTTCATCGAGGCCTTCCTGCTCATGTTCGGCAGGGAGGGACGACTGGTGAGGCACTAATATTATGTTAATTAAACGATAGAATGCCATGACCAAGATTGGCGAGAAGCGTAGCGACGTCATGACCAAATGGTAGGAGAAGTCCAAACACTTCATCGAGGCCTTCCCGTTCATGTTGGGCAGAGAGGGACGACTGGCGAGACGCTTATATTAAGTTAATTCAATGGTAAAGGTGACAAACATCCAACATACACAGGAAGTTAGCGACTTCATCGAGGTGTTCAACAAGGAAGAAATAATGGTATAATATGTTACGGATGGAATGAACGACTGTTTGAAAGGGAAGATATGTTGCAAAGCTTCATTGGTGGAATATGCCAACCGACATTGGAGAGAATCGCTGTGATGTAAGTAAAGTACTTTGTGGGAAAAGTTGTAGGACTTTGTGAAAAGTAATAATTGCTAAAAATTTTAGTGCCAATTTCTTTTAGAATTTGTTGCAATTTATGAAATAAAAGAATGAGCTAAGCTAATAAAAGAAACAATATTATTGTTTTGTTATCGAGAACCTCTGGGTTCTAGACTTATAATAAGCAGATAAGCAAATGTATTTATTATTCAGTAGACCGCCGCGAAATACATAAATCTAATATTGTAACTCATGGAAATAGATTTGAATAAAATTTCTGACAACGCTTTAATTTTGTGGCCTCCTGTTTCCTTCAAATCCAAAGGCTAACTGACTAACTTGCCTCAGATTTATTTGTTTCCAGTCCCACATCTGGAATCACCAAAGTTTAGCCTTGCATAAGTTAGGCCTCTTTTAAGCCTATGTCTTAACCTGATAGATTTTCACCCCCCGTCTCTTTTTCACACATCACAAGTAACTAACAACACACCTTAGTTTTTTTTGTTTCATATCCAACACCAATTCTTTATGGCCTAAGTGTGGTGTTTGCCTCCACCCCATCTAGTTGGTGTATGTCGTAATAATTGCCATATTATGGCCCAGTTGACTCTTATATGAACCAAATATATCTCCCCCCTCTCTCTCTCCCACATATCATAGTAACTAACAAGTTGATTGTTTCCAGTTCAAATTCTCTCTAAACCCTGTGAACTATTCATTTCCCCGTCTCTCTCCCGCACATCACAGTAACTAACATGTTGATTGTTTCCAGTCCCAAGTCTGACTTAACCCAGTAGACTGTTGTCAAGACTTGGCTCATTAACTTCCCCCGTCTCTCTCCTAACCTAACATGTTGATTGTTTCCGGTCCAAAGTCTCACTAAACCCTGTGCAATGTTGTCAAGACTCGACACATTAACTTACTCAGTCTCTCTCCCGCACATCACAGTAACTAACATGTTGATTGTTTCCAGTCCAAAGTCCCACTAAACCCAGTGGACTGTTGTCGTGACTTGACACGTCTCACTAAGCCCAGTGGACTGTTGTCACTTCTCTGGTGCACGTGGCAGTGACTAACGTGTGGTTGTGTTGTTTCCAGTCCAACATTTGGAACGAGTCCAAGGGCCGCCTGATGCAGGCGCTGAGCCCCCCGGGCAGCCCCGGAGGCTCGGGAGGGGAGGAGGGAGAGCGCGGGGGCTCCCCGCCGCCCCGAAAGTCCCGGAGGTTGGAACGCAACAACAGCATTGTCTCTAGTGAGTGTCTTTTCATATATATATATATACCTCCTTCTTCTCTGAGAGAAGTGACACTTCTGAACCGCCTAAATACACACACCAGTATATATATATTCTTTAAAACTTAAAATAATACATAGCTGTACAGATAATATAAAAATATATCAATAAAGTTACTAATACAGTAGGTATTTTAAATTACACTTCACATATTCTTTTGTCGCTTCGTTTTTACATTTTAATTACAATCAGCGAGTAATTTAGCCTTCAAGGGACTAAAAAGAAGGAACCACTGGGGTGGGAACTCTATATTGTATTATAATATATCAACAAGAAATATATTTAATTTCAATTTATTGGAATAAGTTTAGAAGGTTCACAAACATCAATGTAATATTTAATCATTGAAGAAGAAGATAATGGATATGTATTATCTTAGTGAAATAATACGACACAGGGAATAAAGGTAAATGGGAATTGAACCCAGATTCTCTCTCTCTTACGGGGATATTACTAGCGATTATTCTTAAATTAAAATATGATATCGTTAAAAGTGATCGATTCGTAACTAAGTATAACGATACGTATAACTAAGTTTCAAAAACTTAATTGGGAGAATGTTTTCCCAGTAAGACAGAGGATCTGGGTTGAATTCCCAGTTGCGACGGTTACCTTTTTTATTTTCTGTGTCTTTTCTGTTTCATTGAGATATTTGATTATTATCTGCTTCTTCAATGATTAAATATATCTATTTAAGTTTTTTTTCCTTTTTTCAATAATTTTTGTTCTTTGTAATACGGAAAAATTTGGTTTTAACATCTATTCTTAGGATATTAACCCTCTTTAATTTATTTATTGTTATCAAGTTTAATAATTTCTAGATCTCCATTTTAATTCAAAGTTTTTATTTTTATTTGCATTATCAAACAGTTTGATAATGCCTTCGCGTAATAATAATAATTTATCTGGCTTCCTTGCAGGATCTCTCTTTAGCCATAAGCCATAAGAAGAGAAGACTAATAATGTAATAACGTGTTTTCCCCAGGCACCCAGTCAGCAGGAGGAAGTTCAGGCAGCCCCTCGGGCGACCGCAGATGGAAGCGCGGCTCCGTATCCAGTGCGCGCCATCGCACCATCACCGATGACATCTCCGACGACAACAGCGACGACGACTCACCACCCTCTCCCCCCTCCCGCGCTCCCAAGCGCAGCAAGTAACTGCCCCCCACGCGCCACGAGCATCTGACTCCACAACGAGAGGAAAGCTCGCTGACGGCCATCGGCTCTCTCGCAATCACGGATCCACCGCTCACCTGTGACGAGCAAGTTGCTCACGAGCATATCCCTCGCTTCTAATCAACCGCTTTCTGATGAGAAGCACTGATGGCGAGCACTGTGCTTAAAGTACTTGTCAATGAGAAGCAGGTGGCTCGTCAATGGTGAACATTTACCTTGCTGGATAGCAGCAGGCGACTAGAACAAATGGCTCACAATGTGCTGCATGTGATTCATTGGGAAGAAGAACGCTCGTTGATACGCAAGTGATTCAACGTCTATGAGCAAGTTACTCGTCAATCGCGAGCAAAAGTCTCGTCATCGAGGAGCAAGAGACTAACAGGTCTAACTCCAAAAACAATAAGTGGCTTATATTTAGTAATATTAAAATGTGGGCGTGTCAGTGACGAACAATAATTAATATAAAATAAATTATTACTATTTTTAATAGACATATTCTTTGTGTAACATTATCCATTATTATTCTTCTCGCTTCCTCAAAATATCTTCAATTATTATTATTGCTACTAGACATTTATCAACTAGAGAGGAAATGTGTGTTTTTAAAAATTTATTTACAATATCTTTGTTTTTATTTTCAGTTCTGTATACTTACTTTACCAGCGAGAAATAATTGAATCAAAGTGTAAATTTAAATATCTTGAAATGAGCCGGCGACAAAAATTGTATTTTTTGCTTCAACGCTTCGTTAAAAAAAGTGTGTAGTTCTTTTCATAGAAGGCATAGACAACTTACACCACATAGATGGTATATTTTTCTCATTATAAAATCATTTATTTTATTAAATCAAAAAATGTTCCATAGGTGACAATTTTGCAAGATCTTTTAAATTCAAAACGACAACATTTCACTAATGCCATCTTGTGAGACAAACTTGAACTAACATTGAAGTATTTAAAATTATTCGAAATTCGGAATCAAAATCAGGCGCTTAAAGTGTAGTTCTCATTCAAATCACGAGGATTGCTGTATTTTAATTTTATCATCTATGCTTGACTATGTCGAAATTTAAAGTGTAAATGTTGCCAGATAGTGAGAGAGACAGATTGAGAATATTAGGTTTTAAGGTAGGTAACTAACAACCATAAATTTTCCAGCGGCAAACACGTTTAGTATAAATTATATTCTAAACATATTTTGTATGATTCTAATGAAATTAATTTGTGAAGAATTGGGGAATGATTTTAATATGAAAATACAGAAAAGCCAATTGAATAATATAGGATTTTTGTATCTATATATACAAAAGAATTTTCTAAAGCTTTATAATAAATACTGCTTTGAACGTGAAAAATAAAATAAAAAAATGCATCCTAGAATATTGAATTTGTCACAAGCTAAAATTTTCGAGCTAAACAAAGTTATATTTTATATATTAAAAAAATAATTACATAATATCATCACAAATAATAACTTTTCCAAGTTAAATGGAGATTTAGTAAAAACGCAAAGTTCTTACTCAATAAAAATTTTATTTACAAAAGTCAAAACGCACACATTTTTTTCTATGGGATGACAAATAATGTTATCTAAAATAAATAAAATATTATAATGAATTTAGTAAATTTATCAACACAATAAAAAATAAAATACTTCTACCCAATCTATTGCAACAATTTAATGTTGAATGTTTTTACCTTCTAGTGAACAATGTGTGTCTCCGGAGAAGTTCATTTTGAATTTAAAGAGTGGCAGTGAAAGATAGGCCTTTTGTACAGGGAGATACTTACAAGAGACTCGAGTTATATGCGCCGCTTTTGAGTCCGCCATACTAGTTTGCTAGTGTTCGCGTCGACTACGGGTTTGATGTCAATTGGTCACTACACGTGTTGCATTCGCATCTACTACTCGTTTGACAGAAATGAAGTCTGAACATGATTTGAATGTTATTATTATTCTGCCGGTGGGAAAATATTCTTGTTTATATAACTATAACTTACCGGAATATGTTAGAAAGTATTTAGCAGAGAAGGCGTGGATTGAGGTTGGAAAGATTTAAAAAAAATCATTTGACATTGTATTAATTCCAATTCATCAGCATAATTGGGGTAGTGCCGTGAACGGAAGCCACCTTTAAACAGTAGCATATCGGTATGCTACTTGTGGTTGCGTCACAGTCAGGTAGCTTGTAAGTATCTCTGTGTGCAAAGGGCCTTACTTTCAGTAAAACATGAACTGTTGTTTGAAATGAACCAAAATGTCCCAAAAAGATGAAAACACCGAACAATGTCTTAGGAGAGTTTGGCGGCAGAAAAAATGGTGATTTTTGTGTGAATGAAAAAACCGAATCCAAGAATTTGAACTGATTTATTTAACCGTAAGAACTATTCTCGTATTGCATCGCTATTCACTATCGTAAGTTGGGGTTTATTATTATTCAGTGGTACTTATTTATGTACGATTTGTGTAAATAAAGCCTTAATTTAATAATGTCTTCTACGTCACCTTAAACAAGTTCCCTGTTTTTTAGCGTTTCCCCGCTAGTATCGCAAAAAATAATTATGTCAGTTAAAAATTTACAATCAAATTTTTCTGTTCCAACATTTACAGAGCTACAAAACACTACTGTAGATATTGTGTACACAAAAGGTGGTAGGTACTCTCAGTATCGCCCTGGCAAAACAACACTTCCTTTCAGAATCAAAACGTTGCTTGAAATGGCATTAGCCATATTTAGTGACTAAATCTGAAAAGTCAGGTATTTCTAAACCTTCCTCCCTTCGGACTCACAATATACCCCAATTGGGGATGCCATAGTCTTACTGGTCCCGGGCAGTTGGGATTCTATTTTTCTTTGTCATCTCGGCCGCCGACACAGAATAGTATGTTAATCTACAGAACTACGGTAAAATTATATCAAATTAAAAACAAAGGGAGATTATTTTTTTATTTGCAACAGTAAAAAACTGTTTTCAACTTCATTAAAACTATTTTTAAATCACAATTTGAAATGCAGTCACAGTGCATTTAAAATATGTTGTTTATGTATTTATTTTAAACCTCTTGCAATCAATCTATTTATGTAACAGTTGAACATCTCCGTATATGTTATTTTCTTTATAGTTTCCAAAAAGTTTGATAGGTTAATAAGATTATTTCAGCAATTCCAAAACTTTTGTACTCCTCCCACCCCCCTCCTGGGTCCAATAAACTCGTACCCCTACCCGCTCTCCTTTTTGCACTTCCAATAGCAATATAATAATACTCTTTTCAAATTTGTCAAGAAAATTTAATAATTCAAAAATCAACCCCCCTCTCCTACCTCCTAACCCACTGTGAATTGTTTTTAATTTTAGTTGAATTAATTTAGCTATTTTTTAATGTTATTACTTACTTCTATATTACCTAACCATGAAACTCAGAAAGATGTACATATTTTTATTTAGGCTGTTAAGTTTTCATTGACTAACGATAATGTCTATTTTTATGTCATGAAATAATACTATTATTGCAATAAGTATTTTTATTACTTGTGCTGTTAACATATTATTATTTGTCCTACACACATTGAAATAGAATGCTAGTTTGGCCCTCAACGCAATCAGGATACTAGTTTTATTTGATATTAAAGTGAGCCATTGTTGAAAAGAGGACTACACAAACCAGACAACCATAATATCAAACTGACTTCTAATATGAGTTACATATATCAATGATTGTATCACAAGTGTTAATCTAGGTGTTCTATGTTCTGTGTACACATCTCCAATTTATGAATTAATTTGAATTCTTATAATAATTTGTCTTCAAATGGCAGGGGAACTGTTGTTTGGTTGTTATTTGTTTATCTGCAGCTATTAGAACAGGAGTATCTTGTTATCTAAAAAGTTATGAAGTAAAGATTTTTTTATTTATTATTCTTGTGTTCTTATTTTACTCATTATAATTTAATATTTTTACAGATTTTTACAAATATTTTTCATTTGAACACGGTGATTATAGGTATTGCGACCAGAGTTGAGACATGCAGCATGTTTCAAACTTATTAGGCCCTTATTTAATAGGCACACATATCATACTCGACGATTTAAGTATCTTGGTGACCGTCGCCATACATCTGCGCATAGGTTCATACACAGGCACATGTTGCTGACATGTAAACTCGTCAGTGACGCCAGTCTCCAACGACCAGCCGGGTGAAGTTGTTTCCACTCACTCCGTTCAAACTTTACACTTTGTAGCAAAACAGTCAACAAAGGATGACAGCATGTAAAAATGACAGCCACAGCAACTGTTAGTTAGGTAGTTTGAAGTTTTGAGAGTTCAACACCGAGTGGTGGTGACGCGGGCCTCGTGATTTCAGTAGCGACGTGTACGGACTGTGCGCAACAAGTTGTTCGCCACATAAATATACAACATCAGTATTGGATACTTGCGTATTCCGGTGTATTTTAATATTTGAAACTGTTATTTCGTGGTGGAATTCCATTATAAATATATATAAAGAACACAATTTTAAACTTTTTTCCACTTGTTTTTATTTGACCGTGACCGGTTTCAGCCTGTTAGGGCCATCTTCAGACTGGTACAATTTTTGTCTTAAACTAGGGTTTATATACATAGGCAAATTACATTGAGGGGAGGGGTTAACATAGTAGGTTGGTTTGAATTATGAGGGGTTTTATCGTGAAACATGATATTTCCCAAATAAGTATTGTTATTAAAATCAAATGAATTTATCTGTAGAACTATGATAATTATGCCTATTAGGACTATCAATTTAAGGATTTACCCAACATAAAGTTATCGGTAATCTATTGTGTGGTTAGGAAAAAATATTTTAATGGATTTTATATAATTCAAATACATATTTATGATAGGTGACACACTGATTATAATGGATATAGCAACGGAGATTTAGCAACTGATTCTAATTTTGTGTTCATAACATTGTTGGAGTTTACTTTTTTAGTTAGGCGGGTTATCTCTAATGACTCTAGCCTATCTAATTTATGACCTTTGTCGCAGGTATGTAAAAATTTTACATCTCTATCCTTGTCAAACGAGTGTTTATTCTCAAGTAAGTGTGCCGCAACATTCGACATTTCGCCTTTGTCATTTACCCAGCTTGAAAAATGTTCCTTTATGCGGGTTTTGAATGATCTACCTGTTTGGCCTATATAGTAAGACGGGCAATTGGCACAGTTGATTTGGTAAACTCCTGAGTTTTCCATTTTATCCCTTTTATCTTTATTATTTATTAGGATTTTACCTAATGAATTTACATTATAGAATGCTGTTTTACAATTGTCTTTATTGGTTATCCTAGATATTTTTGTGGATATATCACCAATATACGGTATTTTAACCCATTGTTTTTTTGTGACATCATTTTCATTGTTGATTGTAAGACCTTGTGATATGATTGCCAGTGTGAGTTTTTTTATTCTTTTTCTTTAATAAACTATCAATAAGTTCACTACTATATCCATTATTATTTGCTATGGTTTTAATAACATTTAGTTCATTATTATAATTTATACAATTCAGGGGTATATGTAAGAGTCTGTGAATGAGTGAGTTAAATACTGATAACTTGTGAGAAATGTGGTGTCTAGATGTGTTATGTATAATGTTGTCGCTGTATGTTGGTTTTCTGTAAATTGTGAATTCTAATTTTTTATTAATTATTTCAATACCTATGTCTAAAAAATTAATTTTATTTCCCCCCATTTCCATTGTAAATTGGATGGCTTTGTTGATTTTATTAATTTCTTTTAGAAAATTATCTAATTGTCTGTGAGTTCCCGTCCAGATAATTAAAATGTCATCTACGTATCTACGATAGAAGGTAACCTTTTTAAATGATTTTAATTTTTCTATCTGTTCTTCCATGTGATCCATGAAAAATTCGGCCAGCACCGGTGATATCGGGCTGCCCATAGCTAGTCCATTAGATTGAATATAAAAATTATCATTAAATCTAAAGAAGTTTTGTTCTATACATGTATTTAGTATTTCAGTTATTTCTTTCCGTTCTATCAAATTAGTATTACGTTTTTCCATGTAGTTGTTAATAATTATCTTTAATTCGTTTGTCGGTATGTTAGAGAATAGGCTAACAACATCAAACGAAACTAGAGTGGCATTGTTAGGTATGTCTATGTCTTTGATGAGGTCTATAAGTTGTAGGGAATTTATTATGCCGTATTTTGATTTAAAATTGAGAGTGTTTTTGATGATTTTATTTCCAAATTTTGCTAATTTATAGGCAGGAGCTGAATTGTAAGATACTACTGGTCTTACTGGCATGTTATTTTTATGTACTTTAGGTTGTCCATAAAGGCGTGGGCATTGGGGGTTCATAACAGATAGACTATATTTTTGGAATTTATTCTTAATAAGGACTTTGCTAGAGTTTAAGATTGAGTTTACATCAGATGCGAATTTCGAGGTGGGGTCCTTTTTCAATAGGGTTACTTTACTAGTGTCCAGCACATCTTGGACTTTTTCTATGTAATCTGATTTGTTTAAGATTACTGTACTATTCCCTTTATCTGCTTTTGAGATAATAAGGTTGTTTTGTTTGATTTTACTTTTTAATGATTTTATTGTGTGTGCTTCGCTTGAAAATTTACCCTCAGTCGTTGCTTTTTTAATTATTTTAGCGCATAGGTATTTATTGCTATAGTCTGACGTTGCTATATCTGTGTCTATAGCTAGATTCTCGAGATCTTTTAATTGAAGTGGTAAGTTTGGGCAGTATTTTAAACCTTTTTCAAGCATTTTAATTTCTTAAATTGATAGTCCTAATAGGCATAATTATCATAGTTCTACAGATAAATTCATTTGATTTTAATAACAATACTTATTTGGGAAATATCATGTTTCACGATAAAACCCCTCATAATTCAAACCAACCTACTATGTTAACCCCTCCCCTCAATGTAATTTGCCTATGTATATAAACCCTAGTTTAAGACAAAAATTGTACCAGTCTGAAGATGGCCCTAACAGGCTGAAACCGGTCACGGTCAAATAAAAACAAGTGGAAAAAAGTTTATAATTGTGTTCTTTATATATATTTATTCCGGTGTAGAAAGGCATTATTGCACGACCTATAACAAGGGCCAGCAAGCTAAGTTAGCAAGCCAAATGTAGGTTCATTTTTTATTTGACACCTTACAAGAGCTCCCCTGCATGTAGCTGTATCGCCACATATCGGTTGGGCAAAATTGTGAGAAAGGTTTTAAAAAATTGGCTGTGGAAATGGATTGGTTAGTAACAGGACTTAGACCTGGATTAAATGAGAGAGGAAAGACTAACATTTTTCTTTCGTATGGTGGGGGAGTCAGAGGGGAATAAAAGTCTTTGAACCACAACAATTCTTGTGGGGAATTAATGGAGCAAACATTCGTTGGCCACATGTTCGGTAGTCTGCACCGCACCGCATTCACACATCACTGTGAATTATTAATGTGAAGAGGATGAAGGGACTCCAATTCACCAATGGTGTCAATGACCCGTCCTGTTGGAAACAGGGCTCAGATACCTGGGAAGACATTGTGGAACCAGGAGATACAGCCGAATATCAATTACAACCCTGGTGGTATTCACCCCGGTTACTGTCAAAGGAATGAGGTGAAATGGGAGATAGCACAATAGGTCCGCGGCCAGACTGCTCGCAGGAAATATGGTAAACCCTCTCCATGTTATATTAAAAAAATCATTCGACAATCTGGCATTTTCTTCTTCTTCATTTTCATGCAAAATTTGTCAGAAGGAGGATATTTATGGAAGCATTTAGAGATTAACAATCTACTCTTTTGGATTCACCCGTCAGAAGTCATTAAAACCCACAACAGTTGTTTAGCAATCACATTTATTATGGTAGTAGTCATGGCAACTCAACAAAAATTAAATTACAATACGGGGTTTGAAGCACGATATTGATAATGCTATTTTGCATTTTTATGACTTCTCCTTTAATATCCACCCTGATTCCACGTAATATTTTGATGGATAATAGCTAAAACAACCTGCATATCGTCAATGTCAAACCATCACCCCCGATTCATCTCGGAATGCTATTCAACAGCGGCAATGTGACGCCTAACTATATCCACCAACGAAAAACTCTGAAAGTCTATGGAATAAACTTTCATTGTTTTTCATTGGTGTATAGTATAATAAGTAGGCTCCGAATAAGAATTTTACTGTCTATGTATTGGCATATCTATGGTTTTTTAGGCCCAATTTGTTTCATACAAAAAGCCCGAATATACAGATCTAGTGAGTGGTTTATTTATGGGTACCATAATATTGAATGAGAATAAATAAAGTAAATGAGAAAGTTCAAATAAACATAACGATTTTATATTTGAAAAAACATCTTTACAGAGCCATTAAAACAGCCACCATCTTAAAAAATTCACCGGAAACAGAACACACAAACAAATTTACAAACAGACGAAATGCAAAACAGTCGAGTTATAACAGAACTTCACTACGCTCAGTTAATAATAATAATGTGATTTGAATGATTATTTAAAAAAATCTGCATTCATATTTTAAAAATAAATTCGATTATTAACTTACAATGAATACAATAATTATAACTGTCGAGTTTGAATAATAATATTATAAAAGCACATATAAAATTATTTAGTTGATCGCACAATTCACTTTCATAAGTTTTTGTAAAATAATGTTAAATATCCTGGGGACATGTAAGAAAAATGGATAAAAATCTTAATTCTACACTGGAAATTGTTGGTTAGATTGTTCTATCAAATTCTAGCAGACTAACTGGAATGACCAAGCACAAACAGGATTTTATTGAACACATGTTATATTTAACACTCCCGCAACGACACTACAATAGCCAAAAAATCAGGTTTTTTGAAGGTAACATCCTTGAACCTCATCCTTAAAACGCACAAATGATTTAAAAAAACATTTAATATCAATTCAATTACAATGAGTAGCAACTATGTAAATTAAATGGCTTTTTCATTCAAATCAATATATGGATAGTTTCACTTCTTTTAATGACTCTCATAGGAAAGATGTGAAACAGAAAACGATTCAGTTGCATCTATGAATTGAACCCAGGACCTCTTCCTTGCCGGGGAAGTGCTCTGACCACTAAGCTTATCCGACCATTTTGACTGAGAGCTACCAACATTTTCTTAACGCATATTTTTGGCTGCTATCATTTTGTATGATTGCAATTGCAAAAGGTCAGTCTATTATCAGTTCTTCAGTTTGACTTATGGCAGTTAGTTGCGTGTCTGATTTATTAAAATGCTTGGATACTTCTTATATTGCAGACCACCTCAACAGAGGCAGCTACATCTCGTACTGGAGTCTTCTTAAACAGATTTACGTGGGCGAGGGTAATTATAATTCAGTCTTCTTGGCAGGGCTGCCAGTATCGCCCTTTAGCTTTTGATCTAAACACTCTGAGTTACCTTCTGACAGGACTCTCTGTCTGCATAAGTACTCCATCAATGAGACATCTTGATGCTTCCAATACCAATCTTCTATATCACTTTCATTCTCTTCTAACATTGTTTCACACTGAGTCTTCATGGCTGTTATTTCTACAGAAGGCTTGTCCCACAGCTCTAGAGGAATCCCGAGATCCACCTTCACTCCTTTGTCTACCAAGCCGTGGAGCGTTTGGAACGTTTGACTCATCCCTTTAGAAAATCTTGTGCTGTCTTCGCGTTCTTTATGCAGATTGTACTGAAGAATGTTTTCGCAAACTCCCTCCAGGGACTCTATTAGTCTAAGCTCGGATTTCTCGTATTTAGTTCGCTTCTTCGGCTTCACATCGTCCAACGAATACCCAATCTCTATCACATCGTGAGACTTGCCTGTTTCCAGCAGACGCGATTGTAACTCGATGGCAAGAATTTTGCATGCTTCACACTTGTCAGCGTATTTCACGCCATGTTCCTCTTCGGCAGTGCCCGCAATTGTTTTATGAACAAAGCATAAGACTACCAAAATAAGCAATGAGCGACACATGTTCAAATAATCTGACACATAAATAAACCACTCCACTGATTTGACATATTGACGAGAGAGTGACAGAGCGATTGTCATAGATTAAATTATTACACCGTGGAATTGGCGACAAAAATTATTGGCGTGGAATAAACCATTTGCATAGATTTTAGAATCTTGCGACAACAAGCTTTATTGCATCAGTAAACAAGAACTACAGTCGGATATTTAAAAATATAATGTTATCACATTATTGGAACCTATTCTCATTCGTCCACGATGTCGCCATAATATAATATTTGGAAGGCGGAAGGCATACATAAAACTGAAGACACGAGAATCATAAATTTTATTTTTACTAAGATTTCATATTTTTAACCAATTTTTGCCAATCTGGAAGGACTTTCAAAATTTTTAGAGGTGCAAAATAATTTAGTACCCTACATAAAGAAAACTAATGGCAACACAGAAATATTTTATCCAATTTTATCTTTGCCAAAGCGAGTGGTTTATTTATTTGCCCGGAGCGCAAATGTCAGAAGTCGAAGAAAAATAAATATGTTATGGCCAAAACCGATAACAGTAACCTATGACTATATATTATTGTTTGCAGTTTACACCAATATTATGCAATAACAAGCAAACATGGAAGATATGTGTCGGGTTTGTTTAAAATCTAAAAAGCATTGGAATAATGCATCTCAATTTATTTCATTATTTACAAGTATTGGAGATCAAGATAAAATTTTTAAAAAAATTATGAAATGTGCAACAGTTACGGTAAATACACTTTACTTAAAATTATTCAAAAGCAGGGGGGTGTATATTATTATACTTACCGATTTATTTTCAGATAAAAAGAACAGATGAATTCCCTAAATATATATGCAAAGAGTGCTTGCATAATTTAGAAACTGCATATAATTTCAAAGTTCAGTGTGAAACAAGCAATAAATCGTTAAGAGACTTTCTCATCACTGAAGCTATCACCGAGATTACTGGTATGATTCTTTGTCATGAGAAAAATTAAATAAAGTGTTTTTCTTTTAGAAATGAATTATCTTATTATTCCTACTGATAAGGTCTGCACAGTGTCTTCCCAGGTAGCTTATAGCCTTCTTCTCACCAAGACGGGACATTGGAACCATACTTGAATTGGTTTTTTTTATTATCCTTTTCACATTTTCTACAATGATGATTTTAGTATTTGGATAATATTTAAGGATAGACATGCTTATGTGAATACTTTTTTGAAATAATACTTAAATTTAACTTTTTAGAGAATGCCTCAGAAACCGATGGCATCTGTGAAGAATTGCCATTAATAGTCATACAAAAAAGAGGACGTCCCAAAAAACTGAAGAAAGACAAAAATGTTTTTGTCAAAGAATTCTGTAAAAACATTGGTAAATATATTTATTACCCTTAAATTTATACATACATATTTATTACCCTTTTATGATCGACCAAATCGAGGGTTTCAAATCAAACAATGTTATCTATAACAACAAAACCAACCAATAATTAAATTATTGGTATGTGTATCTGTTGAAATGAGATCCCTGAGGCGTTTATAGGTTTGGGCATGTAGAGCAAATGAACCAAGAAAAGAGTGTAAGGAGAGTATATGACGCAAATGCGAATGGTAGCAGAAGTCAGGCACGCCTGAGGAAGACATGGCACGATCAAGTGAATCAGATACTTGAGTCGGGCCATGTCAAGAGTCAGAATAATAGAAGAATATGTATGAGACCATGTATGAATGTGAATGAGGCAAGAAGTGTGTGTCAAAACCGAGTTGTTTGGTGTTCCATCCTCTCTGCCTACCCCTGCGGATAAACGGCGTGATGGTTAGTGTTGGGAAGTAAGAGCTAGAGCATAGAGCTTGCGTGGAAGTCCGCAAGATGGCAGCCAGTGGCCAGTAGTCGCCAGGGCCAGTGGGAATGCTCCCAGACAAACTTACTGTTCTTAGATCTCAATTAGCCAGCTTATAGTTAGGTCGACTATCGAGTCACCATTGTAATACGCGAAGTATTAATAAATCCCTGATTTATCACAAAGAATCAATTATTTATAATCTCCTTCCACGACGAGTTGGAGAATTGTTTGTGGGAACACAACAGTTAGTTGTATCTGTAGATAATGTTGTTTGACTTTAAGACAAACAATTATTTGTAGATAACGTTGTTTGACTATAAGCCCTTATGGAGCAAAGTGCACATAAGATTTTTTACTCCAAATATGCTAAGGAATAGCTGGTTAAAGTTTGTCGGGTACGTGCCGATACACCCTGTATAAATACATTAAAATTTTGTTTTATTTTCAGCTTCAGCAAAGTGTTTGGTGCCTTCAATAAAAGAAGAGAACGAATTGACTGTGAAACTGGAAGACGACTTTGTGTACAACAGTTTTGATGATGATTTAGCGGATTTAGTTTCTGAAGAAATAGTTCCTGAAACTAAACGGCCAAGAGGAAGACCAAAGAAGACTTATGATAGCGGCCGACACACGGCTGATAAACCAATGTGAGTATGTTCCTGCTGTGTCCCTCCAGTTGCTCCAAATGGCTTTTGCCATGTTTGGTGACCACATCAGAATAGCCAGGTACTTCCCAACAAATCCTAATTGGGGAGATCAGAATTCACATTAAGAAGGAGTAGAGTAGGTTCACCGTTATAGGTTCCTATGGTAAAGTTGGTTCATAATAACCTCGCTAAAAAATACATTAATTTATTTAAGGGTATGCACTAATTTATTTATGGGTATGCACCAATTTCGAACAATGAGTAAAGCCATAGTCGTCGAGATGCGGAACGGCTGTGGTAATACAAAATAGCCGCCCTAAACAAATACGATTACCACAAAATTAATTTTCATCTGAAGAGTCATCTTGTAAATTAAAAACTAATTTATGATCTTCTAAGTTGTCCGAAACTGGTTTGATTTGACTGTATTTGTATTCTTCGATCTTCCCGTGGTCACAATCGTCACGTCAGAAATCATTTTCTTTGGTCTTCCTCTCGGCCGTTTAGTTCTTTTCTTTTATATAATTCGTTCTCTTCTTCAATAAAAGAAGAGAACGAATTGACTTCGATCTTACCCTTGGTGACAATCGTCATGTCAGAAATCACCTGTACCTTTTCTTCCACAAGTTTTATATCACATCATCCTCTCATGTTGGAGAGAGTTCAGAAGAAATTCTTGAGATTTCTCTACATGAGGGGTATGGCTACTACCCGTGGCTCTATCCCTTTCTACTTTCTTTTGGGTATGCTCGGAATGAACTATCTACGGGTCAGGAGGGATGTGCGCATTGCTACACATTTCTTTAGACTGATTCGTGGATGGTTTGAAAACTCGCTCATCATGGAGAGCATTCATTTCTATGTTCCCGATGGTTATCTACGTCACCGACAACATAGACTATTTTATCTCCCGGCCTGCAGAACTAACTTTGCCAATGGTCATGCCTGTGGGGAGAGCAATCTTGCTGTTGAACAGAATCAATTCGGATATCGACATTTTTAGCATCAATGAAGCTTCCTTTAAAAGGCAAGCTCTATTATCACTGGTATAGTTGATATACACACTGTTAATATTAATCTAAGAATTCTTATTACAAAAATATTTTAAAAACGCATTGAAATTAACAATTTTGTAATGTTTTTGAAATGAATAAACAAAATTGAATTAAATTGAATCCATCTTAAAAAAAAACTAACACAGAATTGGGTTCCTAGTTAGGGATTTATTTCCTTAAACATTGTGCGTTTGAATCTAATATCTTGTATCTTCATAAAAAAGCCATCTTATGACCTTTATTAAATGACTTACAGAACCAGAAACTTCGTAAATTATTACTTATGTTTTATGTATACGACATTCATCGAAATCGTCAGTATTAGTTTTCATACTTAAACGTTTCCACTTCTTTTTGGGGATTCATTTCAAATTCGAAATTCCTGTCCTTTTTCCGCGTCTAACCTTTGTATTGGTATCGCAGAAACGCCGGTCACTTCCGATATCTTTTTAAAAACATATTTTTTAATCGGGTATAAGTTTTTGAAATGTTTCATTACATTAGTAATAATTAACAACTGCTTTGGTTTGTCGTTGCTTAGGAATACCACGTCAATGTTTTGCCATGACAACAGTTAATATATCTTCACAAACTTCCTGTACTTTTGGTCAAAATGCGGCCGTTTGAACGCATGCACTGCCTAAACACACCGTCCAGCCAATGGTGTGTCTCCAACGAACACGGTCTCGGTAAAAGCATTAGTAAAGGATCTAGTCTCCTTCAACGGAAGCAATCTTCCGAACAGGCCTTCCATTGATATGCTTGGTGTAACTATAAGTGACCAGCTCGGGTACGGGGGCTCCATCGAAGCCAGAGTAAAGTTGGCCTCTCAGAAGCTGGGCGTACTGTACAGGGCCCGTAGATACTTTAATAGTACACAACTGCTGACCCTGTACAAATCGCAAGTGCGCCCTACTGTCGAATTTGGCAGCCATCTCTGGTCCGGAGCCCCAAAATACCTGAAAAAAACCCTTGACTCTGTGCAGAAACGGGCGGTCCTTTTGATAGATTCCCCAATTTTAACAAACGGACTGCAATCTTTAGAGCACAGGCGTCAGGTAGGTATGCTGTCCTTATTCTATCGGTATTACAATGGAAGATGCTCTGAGGAACTAGCGTTATTGATCCCTTCGGCACTGGTGCGTAGTCGGGATACACGCCAAACGCGCGCCCAACATTTGTACATGGTTGACATTTGTCACATGAGAACGGGTCGCTTCTACGATTCGTTCTTAAGTTCAACAGCTCGGCTGTGGAACGAACTGCCGGCCTCTGTGTTTCCTCCCTCCTACAACATGGGACTCTTCAAGACCCATGTTCACTCCTTCCTCTCCACAAAAAGACCCTCCACACAGCATCCCCAAAGATGACATAGGCCCTGAGGGAAATTATTTTCTTCAGGGCCTCCTGTGTGGAGTTAATATAAAAAAAATCTTATAATGGTGAAACTACTATCATCAGTTAGATAACAATGAGAAACGACCATTTCAGTAACCGGACATGGAAAATTTTACAAGTAAAATTTTACTTCAATATATATTTTTTTGTAATTTTTCTGTCATAAAAAAATAAGCTTGACACACTTAACTTTAGAGTTGGTGGTGTCACTTGTGCAGATGTGGATTTAAAAAAAATATATGGATTTCAAAAATATGTAGTTCATTTGTTATTTCCTTCTTTGACGACATGCAAAGTTTATGACAGCAGTAATAATTCTCATTAACATTTTTTATTTTTAATGAAAAAGCTATAAACTCATCTATTTATAGTACAGACCTTTAAACTAAGCATAACTTGCCGAAAGTCAGTTACTCGCTAGGTCAGTTACTGTGAGTATTGAACTTGACGGTTTACTTATAGTTCCCGTGAGCGCTTAGGCCATAGGCCCATTGTGCTATCTCCCATTTTACCTCATTCCTTTAACAGTCACCTAGTCCCTTTTATAAAGTTCACCAGAGTTGTCATTGTATATGTGGCTATGTCTTCTGGTTCCACAATGTGTCTTTCCAGATCTCATCTCTCCTCTCCAATCCCCCTCGGTTCCCAGAAGGCACCACAAGGGAAGAGAGCCTCATCTCTCCTCTCCACTCCCCTTTGGTTCCCTGAAGGCCCCACAAGGGAAGAGTTCACGGAGGTGGCCTCATCTCTCCTCTCCACTCCTCCTTGGTTCCCCAAAGATCCCATGAGGGAAGAGTCCACTCCCTGTTGTTTCCCTGAAGGACCTACAATGAAAGATTCCACTCCTCCTTGGTTCCCCAAAGATCCCATTAGGGAAGAGTCCACTCCCCGTTGGTTCCCTGAAGGACCTACAATGAAAGTTTCCACTCCCCCTTGGTTCCCTGAGGGCCCCACGAGGGAAGAGGGCCTCATCTCTCCGCCACTGAATTAATATATACCTTTAGATTCTAGCCTATTTGACATGCGCTTTGTCTCTCTTACACTCAGCTGATATTATGTATCGCCATCCCAACTCTACCTATATAGATGTGCCTAATAAATAAATAAATATATTTGAATTTCTTAATTATGATGAAACACAACTCTGTATTGATTTTTATTCTATGGTTCCATTGCTAAGCGAGAGTTCCACCCCCAGGTCTATCCACCACCTTTGTTAAAGTTGGATGGACTTTATAATATAATCGTCTTTAGGCACACATAATTACCTAGTATTGTAACTTTTGCAGGTATGTGTGTGACCAGTGCGGGAAATCTTTTAAACTGATGGGAAGCCTAAAGGGACATCAGCAACGCCACACGGGAGAGAGACCGTTCACCTGCAGGTAATTTATTTTATGCACAATTCTTAGGGTTAGTTTAATACAGGGCGAGTATTTAACATTCGCTTAAATGTACTTGGGTATTATATCTGTAGTTGTTACTTCCAGCACCTGCGGCAAGTCCTTCTATGTGATCAACGAACTGAAGAAGCACTTCAACACCCACACGGGCACTAAACCCTACTCCTGCAAGTACTGCGAAAGGAGGTTTACCGACTGGGGCAGTCGCTTCAAACACGAGAGGTGAACACAACACACATTATGTATAGTCCACCCCACTACATCATTGTATTCAATGGCATTTCATCCCCCGACACACTCTTATGCTGGGTTCTTCACCATTCTCATTCATCCCTCATTTCTTCCCGTCCTGCTCCAGTCCTTTTCCGCACACTCTATCCACCTCTTCCTGCAGCACCATTTTGGTTAATCATTCAAAATTTTTGCATAATCAATCTCCTCATGTCTTACATGTAAACAAAAGAGGCAGAAAATACAAGGATGTCGAATACTTTCAATGACGGCCTCTGTGGTCGAAGGGTGAGACTCTTGACTAGCAATTCGAAGGTTGCAGGTTCAAATCCCGGCGTATATTTGCGTCGTGTTCCAGAGTGGAAGATACTCAGACCACCATTCTGAATTGAAACATTACTTGAAATAGCTTTAGCCGTATTTCGTGACCAGATCTGAATATCCACCTTCCTCTCCCATCTCATTCCCTTTCCCACTATCCTAGTCAGCCTCACAACATACATTAGCATTGCCGCTGTCTCCAGACGGTTGGGAGCATTTGCACTCTTGTGAGGTATACACATAAAAAAAAATACCATTAGAAATTCAAGAATGCAAGCTTTTTCTGAATCATCTGATAGAATTATTACGTTAATATCTGTCGTACACACTCGTTCCGCATGCCAACAGAAGTGGTGCCATCTACAATTTCGAAAGAGAACTGTTGAAGTTTTCATAAAATATTATAGAATGTAGGGTGCATGCTCTGTAAGGCCTGGCCTCTACGTGTGATTTCCAGTCACGCCATTGTTCAGTCGCAAACTCATTCTTTCAAATACAAGTGCACACCTGTAAGTGTACACACCTGTAAGTCCACACCCTTGCTACAAAACAATCGCAGCAAATCGGCCATCTTAAAATTCTAGAGTTCTGAACTGATCTGGTTCAAAATTGGTACAGGCGAGGTTAAGAGGGAGATGAACTCGAATTTTATGTCAAAATGCAAAATTTCGACAGCCATCCTTAATTTCTAGAGTCCAGAAGTTACTGTTACATTATTGGCTGTGAAGTACGATGTGCATGAACTCGATTACATATTGATTAAATACGATGTGTTTGGTTTTTGATTTCAGATGTCACAGAGGAGAGAGGCCGTACCAATGTGAAATGTGTCCTAAAACCTTTTCGTATTCCTACGTCCTCAACCGGCACAAACTAACTCACTCGGGGAACAAGGCTTTCTCGTAAGTCAATAGCTACTTTTATATTTAGATTTAATGTTATACATTGATAGCTATAACTTTCTTAAGTTATCAAAGAAAAGTTGTTACAGTAAAAAAATAATAATTAATTGCCTACTGTAGAAATTCACATATTTGGACTTGTGCATTTGTGACTCCCAATCATGTTATTTGTTTGCAGGTGTGAACTGTGCAAAAAACAATTTACTCTCAAATATCACCTCACCAACCACAATAGGAAATACCACAACGAAGCTAAACCTACTCCAGAAGAGAATAGTCCATTACAAAATGTAATTGAAGAACCAGCTTTAATAGACAAACATACTGAAGGATATATTGAAACTTCAGTAAACACAAATCAGTTGCTTGAAGTAGACGAAAATATAGATTTTGCCACCGAAGAACCGCAAGTTATAACTTTAGCTAGTAACATTTATCAAGATCGACAAATTAATCATTACAATGTTGGAAAGATTAAGAAATTGGATTTGCAGGAAAAATTTGCCAAAGAAAAAATTTAAATGAATTTGCAATTTAATTATTAAAAATGTAATAAATAAATGAATGTTGAAAATTGTACAGATTTTTTTTAAATATGAATAATACACAACAGTCCCGACTGCCTGGAGCCAGCATTTGGGGTATGTTATGATGCTGAGGGGAAGAAGGTGGGGGAGAGGAAGGTCAGGAGGTACTCGCATAAACCACCGCATTCCCAACTACCACCGATTTTTAATAAGTTTCTCTTTAACTCTTTAAGTTTTTAAGTTCTAAAAAAAATATATGGTATTTTTGAAGATAATAGGGGATTCAAATTTTCGTTTGAGGATCGCTAGTATTGTCTTCAATAATTAAACGTTTAATGTTTATTATTTGCTCTTTTGGCTGCCTGAGAAAAACTCTAAAAGAATAAGTATGTTTTAAAAATAATAAAGAATCATAAAATATTTATTTTAAATCCTTAAAATACGATGAATTTTGGTACATACCGTCTGCAAAAATTCAATAAAATTTATAAAGAAAGTGGCGCGAATTCCGAATTCGCTGACATCAAACACAAAACCTACCCATAATCGTACAAGAAATGCTTTATTCACTAACCATTTAAAATGCATCAACTTATGTCATAAAAGTCGTGATGCACTTTGTCTTTAACTACCGCCAATAATGAGTGACATGACATTCACGTAAACAATACAATTTGCCGCTTCCTCCAATTTACCCTCATTAACCGAATTATCCTCCATTAAAAATCGCCATATCGTAATCCTAATCTAAGCAATAAAGGCACTTGAGTCCACCTGCATTATGCATAATATTATAAAGGGGGAAGACATGGAATTATGTTACCTGACAGCAACGCCTAGGAATGGTGCATAATATTGCGAGGTGTGTGTGTGTATGTGTTTATGTGATCAGGTGGGCTCAATGTCGGGTGACCATGCTTCCTTTTTAAATATTTCTATTTGAATTTCACTCCCGTTTTCGGTAATAAAAAATATAAGTAAGTAGGCGGGAATTAACCCACTTCCTGACATCCGATCGAACTGAAACTCGGCAGATAGACTCGTTGTCGATGACAATATACTCTATCAATTTGGTGGCAACTACGTACACACACACGAACTTGTACGCATTTCTCTGAAATCGGATCACATTACAGTAGTTAAAATACAAAACAGTTGTCGATCCTACCTGATCGGCATTCGGCAAGGTTGTTAGTGCGGTTGAATCCAGTCCCTAGGAAGGAAGGTACAATCCTCAGGCAAATCATTTTTTATTTATTTTTAATTTGAGACATGAGAAAAAGACATTTAAAAATAGATGTATTATAGTAAAAAAATAAAATTACTGGTTGAATTTTTTTATATTAGGTAACACCACACATGAGGCAGAAAAATACGTTATCTTTTGGGATGCTACGAGGAATGAACCAAGGTGTTAAAGATAACCTGTTTTGTAATAGAAATATAAAAATTAATAATTTATCAATCATACCACGAAGTCGACAAATCATTCCACAGCACAGCTGTCGAAAATGTCAGCTTTGTTCAAATTTGGGCTCTCGAATATCCACTAAAGACGGAAGAAACGTGATACAACATCGGTCTTTATTGGTGTTAAAAACTAATTTTACCGGTATATGGCGTAGCTACCTTTAATTACCTGCAAGGCTTACCGTTCGAGAGTTTGCTCCGACATATTCTTCTCCGAATAAGAATTCGGAGAAGAATATGTCGGAAAGATATGAAAGATCAAAATATTGAAAGATCAAAATTAAAATATTGAAAGATCACAGTGTCGGTGAACTGACAAAGTAGGTAGGCGACACCGATACGCAGGTAATAGATTAGAAACATCGATTTCTACAAAAAAATATCTTATCAGTGTCCCAGGTATTTTTCTCACCGCCTAAAAAATGCCTTAATTTCACGCCGCGTGGTTATCCTATCTTGTCTCTAGCGCCATTGGCCAACCGGTTAAGAACTGGGGGGGGAGGAATTAATTCTTCAACTCCTTCGTTTTCGCGTCACGCAATGCTGCACCAGTTTTGTTTACATCTGAGCTCGAATATACGCCTAACAAAACGCGTAAACAATAACACAAATCCACGTAACAAGCATCCGTCCATTACATGCAAAAGTGCCATAAATGAGTGAAAACTGTGATGAAAACCACAATAAAATAGTTTTAAAAGTTTCGTTTTGGAGGCTAGTGAGATTCCAGTGAGAAAAACAAAGACTTTCGCGCAAGATCTCACCTTTTTTGTCAAGTTTTTAACGGTTGGATCACATTGAAAGTTTTCGGTGTGTATTTTTGAATTGTAAGTATGTTATTTTCGTTGTATTTTATCGATATCTCGTAGGTAGGGCTAGGTTTTTGTTTATCAGTTTAGTAATTCCCTATCTCTCACCTGTTATCTTATTTTAGTTTTATGTACGTATTATCAATTCAGGTGACGAAGGTTTACGCGCCAAACGGAGTAGTGCCTAGCAGTACTTTTTGATAGGAATTTAAATTAATGTCATACTTTAAAGTATATATACTTATATTATACTTTAAACCTACATAATGTACAAATTTTGCTATTGATATTAATAAAAAAAAAAAAAAAAACTTATCTATATTTGTTGCATTTTTATCAAACACGCGGAGAAATAATGAATTGGGTATACTTTATTGTAAAAAATGAAGTATATTTTGACTAATAAAATGTGCATATATTCGTTTTGTTTGAAATCCCACGATCTCTTCGAAGGGAAATCTTCCGCCCGAACATCGAGAAAGTTGAAAGCAAATGGGTAGCTACTAGATGCCTACTTGCCTACCTATGTTAAATTAGAACACTGCGTATTTTGGCCATATTATACATCGTGTTTCACGCCCATACCGCCAAATCTCTAGCGGAGATAATTAATGAAAATCTAGGCCGAAACTATTGGATAGGTACCTACTTACTTAGGTTTAAAAAATAATATCATAATATGTAAGTAAACATTTTTGTTTCATGAAAAAAATATACCTATAGGTATAATTTTGTATGGTATCTAGTACGCTTTCGAATTATTTTTGTATTAAATTATAAAATACTAGCCTTTACCCGCGAGTTTTCTCGGATTGTACTAGAGAGAATAATTGCAATCTGTGCGAAGAATTTTCTCACGGGAATGAAATGTTTTTTCCCGGATGAAAAGTCTATGTCACTTCCTAGTCCTCCAAACATCTCTATGCAAAAAATCACGTCGATCGATCACTCTGCTCCGACGTGTAAGAAGAACAAACAAAGAAACATTAATTTTGTATACATAGAAGATAAGCCATACTGGCCAAACTTTGGCTAAATGCAAACAAAAACATAAACATCCAATTCCAGCTACTTAACTTAACTTAAAATATATACCTATGTATATACACATTTTTAAAGCGTTTTATTGGCTCGAAATTTGAAATTACCAACGACACATTTATTTGAAATCATTCGAATTATCCTCAAAAGTTGAAAAAAATGTTTTTTTTCCTATTTCGGTCGCCCGTCAAGTAATAAAGTTTTTAATATCCAAGTATTATAATGTCCCTTCTTTCCACCGCGGTGCGGCTTCATCTCAGGTAGGTCCTATTTTATACCTTTTCATTTCCGTTGTATATAAAGGTCTCGCTGTGAGTGTGAAAACACGCGATTCTACTTTTAATCCATGAATAATGACCTTAATTATTAATTACCTACAGCCGGTCACATAAAAAAACGGTGACCCAAAAACCCTTTGGGCGTTGAGTGAAAATAATGACTGGTAGGTAGGTACCTACCCACTGCAGCAATAATTTTATTGCAGAAAAATCAGAAATAGATTTTTTCGTTTGAGAGTGTCTAATTGTAATGTTCATTACTTTATAAATAAAATAGGTTCTTTATACGAAGTTACGTTTATTAATTATTCAGTTGTTTATCAAGTACAGTGCAGTGTATCTGCTAGGAAGGAATTTACGAGAAAGAGCTCCCGCGTGCTCGACCGCCCGCTGTCCGGCCGAGTCGGAAACGTTCGGCAACCCTCGGCTATCTCCGTTCGTGCACGAACGCCAGTATGATATACTACACTAATATTGTTTTCAATGATTCAAATATTGCAATTTGTGGTACTACTTATCTAGTTATTCCAAAAATAATTACAAAATATTCATCCCTAGACTTTTAGAATAGTCAATAAATGTCGCAAATTAAAATAAATATCGATATATATGTATATTTAACACACTGTCTAGATTGCATTTAGTTCGGGAATAATCTTGCAATCATACAGTTAGCAGCCAATAAAAATATGCGAAAATGAAGATATTGTTGGTATAGTTCTGAGTCGAAGTATGATGCGCTGATGCAGTTAAAAGTATGACCGAAGGGGATAGGGTCGCATTAGCTCAGTGGTAGAGCAAAGCCCCGGCAAGACTGAGATTATTTAAAAAAAACTTTGTTTTAATGGTGATTGGCATACATTTTTGATATTTGAAATATTTGATTACGAAACAATAATATAATGATGATTAATCGGGTATCATCGAGACATGGAAGTAGTACCGACGTACAGTTAGACACAGTTAACTTTGCAGTCGGGACGCTCTATTACTGGGGATATTTTGGATACAAAAATAGATGGATTTAAAAATAGTTCACTCAGTTATACATTCCTCTTTTGGCCTTCTGCAAAATTGAGTGTGTCAAGCTGTAATATATCTCAATTGTAATACAGTCGACGACGATATATTTTGTCGAAAACAACGATTTCAAAGATTGAATTTATATATATTTTTGACATTAAAATATAAAAAAAACCTTTTACAATTGATTTTTTCGAACGAATTTTTATCATTACAACACGGAATTTGCGTTATATTACATTCACATTAAATTACAATTAAATTAAATTACATTTAAATAATGTTAATAGGTAGGTCGAATTATATGACATAATTCGAAATTACATTCAAAACCAGGAGAAAAAATAGAGGATAATATATTTTATTTGCAGAGAGATAGGTAAGTACCTGTATTAGAACTGATGCGCAATTTTTTTCATTTTATTATTACGTATTGTTATCTTCCTTTCAATTATGTCCCCATTCCCTGATATTTTACTATACCATATACTGACAGCACTAACAATTTTTTTCTCTCTCTAATTTTCCATGTGATTTTCTTATTCTGTATTATTTTATTTACTATAAATATCTACTACAAATCATTATAGTAAATAATATTTCCATGATCTAATATAACAATGTAATATAATATTTGTAAATCACAAAGAAAAAAATTAACCCGTTGACAAACTGCTTTCTAGGAACTTCTTTGTAATTATGTAACATTAATAAAAAAAAATTGACCCAGTGAAATCGTCCCAAAAAACAATTACAGGTGTACAACGCAATTTATAAAGTCGGGGAACCGCTAATGTAGACATTGCTGCCACCAGTGCAAAACAAAAACTTTTTATGTTCTTCAGTTTCTCTTTGGACACCTGCAAATTTTAAAAATTCTTAACAATTGTGGGATGGGGTGGTTGTGCTGAATCTATTATCAATCCAGTTATTACAGTACAACAACTAATTTTGAGAATTATATTTAAATGGCAACCTAACCACCCCTCCAACGAACTATTTGCTAAAATTAGGGCCTTAGATATTTGCCAGTTATTTACTAAGGCAAGCTTGTGCTACATACGGAAAAATAACCTGCTGGTGTCTCCACAACATCAAGCACACACCCGCTTTTCACCAAACCTGGGATGCGTGCTCCCTAAAAGTTGAACCGCATTCGCTCAACGACGATTCTGGTCCATCGTTCCTAATAATAAAGTCGACTAATTCTATATCCTTTTTTACTCTCCGAGTTTAACATTGACTATTTGAAAGGGGACGAGGTTTCTTTAAAGAATACACGAGTTCCTAAAATGTTTAAAAAATTTTTTTTAATTCAATCATTTATTTTTTTATATCGCTACATTCAAATGTCACCGTAAATAGGTACATTTCTAGATAAGTACGTACCATGATTAACCTGTGGTAAAGAAAAAAAATAATGATATAGCATAATTTGGTATATTTTTTTTATATATATTTTTTGGTATAAGTATTTTAATCTTACTTTAGTATCTTTAATTCTATTTTCTTTAAAATATAAAGTTTTTAACTATCAGTTTAATCTTTATTTTTATTTCCAATATGGTTTCTATAATAATATGTATTTTTTAAATTTTGTTTTACCATAAAATGATATGTTATTATTTGTTGTACAAAATATTTTGTTTTTCTTTCATAAATCACGTACGACTACCATAATACGGGCATGAGCCTAGTACAGTAGTTGAAAAAAACACCATAATTGTAATCTTTTAAAATTTATAAAATAAAAAAAAACTTTAATTTTTTGTTTTCATTTTTCAGACTGATTAACCATGGGGCAATACTGGACAGAAAGGCGTTTATCCCTTGTCTATGTCCTGATCGTAGTCCTGGGACTAATAACGACGATATGCTCCGCAGTCGCTTGGCACCACTGGAAATATGTCCTCGACGTCTGTCCCGATGAGAACTGCGGCTGTATTCTCTATGGCGTGTCGGCGTACACCTATTTCACCGGCGGCCATATTTCCTCGTGCAGTTTTGTTATCTATGGTCCCATCCCCATTATTGGTGTTGCCTTTGTGATGGCTTGCTTCCATGTGTTGAGGGTGTTCATCAACAATATTGGGAAATATGAGGGCGAACATTCAACCATTGAACAAAGGTAATAATAGGTTTGTCTTATTTCTAAACACAACCAAAAAATACATTTTCAAAGGTTTTTGCTTAAGGGGAACGAAATCAATAGTTTTTTCTGCCTAAGGAGTACTTTCTTATTGAAAATCTCTTACTTCCAAAATTTAAAGATTTAGTAACATACATTATTAACTAAATTCCACTAATATGAAAGTAGCTCCACAAAATTAAATAATCAAAAATAAAAAAAAACTCATTCATTATTTTGAGAAATAGATTTCTTGTAGAGAACATCTAAAACTGGCAGATGAATTGCATTACGAGTGCGAAACAGAGAGAAGTGAAAACTCATCTGCCTGAACAATCCCGGTGTAGTGGTGTTACAAACCCAGTGTGGTGGTGTCACAACCCCGGTGTAGTGGTGTCACAATTCCGGTGTAGTGGTGTCACAACCCCGGTGTAGAGGTGTCACAACCCCGGTGTAGTGGTGTCACAACCCCGGTGTAGTGATGTCACAACCCCGGTGTAGTGGTGTCACAACCCCGGTGTAGTGATGTCACAATCCCGGTGTAGTGGTGTCACAACCCCGGTGTAGTGATGTCACAATCCCGGTGTAGTGGTGTCACAACCCCGGTGTAGTGATGTCACAATCCCAGTGTAGTGATGTCACAAGACTAAATACTGAATATTATTCAGGTTTCAGTAAAACTTTCCTTACTTCTAAGAAAGAACACAATAAACATAACGTACCCCAAAATCTTTATAACTGGTTTCTAAAGTTCTCATAAATATTGTGCAATAAATGACGTGCTGCTAAATAAAAAAAGATATTCTCACTGTTGACACTAGGTCGTCAAACCAACAAAAATCCCGGTGTTAAGACAAGCGCGGCACCGGGATTACAGTGCCGACAAAGGTCCGGGATTCCCGGGATCTCGTGAACCGAAATTGAAGCCGGGATTGAAAGCTCTAGAGATGTAACGCATTTGCCAACATAGCCACCGGCCAGTCAAAACTTTCCTTTTCTCAATCTCGCTCTCCCACTTCTTTCAGCCTCAAAACATTTCCTAGTGCCGCAGTCCCACTGATTCCACAGTGAGTTGGTACGCTTGTGCAGTAATCAATAAAAAAATCACTGGTTTCTCGTCTAAAGGGTCCAAAAGTATCGAATTTTTCAGTTACAGTTTTCTATTATTATTCTAGAGCAGCGGCTTCTAACCATTTTTGACTTGTGTACCCCTTTGTTGCCTGTATCACCAAATTGGCACCGTGTGTCCGTCATTATTAATTTTCTTTGGCAAACCCCCTAGCTACCAGTACCGTATTTAGTAATTAAAGCCTTCATTCATTTTAGACCCAGTGCTAAATGTTTATTTACTATTCCAGGGAAGGCGAAGTGGTAGTGATGACGACCAGAGCCGAAGTCCGTGACACGGATCCTGTGTCCTACTGCTGGATCCCTGCCTCCGTGCTCGGGGTGCTGTTTGCCATCTACTCCTTGTCCATAGCCGCCCTTCTGACAGACGGATACTATAAGACCTGCAACCAGTATAGGGCCGAGTTGATTAAGGTACATTGAATTCATATTATTTTAAGGTCTACTTGCTTGAATTCTTGATAAATTTGACGTTGTCATAAATCGGCCATTTTGTTTTTTTGACACTTTAATTAACAGCCCCCATTAACTGAAGCCTACAGGAAGGTTGCCTTGATGATAGCCGATATCGACAGTAGTAGTTGTAGTATTACATATTGATTAGTTTCCTCCTAGCTTACATTAAGGGGGTATTTCATCATCCTCTTAATAAGCACTATCGATAGGATAACATATTATTTGTTAATAAAGTCCGAGTTTACTATTTAGTAGTTGAAACTATTCATTTCTTAGAACATGCGCTGCCTAATTAAAACTACTGTTGACTGGGCCATAATGTATTCATGTTCATATAATGCATCCATGTTTACATTTACAGGGTGGCCACAAAAAACGGATTTCAAAATTCCCTGATAATTCCAGGTTTTCCAGGGCAGTTTCTATATTTTTCCCTGATATGTTTTATTTGGTATAAGGACATATCATCAAAATTTTATTTTTGAAACACGATTTTCATCTACGCCAGAAAATTAGAACAGATACATAAATAAAGGGAATTCCGTCATCTAAAGCATTTATAATTTCCTTGCACCACAATGATCTATTCAAAACAAAATACACTTATTACAAATTTATGATATTTCGCCTGAAGACAATTTGTGTACAAATGAAAAGACCAGACAAAAATAGACAAATAAACAAAAGTAAGTACAGTAGAACCCCGATAATTCGAAAAAATGCGTAATTCGAAATTTTCGCCAAAAAAATTTCCGCAGATAAATTTTTTCATACAAAATTTTTTTTAATTCGAAATTCGTTAATTCGTACTTCGAAATTAATTTTTGTCCGCGCACGAAAATTTGTTCGTGAAATTCGAAAAAATTTGATTTTTGCGAAAATAAATCATAATATTTCGTAAATCTGAATCTAAAAGTCAGCCGTGGCGGTAAAACGCCGAAAAATGTATTTTTACATGGTTATACATCGTCCTAATCTGATAGTATTAATACTCCAGCGTCTGGACGATGTAGGCCCTGTGATTGGTCAAATTCAAATTGTGTTTAAATAAGACTTTAAAGATTAAGACACGATTTCATATTGAAATAGAATCGCTACATGCAATATCGTTTCTGCTCATACAATTTTTGGATAATATCGAAGAAAATATGTTTTAGAAAGTTCACGATCCATTGGATTAATTACATTACAGTGAAAATTATCCACAATTACGTGATTACGTTTGACGTTTGACGAAAAAAGCACGCGTTCATTCAACATGGCCGATACGCACCGCGTCAATAAATAGCCGACAGAGCGCTCCTCTGGCGGTGAAAGAACGAACCAAGGGGCTGGCGCGAATATTTAAATATGCAAAATAAAAAGATTTCTTCTGGAAGTTTATTTAAACTTTGCAATGGCATCTATAATATTATTATGCGATCGTCTGGACGGTCTGGGCCCTCTGATTGGTCGAATTCAAATAATTTGTTTTGGTTAAATTCCGCTAACTTGAAAATTAAGACCCAATTTCATAATAAAATAGGATCACCAGATTTCTTCAAAAACATCGTTTCTGCTCATATAATTTTTGGATAATATCGAAGAAAATATTTTTTAGAAAGTTCACAATCCATTGGATTAATTACGTCACAGTAAAAATTATCCACATTTACATTTTATATATTTGAAGAATCAAACATTCCAAGGTTCCTTAAAAGTGTCAATCCCTCCTTTACCGGCCGCTGGGGTAGTTTCTCTATTGGCCGACAGAGCGCATAAGAGCGATATACAAATACGTACAACTTCATTTATTCAAACAACTGTAATTATTTACGTGAAACTACCGTTTTAATACGCATTTACAAATAAAACAAACATTTGATTCAACTTAATGACAATAAACAACAACTCTTTGTATGTACGATTTTGAAAAATATTGATATTTTTTTTATTTTTATTATTTATTAACCAATAAATTAACATACATTTTTTTTTGGTATAATCCACCTCACTAGGCTGAGCCTGTTCTGAGGTGGCGGGAGTTTGATTTAATTTTAGATAATGCGAATTTACATAGAATCAAAGATGTAAATAAAAAGATATACATAAAATATATAAAAAAAAGATATATAACAATTAGAAAGAGAAGAATTTAAAAAAAAAAGAAAAACATAAGAAATAATGAAAATACATATAAATGAGTGAGAACAGAAGAGAAAAATTCAGGCGTGGAGTGTGCTATAATTTATGGTATTGTAGATGTTATCTGTCCGCAGTATACAATGCCTTTGTTGACTATCCATGTGTGGATTTTGTGTCTTATATTTACACTTGTTGCCAGGTCTTTAATATCTTTTTCCATTAAATTGAAAATTTTTGGGGCCAGATTATGAAAATGTCTTTGTCCATAGGTGGTATTTATCTTCGGGGTCATGTGTTGATGTCTGTTTCTTGTTTCGTAATTGTGTTGTATAGTATGATGGTTAAGTTTGTCTTTTTGGTAATATAGAGTTATAATTTTTATGTATAGTTGTTGTATGTTCAGTACGGTGAAGTCCTTAAATAACTGTATTGTCGAGAATCTGTAAGGTTTTTTTGTGATAACTTTAATTAAGGCTTTTTGCGCTTTGACAAGAGGGTCCATATTAGTTTTAGCAGCACCACCCCAACCAATCATACCGTGAGTGATAATTGATTGGGCTAGTGCGTAATATATTGTTTTTAGAGTCTTCGTTTGCATTACGTTTCGTATGTTCTTAAAGAAATATATCAGTTTTCTAACTTTGCCCGCTGTTTTATTTATTTGTTCTGTCCATCTGAAATAGTTGTCAATGTAAATGCCTAAGTATTTAATTACCTGGGTTCGTGTTAATGGGTTGCATAGGCAGTTGTTTTTAGATGTGCAGTCATGAATGGTTAAGTTTTCATCGAGTCTTGGTTGTCGTCTGGGATCTATGCTAAATGTCATGTACTTTGTTTTATCTATATTTAGTGTCAGCAGATTATTGTCCAACCAATATTTAATCTTGTTTATTCCTTCAGTTGCATTTTTATATACACTTGTCCAAGAATCCGAAGTAAAAACAAGAACAGTGTCATCCGCAAAGCATATAATATCTCCACTTATGTCAAGCTGACATAAGGAATTAATATATAGTAAGAACAGGATGGGTCCTAATGTACTTCCTTGGGGAACTCCGTAAGTTATGTATCTATTTGGGCTTGTTATATTGTCTACTTTTAGTGAGTGGCTGCGGTCAGTTATATATGATTTGAACCAGTTATAAGCTGAATTTTTAATAGATATTTACTATTATTTACGTAAATAATAATTTCGCATTATTTTGACAGAACACCGATATGATATACGCGAAAGTATAGGCACTGCCAACCCAATAAAATAACATGAAAGACAATCGGAAGATAGAAACGCTTCGTTGATTGTAAAATTAGCCAACAAATCTCTAATCTGACATGTACTTATATGTATAATAAAACAATCATTTTGCCAGGTATAAATATTTATATACTATATATATTAAGGTATTATTCGGAAACGCTGGACAAGGATAATAAGAAATATTTTTAAGTAAAACCTTCGGATTTACCTTAATTAATATAGAAGGAATCTGAATGCATTCGGGAATTTTTGAATTTTAGCATTTTAATTTTTAATTACGTAAAATTAAAATTTGCTTTCGTTGTATTGGATGACAGCCGGAATAATTTCTATTGATGACATTTTCTTTTTTTGGTATTCCTGATATGAGTGTCTAGAATTTTTACCATAATTTACTCTATGCAAATATTATTTTGGTATTTTGGTTTCTTTTACAAGTAAGGAAATATTTAAAAAAAAGGTTATTATAGGTTAGGATAGGTTAGGTTGGGTTATGCTAGGTTAGGTTAGATTAGGTTGGATTAGTATAGTTCAAGTTAGTTTATAGGTAAGGTTAGATTAAGTTGGATGATAAGTCAGGTTATGTTAGGTTAGGTAACGTTAGTTTGGGTTATTATGGGTTAGGTTAGGTTGGGTTATTATAGGTTAGGTTGGATTTGTATAGGTTAGGTTAGGTTAGGATAGGTTAGGTTAGGATTGGTTCGGTTAGGTTAGGCTAGATTGGATTATTATAGGTTAGGTTAGGATATAGGTTAGGTTAGGTTGGATTATTATTTACTAACTAGCAGAAAAAAACCCGCGGAGCGGGTTTTTAACTGCTAGTTAGTATTATTATTTTGTAAATCTGAATCGATTTACACTGGAATGTTGTATTTTTTCAAATTTATTTCGAATATCCGAGTTTGAAGGGCCGAGAAAATACGTTTTACGCGGATATATGTCGTAGTTTTACGAGTTTACACCAAATATCTGTATTTAAAGGGTCGGCCGCGACGAAACTCGGACGCGAAATTTCGATTTACGCGTAAATGTATCGTATATTGTATTCGACGGAAATCGGCCGCGCATTCTCGATTTAGACGGAAATATATCGTATTTTTGCGAATTTATTTCGAATATCTGCATTTAAAGAGCCGGCCGCGACGGAATACGGCCGTGAATTCTCGTTTAACGTGGAAATATATCGTATTTTTACGAATTTAAATTCAGATATTTGAAATAAAGGGCCGGCCGCGACGGAAAATTACCGCGAAATGTCGATTTACACGGAAATATATCGTATTTTTACGAATATCTCAATTTAAAGGGTAGGCCGCGACGGAAATCGGCAGCGAAATCTCGATTTACGCGGCCGCGAAAGTAAAGAAATAATTGGTATTAATACGAATTTCCAACTAAAATACCACCCGGATTTGAAGAGGCGGCCGAGAAAATCGATTTTCGGCGTATTTTTTTTTTTTCATAAAAATTCGAATTACGTGGGAATTCGTTAATTCGAAATTTGATTTGTGATGTCCCGTGGATTTCGAATTAACGAGGTTCTACTGTATTGACACTTTGTAAAAATGTTGATAATGATGATCTTTATATTTTATTACGACCGTACTGGGTGTCCGACCCTTTTGACACTTTGTTGTAACTTTGCTAGCTTTTTCTTTACGGATTTCGCACCTACATAGTATAGGGGAAAAACCAAGGCGGGTGGTTTACGACACGATTGTGTTGCAAGGGCTATTTACGAAAATAATAATAAAAAGATACCTACTTATCTAGTTTGTCTTTTGTTACACACGCCGCAAGTAAAAGTAATAAAACACAACTTTGGGACTTCACAAATCGTAAATAACGAATTTCGTTTTATTTTTGGAATTCCCTGATATTTTAAGAATATTTTGAAATTCCCTGACATTTCCCTGATAATTCCCGGTTCGGTATAATTCCCTGATAATTCCCGGTTTTCCCGGTTTTCCAGGTCTGTGGCCACCCTGATTTAGCTAATTTATGAATAATAAATTTTTTGTTGTTGTATCGAATGTATTAAATGATTATTATGATGCACAATTTTTTTTTTCTAGTCCCTCCGTGCTACGGGTAGCCAAGTACGTGCGATCCACTCGCGCCTCAACTGCCAGGCCATCTACGACTTCATGGACTACCTTCAGCCCGACGTGCTGGACAAGCGGCGTGGCGACTTCATCAACACCGGCCTGGCGTTGCAGCTGGCCATCGTGGCTGCCTGGTTCATGTGCTTTACCTGGATCTACGTGGTGGTGCTCAACTCTCAAAGGGCGCACAAGGATAAGGCCACTAACACGTGTTGCGGAAAGTAGAATCAGATACCAACCTAACTAAATCCAACAAAAATACATTCCGTTAGGAGTCATTGTCCCGGGGAGAGTTCACCATTATGGATTAAATCCCTTTCAGCTTCAAACCTCCCCTTCCATAATATATTTTGTCACTCAACTCCCAAAAGGCACTCAGGGATAAGGTCACTTCTACCAATGACATTACAAACATGTAGCTACGTTTTTGTCTCAAAAAATTAACATAAAATGTGGCACACACTAACGTTCATTCATGTATGACAAAGAGAGACATTCAAATAATATGTGTGTACAAACGAAATAGATATAGGACTGGGCAGCATTCACATACTTATAAGTTGCGTTGAATACTTCCTTCTACATTAAGAGTGTGATTGAGATAACAATACGCTTACTTGCTGTAAGCGAATACGAATCGCTGTATAAGACGACCTACTGCTAGTATGAGTTTATTTATTATTTTTTAACTTATTTCCACTTTTTTAAAAAAGTTAAACAAGTGGAAATAAGTTAAAAAATGTTTTATTTTCTATTTTTTTTACTACTGCTAGTAGGTTATTCTACTTATACTTATGTGATGCTTCGTTTGCGATCTCACTTTCAAAAGTAAACAATAGTAATTCTTGAATGAAATGTTATTCCTTGTCTTTTACTAGTGTTTGCAGTGTAATGGAAACATTTTATCATCGCACACGAGGGCATTTTGGCACTCATTTACGCAATTTTTAGTACTAAATCGAAAGGACGACAATTACCGTATCTTTTGCTTGCCACTTTGAGATCTCTACAATTTGTCTACATGCAGGGCCGGCCCTACACTGGCACAATTGGAGCAGTCCACTCCTGGCGCCGAATTGCCAAATCACTGATAATATTTAACAGCTAACAGTCCTAACACATCGCTCTTGCGATTGTTTTCATAAAAACGGCGCTTCACAAAAATACAAATCATTTGAATATTATTGATTACAAAAATCACCTACATAGGAGTCTAGTGTTTTTGTCAAGAGGCGCCAAAATTTTATTCGTGCCAGGCACTGTATGGCTCAGGGCCGGTCATGTCTACATTTTTTTTGATGTCATTGACTTCGTGCTGTCCAACTTAGAACACCTAACAAGAGTCAAATTATTACTTTATATTCCTTCTCTTACCTTTCTAAAACACTATCCTTTAAATTTAAAGTATAAAGATGGCGTCGGTATAAGCATTTGAATATGGAATATTGTAGTAACCAAAGTACAAATTTTCTTTAAGAAATTATGTATTAAAAATGTACTATGAGAGTACGTGCTAAACTTTGCAGATGGTTGCGATGCTACATAAGATTTTGTGAATACGAAAAATCTATGGATTAAAAAATAGTTTGTTTATTAGTACCTCCTCTAACCTGCAAATTTAAGTGTGTCAAGACATACTATAAAAGTAGATAATATATAGTCTGTTGATGTCTAATATTTAAGTTCAAATATTAATTTCGTATACATATAGTTTCAATTGTTTTAAAACATGTTTTTTGTGTGTATGTAGTTGTTTTATAGTGATAATTTTTAATAATTGTTTTTTTATTTGCGACTAATTAACCCTAGATAACTAAACGGTTTTCATTGTTTCATTGTAACTACACTTTCGTCGAGTGGATTACGCAATAAAACACTAGAAATAAATCAAAAATATTTAATTAAGATAGGAACTTGTTACATGGCACAAAATTAAGGTTTATAATGAACCAATTAAGTACAAATTAATATCAAAATATCACTCTACACAGTGACCACACATGTCAACATTATGTGGACCACAAATAGCCTTTCTACATCTCGTGCAACGGTGTTTGGTCATCCTCCAGGCCTTGGATGGACACAGGTAGCACATTTTACGCACGTTTGACGAAGATGGAACCGGAGCTTCTATTGTAGAAGATTCGCCAACATTAACAATAAATATAAGAATATATGAATGTACGTACCTTAACAATAAAATTGTTGTTATAACTAAACTTTCGTCAGCGGACGACGAGATGGTCATAGGGCACGTCCTAGTATGCGTGTGGCCGCAATCGCGTCACGTGCTGCACTGTTTACTCAAATTAGGAAGGTAATGAAAGAGTCAAGGTCGGGAAGCGGGGGGGGAAGTGGGTGATTTCGAATTTCGCTGAGTATCGCGTCGTCGCCTCGACGAGCGATTAGTTATCTAGGGTTAAATATTATGAGAACTTTACAATATTGATGAAGTGCTTTTAAGAATAAATGGTTTATTTTGTGTTAAATGTTCAAAACAAAATAGAATAAGATTTTTTATTATTATTTGAGAGATCAGCATGAAAACTTATAAAGTTACATTTATGTATGAATATCAGGGGTGGATAATTTGTAAACAAAATCACTATTATTGTAAACAAAGCCCAGCTTTTTGTTTGACAACCTCTTTATAAAGAAATTTGAAAGGAAAATGATGCAGGTAAGTTTTTAGATTCTCACGGCCAAAAGCATTTTTGTTGTTTGTTTTTGGGGTGTTATGCCGTGTTGCGCTAACTCCTTCTTTAGCTAAAGAAGGAGTTAGCGCAACACGGCATAACACCCCAAAAACAAACAACAAAAAAGGAAAATGATGCATTACATTGGAGTGTAAAATTCCAATCATATTAATCATATTGATAAGATTCTTACAACGTCTTACGGTGTTCTTTTAAATACATGTACAAATTTTTAAAACTTTTTATTTATCTTAACACATTTCTGAGGGGTATTTCTTGCGCTGGCGCTACGCTGTCTCCGGGCGAAAATAAAAGTCCCGCGCGAATTTATTTAATTTGTTTTGAACTGCTATATTTTTGTTGTTTGTTTTTGGGGTGTTATGCCGTGTTGCGCTAACTCCTTCTTTAGCCGACGTTTCGGACAGCGTTGCAGTGTCCATCATCAGGGCAGATCCGGTAGATCCGAAGATGTGTGACATTTTTTCGAACGGCGCCCTATTTTCGCCCGCTTAAAGTGTGTTAACTGTAACTCCAATAGCTTTAAATTTCTTTAAAAGATATACATAATGAAGTTTTTGCCACTCGGGCGCTAGTGACAAATTTTTACAACGAGAATGTTAACCTAAAGTACAATAATTATATTAAATTTCTTTTTGGCAATACTTGCATAATAATGATGGCTGCTCTCACCAATCAAAACTGAGCAAGTGTTAAGTTACATGAATTTTTTTACTTTTTTTTAAAATTTTCACGCTAATATTAACTGTTTTACTAGGTACATATTTGTAACTAAAATTAAAATTTCAACCTGAAAAAACTGCAAATATCACTTAGACATTCTCCTGAGCAAAAGTTAAGTTCCGTCTTATTGCTAACACGGAGACTGTGTTTGATTAAAATTTTATCTCAACGCTCGCTTAGTTTTATTGGTGAAAGCGGCCATAACTGCCTTCATGATAGATGCCATTAAAATAAGTACAAATTAATAGAATTACTTATAAACTTATTCAAGCTCTACCACTATCGTTAAATCCTATCTATAATATTATTCTAATTAAGAAAAGTCAAAATAGTCTTCTTTACTTAGGCCCACATGTTATGCAGAAATTCACATATGACAAAGTCATCAAACGGCCATTCAGCGCCATTTTGTTTCATTTGACAGTTGAAATGTTCCCATTAAATTCCGATTTTAAGTCCGTTTTAGCTTTAGAAAAAATTGTGATCAGCAGAATAGAACAACTATCACGTTGTTAAGCTCGTCAGCTTATTCCAATTCGATTGAAAGTTGAAACGTACCTAGAATCGGCGTTTAAAGGGAACCTTTCAACTGGCCATTTGATGACAATGTTACATTTGAATTTCTGCAAAATAACTGGGACTTAGTTTTATCAGTACCTACCTATGTCCGATTTGATTTCATTATCTTATATGATAAGAAATTTAAATTTAAAAACTTAAATAGCATTAGTGATATGCATAGCTAATATTATGTAAAATAAATATGTAATGTGATAAAAACGGTAGTTGAGAAGTAGATACATTATTTTATAAGAAATTTTATATGCTGTCTTATTTTATTTTTTATGTCACACCTAAATGTGTATATTGTAAAGGCATGGGAACTATATCGACACACAGCTAGGCAGCGTTGTGATGCGGGATGAGGTAGAGGCTTTAGGAAGGGATTTATTAATGCAGATCTTGAAGAGGCCCGGATTACATTATGATGGAGGAAAAATAGACATCGGTAGTTCTTTACAAGCGAGCCGACTTACACAAAAACGAGTCGGAGAAACGACCCGTATTCATAATGCGGACGTCAACTGTGAATGGGAGTTTCGCATGCATGCACCGGTGATCATTGTTGCTTTTTCCTTCGAGCAGGCTTCATTGAAATACCTCTAGAACAGATTCAGCAAGCCTACATCGTCAGTCTGTTAATAACGCATCTGACGGACTGCCCTCCTTAGCACAGTATCAAGTAGGTTTATCAGGTATTTTGGAGCTCAAGCCCAGAGGTGGCTCCCAAAGCTCGTCTACAATTAAAATCAAATCTACTGGCAATTATATATTAAATAGAGATATTATAATAAATATGATTTATTTGCTATTGCCTATGTCCATAATGAATCCGTCCCACAAATTTAAATCTTTTATGTTATTTAAAATTGCCAACAAATAAAAATAATATATTGTGTGTATTACAGAGTTTAATGTTTTTGTGAATATGTATTGTTGGAGGCACAAACATATTTTTTTAAAAGAAAGAAACATAACTGGACAATACATATTTGAAAAACTCCTATTTCCATCATTATAGTAAGAAAATGTTGTTTGTGCAATGATGGAGGACTTAGCTAGGACAGGATGAAACCGGTGACGCCTGGGTAGGAACCCGACGCATTTGTCCACTTAGCTACTAACCGGTTAAATTAGAATTAGACGATAATTATCTAGAGATTGCCGAGGAAAGGCTCTTCTTACAACATCATAGTATTTCTGATATTTTAAGCCTACTGTTTATAAATCAGTAATTAGAAGAAAAAAAGGCATGAAATTACATACATGAGCAATATGGAACAAATATTAAGGCGTCTGGTCTTATAAATATTAAATATTGGACATTTTAAAGCTCCACAGCTCATGATGAAAATGACATCCCCTGCTGAATGTAAGTGCAATGTCAAAATTGCAGACAGATAAATGTACATTTCAAAGCTACATAGCCGGAAAAGATGTTGCGAGCTGAAAATAGTTTTGTTGACCTAGAAATTAAAGACATAGAAATCTGTGAAAACTTAAGGCAATGTACCACGTAGTAATGCAAAATCATGTGTTTTTGGTTTGAAAATTTGATCGCCTAGAAATGTTTCAGATGCTTTAATTAAATACTGCGAGTAGAATACATCTTGGCCTTTGAAATAATCGAGTATTTTTTACATGAGTCTTTTTATAAGCCCAGAAAAAAATCATTTATAAGGCCTATGAAAACTGCTTTAAAGTTCAAAATCTCCTACTTACGAACCCATTTTCGGTTATGGTTTTATTGTATAATGTGGCAAATTAAGTTATTTATAAAATGATAGGAAAACATTTAAATATTTATGCCTGAACATCCACAAAATAATGTTTGTTTGTTTAAATGTTTTTTTCTTGCATAAATCAAAACAGCTGGATGGTTATAAGCGGGAATATTTCATCTACGTAAAGAGTGTTATTGATGGCGGCTCGATTAAAAATATTACACGACGTAGTGCATCGCCTTAAGCAAGATATCACCATTCAATTATCATATCACATCACGTCAGATTTCTGTTTTATAGTAAAAAATTTGCGTTTTTATCTGTAAATTTATTAAATAAAGTCTCTTGCCTGTTTGTATTGTGATAAAATGAAAATCAATATTTTGTAATTTCGAAGTGGTTTGTATTTGATTTCAATAAATGTTTCTGTCACACCTGCTACCTGCTCCTACCTGCTGGGTGTTGTTGAACAACCAATTATCATATCAGAATATAAAATATGCTTTGCCAGAATTATTATTGTATCCAATTTTGTATTGAAATATTTGTGTTTTGTTGAATATAAAATTTTCAAAAATGCACAAACTTGTTTATTTTATTTTCAATGTGAGTTTTGCTGCAGCCAAAGAACTTACTCCTCTGCTAAACATAGATGGATTCGTTGGTTTTACTATAGTACCATTCACATTTGCATCATATAATATCCTTAAACTCCTTTTTTGGTTCATTCGCTCTACTTGCCCAAACCATCCGAGCGTCCCTTTCTTAATCTTAATCATTACGCTTACACCAGCCTAACACGATTTGCAGATCGCCACATTTCTCATACAATCATACATAGTTTCAACGGTGACCGGATAAATCATCAAAATGATAATTATATAATAAAATAAAATACTTTGTTAAATAACCACTAAGACAGAGAATGGGCTTATATATAAGAGGATAGAGGGAGACAGAATATAATATAAAAAAGTAAGAGTATATAATAGACAGAGACAAAATACATGAAAGAGAAGACAGTATCTGGTCGTATGTAGTTTTTAATTAACATCCTGATGAAGCTTAACTGAAGCGAAACCGGTAGATGTGAAAATTAATAAAATATTCAGTGGTGACTAAACAAAGTATATTTTATTTAGTTGTATAATGTCTAATCACAAAGTAATTGCTACATACGAAAAAAAAAAATGATAATTCATCAAATCTTTAAAAAGTTATATAAAGTCATGGAAAGTGATGAAACAAAAACTTTATTAAGTAGGTTAGGTTAGGTTTAATTTTTTTTATTTTTCATCGTTTATAATGACTTTATATCACTTTTTAAAGGTGTGTTGAATTGTCACTGTGTTGAGTTATCATGGAACTAGTTTTAACACATATTAATAGTAAATTGAATAAAAACAATAGCAATTAACAATATGCATTTATTATTTTAAAGACATTAGAAGCAAAATATATACAACATTTCCCTAACAACAGTAAAATAGTGACAAATAATTCTATTTGTCAAAATAACCTTGTACATAACAGTATCACATAGAGTCAAAATAATTAATTTATTTAAATACTTAAAATAATTCAACAAGTTAAAATATAAAAACAATAATAATCTATATTGCACATTCGGAACCACTGAAAAAAAGTTGATCTTGTAAATTAAAAAAAAAAATTGATAAAAAAATTATATAATCTATAAAACACATCACAAAACGTGGCAAATTAATTGATGGCTAAATTACACTTTCCGGTTTATTATTATGTACAGTTCTTATAATTAGTGAACAATTACCATTTTAAATGACTGATAAGACATTACATAATAATATAATATTATAATTATGATTATAATAGACACCAATAATTATTATTTTATATTAGGTTTGACTACAATTAGGTGCCAGACATCAAATAATTCAGCATTTGCCTATTTATTGGCTACATATAAAAAGTTGAGGGGTTTTAGGTTAGGTTGTCACGTAATAATTAAAAAATGGTCTGATTGATAACATAGTTACAAGAAGAACACAAGAAATACCTTGTGGACGTGTTTCGTGATCCAAATATTTGCCCAACCGAGGCTTAAATTTCAAATAAAAAACTATGTTTACGAAATTCAAATGGGATGGAGATCTATGATGTCAGGCGAGTGTAAGTGAGACAAAGCCCTGGGTTATTGGGATGAATGGAACAAATATTTCCATTCAAAGTTGTTTGGAAGGCACTTCTAGTTTTCTTCTTTATTCTATGAATCGAACACATTATTTTTCGTCCCTTGAAAAACCTGTATTCTTTTCTTATCTCATGTACATGGACCATGTAAATAGGGATTTTTATTTGTTGAAATAAATAAATCACTGCCTCGTTGACGAATATCTTCTTTTGAGTCACATCTGACAAGCACCAAAACATCTGACTGATAAAAAAACTGCAAAAAACTAATTAAATTTAATATAACGTTTCGTGCAAAAATTGGTGGGCTGCTGTTATAATTCCCCAACTGAGAAACGCCCTTGTGCAGTTCATGGAGGCGCCGTGGTAGAAATTCCTAAATTTACTCCCCCGTTCTTTATACACGGTAATAAATGCATGAATCATGCCCTCGTACGGCACGCCCATCTTGGATTGAACATTAAACTTAACTACATTAAGGGGGTAAAATAAAGTACTTAAGAAAGCGCCGATTGAAGCACCGGCAATGAACGCTTGAAGAGTTTGATAAAACACAACGTTTTGCGTCGGCAATCTATCGTGTAATTCGTCTCGGATAATGAAATACAATGCATTCGACGGCCCGTTTCTATATAAGATCGGTACAAGTCCCCGATAGAATTCTTTAATACCGTAGTTCTTGGCGATATGATACGCTATATGTTTTGTGTTTTTGAACTGCGTGTTATATGCCGGGTCGACGAGAAGCGTTTGAATCCGTTCGAAGGGCATAAGTATCGCTTCTACGTTTCCAGCGATGATCCCGGCTATTGTTTTCGCTACGTATGGGTCCATACCTGTGGCCAGCAACGGTCTTTTGCATTCTGCGTAAACGCCGAACATAAGAGACATAGAGATGGTTTTCTGACATAACGGCGGTAAAATTCCACGGTAGAGGCATAACAATCCTTCACTTTTTATTTGTAGATAGGCAGAATTTGTCTTAACACCATGTAGCATCTGAAAAGATAAATTATTGCTTTTTATTAAAATACAATTAAATAATGCGCAATATCTCCACAATACGAGTACACACCAGTTCAAATGGTTCAATTAATTCCACACTTTAACCTTTGTGTCTTTTTTTAGTGCATTCTAGTATTATGAAGCGTTTGAAATGACCTTATGTGCATATATTACAATAATAATATAATTTATGCAAAACCGTTACAAATTCTCAATTTATATTTGAAATGACCCTATGTGCATATATTACAATAATAAAAAATAAAAATAAAATAATAATTCATGCGAAACCGTTACAAATTCTGAAGTCATATTTTCAATTTTGAGAAATTGTTGCGAAAAGTCATAAAATATTAAGTAATAATTTCTAATTACAGAATTGTTTTAAATCTAATCTGAAATCAAATGTCAATTTATCATAGGAATCTGTGATAAATTTACAAATAAACCTTATTTTGGAGAAAATTAAAATGTTTTATTGAGGATTCCTGTTTTGTTTTACTGTAAATATCGCACAAGTCTCGACTGCCGAAGCCAGTAGGACTATGGCGTTCACAATTATCACAATAGGGTTACGTTGTTAGGCTGAAAGAGATGAAAATGGGAAGAAGACGAGGAATATAAAGTTTGGGAAGTATCTGGCTATACAGGTCTGGTTGCCAAATACGCCTAAAGCCATTTCAAGCAATGTTTCGATTATGAACGGTGGTCTTTCACGAGAGAGTCGACTTTATTTATTGTTTGTAGTGTATACTGGTCCCATCGAGAGGTTGTACGTGACACCATTGTTCTAGTATCTTCTGTCTTTTTCGTTTTCAAACAAGATGCGTGAGAAGGAAGACGACGAACGTCGATGACGTCCGTACGAACTCTCGCTGGGACTAGTTTATTTTGTAATATGTATGCTAATTCTACCCATTATTGATACATTACTAGTATCATTTACTACTTCTGGATAGAAGTAATTAAACATTGTTTTAGCAAATATAAAAATCCCTACAAAAATAATGCTAATTGTAAATACATACAAACTATAATTCAAAATGGTCTTCAGAAAAGTCAGAAATGTGTTGGTGAAAACCTGTTTCCACTAGATTTAACACAACTAGCATATTGAAAACACGAAAAGAAAAAATCTGTATCCCATGGGAGTTTAAGCACGATAAAAATGCATATTTAATATAATTTTCCAAACGCAAATATATTTAGATGAAAGAATCCTTAATTACCTGACGAAAGATGATTTTGTTCATTGGGTAACTTATGGTTATATTGCAAAAAGCTGCCCCCCATCCGCATACGAATTCCTTCCAATCTATATTACTGATCCAAGTAGCACTGGCCATCTTGGACAGGATTTAGCTATTATTTCATTTATTATGGATGCTCAAACTGAGCTTCATGAGGATTCACTGTTATCAGTTGGAAGATACGACCCCATGATCTGATATTGACACAAAACATTTAGGTTATGTAAGTATCTCAAAATGAAAATACTTAAAATTCACTGACAGGAGCGCACGACCCAAAAACACAAAAGTATTTTAAAATCACAAAGAGAAAAAGAGTTATTATCTTATTCTATTTTAATGACGTTCGCGAGTTCAGATCATTGTAAATAACACCTAGATCAAAATAACCAAATCAGATGACATTTTTGAGTACATCTACTGACATGTACTTATGTATTCTTGATCTACATCCTTTTCTGTCTTTCTGACGTTTACAAAACGTCAATAAAAGAAACTCAGTCGCAGATTTTCATGAATATGCGCGCGACGAAAGAGTCAACTACAACAATTCAACAATCAATTTTTTAAGAATATATATTTTTAGGAGAACTTTCGCTACCTCACATCTTCCCCGCAAACGACAGTGCCATTTTAATAATTTGAAATGTAGTTTCTCATATTCACCCCATTCATCAATCCAGAGTTAGCCGATCAAATCCTGCGGGCGAAAATTAAATTAAATCTAGATGCATTTACATGTGGTAAATATTGAAAAAAATTATATTTGCGGCTTGTTCCAGGTCGGTAGAATACTCTCAAACCCTCAGTCGCCCTATTGAAAGACAAGTACTTACCTACTCAGAATTAATCATTTTATTTTATAGCCATAAACTTATGTTTGACATTAGGAATTTCGATAAATTTTGACGTTTGTTGAAGTTGTGTGTTGTCATGTGGGTCGTGTGTTGTGTACCTCAATTACTTTCGAAACGGATTATTTCATTTTTGTTTAACCTCTGACGATACCGGACGCTGGCAACTGACTAGAAAAGCCGAAGAGGAAAAGGAATATACTACAAATTTAAAAACTCTGAAAGTAATATGTTGATGTGAATAAAATAAAATCAAACATAAACATGGCAGCATTACTTAAAAAGCGCGCACTCGCTGAGTATGGAGAAAACTTCCAGGTATTTATCTTCATTTACCAACATAATATATTATTCAGTTTTTAAATGCATTACCTAAAAGGTTATTATTTATTTCTAGGAGCCACAAGCTAAGAAGTTACTTCTCATCAAGAAGCCATTAATAGGCAGTTCCGCAGCGGCCTATATAGGCTTGCTAGAGAAGTGCAAATCAAGCAATGACTCACTACAATTATTGCTAAGAGTCTCTGATTCCCTGCAGTTCCAAGAGACAGACCTCGAGGAGGCTATCAAGAAACTGTCGGAGCATTTCCAGTTGGAGGAAGAATCGGCGGTTCGCGTTAAAATCCTTTCGCTGTTGTGCGATATCGGTTTGGAAATCGTCGGGGCAGATGTGGCACACATGATTGAGGAAACTATATCCCTGCTTAAGAATGAATCATCACACAAGGTACTGAATTATGTCAAGTTACACTATTATTTACTTAACCACAATTTTATTTATTTTTGATTAATCTGTACACATGATTAATAATAATATTGTAATAGATTTTTTGATCTAATGCCACTCTGTTTACCCTTCCGTTGCCAACTGGGGTATCCAAAATCTCTAATATTACTATCCTCTGTGTATAATTTAATATAAATATAATAATAATAACAATAACATTTTTGATTTATATAGTACCGTTTTTGTGCAAAATCTCCTCAAGGCGCTGTACAAATGTACAATACATTTCTAAAATGATCTATGTTATTACCAACTACATATGGAGATAATATACAGTATCATAAAGGTCTTATAGTTTTAGTATTTTTTCCTACAAAACCCATCAATATATAATCTGCCATTAAAAAAAATAAACTAGTACTAGATTTACAAAATAAAGAAGTTAATATAGATATCATTCCTTGCTGGAACCATTCCCAATTTGGTAGGCGGAAATGGGTACCGCCGCCCTGGGAACCATTTATTGGATGACCAACACCTCTGCCACAGGTCACCCCAAGTGGTTCGCTACGTTTGGTGACTTAGCAGGGGTGCCCGGGTTCATGGGTTAAGGTTTGCCCAGGTCTTGGTGGCGGGTGCGTCGGCCCACCTTCTGCGTGGCGGGCCGGTTGGGAGATGCTGGTTGAGGGAGACCCTTTACAACCGGTTACCGCTGTCCGGGCCGCTCGATAGTACAGGGGCCCGACCCTCAGGCTCACGACTAAGGGTGGGCTGCCCCATCAGCGAGTGAAAAAACCCTGCCACTGCTGTTGTGCCGGTTCGTGACCGGAGGGGATCCAGCAGCAGCGTTTGGGGCGCATTGGATGCCCTCTCCAGCCGGACTCTCCCAGCCTATCGCCTAGCACCGCAGTGAGTGGGCTGGAACCAAACACTCATCACTCCTGGACAGCCTGAACCCCATATTCCTACCCACTCCTCATACCTTTCCATTCCAGACCTTCCTTTCACTTCATACCATTTAAAAAAAAAAAAAAAAAAGTAAAATCATGAATATACATAAAAACAAACTTAACGTCATTACAGCGGCGAGTAGCAGGCGTCCCCGGTGCGGGCCAAAACTGTTGGTAAATTTTGCCAACATTCGCGGTCTGCATACTAATTTAAATTCTGTTCATCACCATCTTTTGTCCCAACGTCCCAACCTTCTTTTCCTATCCGAAACTCAGATAGCCGAGCCGCCAGACTCCTCCTATCTGGACTGCCCGGGCTTTACCCTTGCAAGCAAGTTCCGACTCAAAGGAGGAGTCTGCCTCTATAGTCGAGCTGACGTCAACTGTGTACGATTATTGAGTCTGGAAAACTCCAGATTCGACGTAATGTGGGTGCGCGTCAATCTTGCCAGTACGGCAAGATTCTACGCATGTCTATACCGCTCACCGAACCACAGCGAATCAGACACTTCCGAGCTCTTCAAACATTTGAGAGAAACTATTGATGATCTCTTGCCCCGCTACCCTTCGGCCGAGTTTATTGTTCTGGGGGACTTCAATGTTCATAACGAACCATGGTTGAAGTTCTCAGGCCCAACGGACTCGGCTGGCCGACAGGCGGAATCCTTTGCCATTTGCTACGGATTAGAGCAACTGGTTCAGGAGCCTACAAGGGTTCCTGATGTCCAGACTCACCGTTCCAATCTGTTAGACCTATTTTTAACTACTGTGCCACACGGTTATAAGATTGACGTCACAGCGCCTCTGGGATCATCTGACCACTGCCTAGTGACGACATCAATCCCCGTTAGCCTCAGACCAACCAATGAGAGGCTGAGGAGAAAAGTGTGGCACTATAGGTCAGCAGATTGGTTCGGTATGCGGGCCCATTTCAACGCTTTTCCGTGGTCAGCTGTTTGTTTTTGGACTCCGGACCCTTCAAGATGTGCCCAGGAGATTGGTGAAGTCATCAAATCGGCGATGGATGGCTTCATACAAACGACTACTAAAGAAACTGGTGTGGGCTCAAAGCCGTTCGGATTCCGCTCAAAAACGGATTCCGGCGGAACCGCTCGTGCGGTGATCTTCTCGCGTATGTGTCGCATGTTTGGGGGCGGTGCCTGGAACGTCACGGTGAGACCCAAACGGTCGCACTAGACATATCCAAGGCCTTTGACCGGGTCTGGTACCGAGGACTTGTCAACAAATTGCCTTCTTACGGACTTACCGCATCCCTGTGTACGTGGATTGCTGATTTTTTAAGGGATAGGTCGATTCAGGCTGTTGCTGACGGTTTCACCTCATCCTCACACTCTATAAATGCTGGCGTCCCACAGGGATCGGTTCTGTCTCCGACTTTGTTTTTGTTGCACATCAATGACCTTTTGACATGTGCACCGATTCATTGTTACGCGGATGACAGTACAGTTCATGATAGCTTTTTGTTTGACAAGCCCCCAAAGGGCACACAAACTCCAACGGCTCGGAGGGCTTTGAAGCAGAGAATGGACGGTTATCTCGAGAGTATTTCCTCCTGGGGTAAAAATAATCTCGTCGAATTTAATGTTTCAAAGACCCAATCCTGTCTGATTACGTCTAAAAGGGATCTAAATGATAACCTAGTCTCCTTCAACGGAAGCAATCTTCCGAACAGGCCTTCCATTGATATGCTTGGTGTAACTATAAGTGACCAGCTCAGGTATGGGGGCTCCATCGAAGCCAGAGTAAAGCTGGCCTCTCAGAAGCTGGGCGTACTGTACAGGGCCCGCAGATACTTTAATAGTACACAACTGCTGACCCTGTACAAATCGCAAGTGCGCCCTACTGTCGAATTTGGCAGCCATCTCTGGTCCGGAGCCCCTAAATACCTGAAAAAAACCCTTGACTCTGTGCAGAAACGGGCGGTCCGTTTGATAGATTCCCCAATCTTAACAAACGGACTGCAATCTTTAGAGCACAGGCGTCAGGTAGGTATGCTGTCCTTGTTCTATCGGTATTACAATGGAAGATGCTCTGAGGAACTAGCGTCATTGATCCCTTCGGCACCGGTGCGTAGTCGGGATACACGCCAAACGCGCGCCCAACATTTGTACACGGTTGACATTTGTCACATGAGAACGGGTCGCTTCTACGATTCGTTCTTAAGTTCAACAGCTCGGCTGTGGAACGAACTGCCGGCCTCTGTGTTTCCTCCCTCCTACAACATGGGACTCTTCAAGACCCATGTTCACTCCTTCCTCTCCACAAAAAGACCCTCCACACAGCATCCCCAAAGATGACATTGACACTGTGTGGAGTTAATATAAAAAAAAAAAAAAAAAAAAAATTCCCACAGCAGAATACGCCATCTCACTTGCGCATTAGTTCACTTATGGGCACGTCCCCGCCATTCTACTTGCACAGTCATTTTTGGGTGAGGCGCGCCATCTCACTCGCTCAGGCTATTATAAAAGCCATGTGAGAGGATAAGGAAATTATGTGCCGTGGGCTGGCTACCAGCAGGTACCATTGTACAGTCATTATAACCCAAGCATTTGTGTCCGGCCTCGTTCGTTGATGAATGACTAGGTATTTTACAAAATTAACTCTATTACGATGATTCATTTCATGAAAATACATTAAATGTGTAAGCCGTAAGAGTATTTTTATTATTATAATTATTTAATGAGCAGGCAGCATTCTGCTGATGCGCTCATATCTGATTTCACAATAAGCTTGACACTAATTGAGTTGTTTTATTTAAAATGAAGTTGATCCTTTCTTCTCTCCAAATAATAATCCAATCAATGAATGAGAAAAATGGTATTAACCCCTCAGGCTTCTGGCATATTGAGCATTATATTTGTTGAAGACGCTGTCAGAAGGTCGGAGAATTTGTATATATTTTCGCTTTGGAATATTTAAAAACTGTTTTTGAAGGTGATGAAATGCATTTTCAAATTTTATTATTAGAAATAAAATTATAATTTTTGAAATATTAAATATCTTACTTTTTTCCTCAACACTTAACTAAAATTGCTGATACCAAAAAAACAACCGTTTTATTAGACTAATGCATTATAAACATTATGGTTACCTCACTTCGTTTCGTTCGTATTCGTTTCATATAAAAAAAATTCACAAAATTTCATAAATTTTCTGTAATTGCGGAACTTTTCGTTTAATAGAATTGTATATTTTAATACTTCTGTGGTTAACTTCTAAATTTAAATATAAAGCGTGGTGTTTTCTCTTTCTAACGCCATTTAGATTATATTTTTCACCATGACAGTAAGAGTGACAACAATTTCTGTGAAACCATACGACTGCACAAAATGCGTGGGGTCTCAGGGCATATATTTATCTCCCTTACGGCACCTAAAGTTTAGTCTTGCACCTTGGCACGCCGAAGGTTGAAAAATAAATAAAATATTCAATTCCAGGTAATCGCCCAAGGAATCTCCACCATCCTGAAGCTAGGCAGCAAGCTGCAGGATGAGGCACTGCACACGCGGCTCATCGCCGTGGCCAAAGAGTATCTTAAGGACACGAGTCACCAGGTCAAAGGACAGTGCCTGCAGCTGCTCAGCCACCTGTTCCCCGTGGGGCACGACCGGGACCCCAGCTCCCCCAAGGCCAAGGAGGTTGAGGCTATCCTGAAGCTGCTGGGAGATTATGCACATTCGCAGGTAAATACATTTACTCACTGAGTTCTGTGAAAAAAAGAACATTGAAATAAATTGACGAAAAGCGAGTTCCTGAATAAGCATCACTAGTACTAAAAACTTGTCTCCACTATCTTGGAATTATGTTTGATATTGACCTTTCATCCTCATATTGAGATGACTTGTAGCACTTAATGCTTGGCCTCGTTCTATGCACTGCAAGGAGTTTTAGAGATACCCGGGTTCTCATAATTTTATTACTTTCCTTAAGTAAGGAGTAGACTTGAAAGTGGGTCGGCATTTCTAGCCCACACCAGGTAAGGTATTCCCAAACGTTGAAGAGAGCTTAGAACAAATTTCTGAGATTTCTCTACATGAGGGAGTATGGCTACTACCCGTGGCTCTATCCTATCGACTTTCTTTCGGGTATACTCGGAATGAAACATCTGTCAGAAGGGATGTGCACATTTCTTCAAATTGATTAGTGGATGGTTTGAAAACTCTGCTATCACGAAGAGCGATCATTTCTGTGTTCCCGATGGTTGTCTCCATACACTGGTTTGTCTCCTGGCCTGCAGTACTAACTTGCCAATAATCATGCCAATGGGGAGGGCAATCTTGCTGTTGAATAGAATTAATTCGGATATTGATATATTTTGTATTGATGAAGCTGCCTTTAAGGCAAGCCATGTACTAATGCAGTTGATACCTACTTTTAATGTTTTTAAAATTGAATAAACGTGTTTCACGATACTTCTGTTCTGAGTGTTGAACATCTATTCCTATTACACTGCCGACCGGTATAACGGCCCATGTATGAAAAGGTACTTGCATAGTCTTGCATCATTATTACACTGTCATATTGAGATTGCGGTGGGGCTTAGGGTTCTAAGCGTAAATATTAAAATTTAAGTGAAATGCCGGAGAGATATAATATAATTAATGTTACAGGATGCGCGAGTGCGGTGCGAAGCCTTTCAAGCCATGCTGACCCTGCAGCGCCGCGGGCTGGATATAGATCCCCGACTCTACGACCAGGTGTGCCCGGCACTGTGTGACGACTACGAGACCGTGCGCCAGGTGGCACTCAACATTGTGGCGCAGCTGGGGAACAAGTATCCCGAGAAGTAAGCTTACTGTATTACATCATTAACATTTGATTCGCCTTTCCTTAGTCGGGTCACCTGGCGCCTCCTGACGTCCTCGTCCTACTTAAGTGCTCTCTGTCGAACTTTGCCTAGGGTGGCCTGCTGGATGTCGAAATGGCGCCAGTATTTTGTGCAGAAATTTTGTAACCAGTGATGTGCTCCTTGCAATATTTCCTGACCTAATATAAATAATCCAAAGTATATTATATTTAAAGAGTTAATAACCACAGTAAAATTAGTTTTTCGATATCTCCAAAAATGACAAAGTTATGAACTGGGGTAAAATGTAAAAAATGGTGTCATGTGACTTCACATGAGACAACTCATAATTCGAATGTCAGTGCTGCAATACTACTGCCCTGTTATTGTATGTACCTTGACAGCAAACCCTTATCGGCCGGCCGCGTATATCTGCACGGCGGCTTATATCTTCGGTACTTTTACAATTTTAAAAAGTTCAGTCATCAGCATGCTTTAATTAATATGACACATTGTAACATTAAATCGTGGATGGGTGATGAAAGGATAATTGTATTAATTAATGATGGGTCTTTCGATTGTGACATTAATTGGTAAAATTACCGAATACAATTATCTAGTCATCCACGCACACGCAATAATTCAAAGTAGGTAGGTAGTGATGAGAACTGATAAGGATGATAAAAAATAGAATACTTTAAATATCAACAGACGCTAATTTATTAAAACAATAATTAAAATGTTTAATCAAATAAAATAAACATGAGACTCTATCAAACAATTTAACTCAGAGCGTGACAAGAATGTACGTGTAAATAACGCCATCTTGATAAAATTTTGGCTAAAGAACATGTGACATTAATGAATTTAAAAACACTTAATCTTGTAAAGAATGTCTGAGCGGGCGCCAGCGAGTTATAAAATAACTACACAAGAAGTTAAAATGAGTAATCCCTATTTAAATTATAAGTACATTGTTAAAAGATATAAGTGAAAAAGACCTTTCGTAGTTTGCACAGTAGACCCTCATTGTTCTAGCGTCGCTCGAACACACCGTATGAAACCGAGTCCAGCAAGCAACTGAGGTCGCTGACGAGCGCTCCGCACTCATAGCTCGAAACAGTCGTGCCAATTGTAGAATGTTGACCAATGTTTATCTTAAACGGGTAGGAACTGCCCGTCCAGAAGTACGCACTGCTACATTACCCCCCTTCCAAAGGAAAAAAATTTTCGGCACGATAATTTTTTTTTTGATAATTTCCATACGCCTCCAAATCCAAGTCCAATAAGTGGTAAAGAGTCACAAAATGCAGATAATGCCTTAGCAGAAGAGTCCAGCACGTTCTGTAGAAGTCCGTGATGTGCTCGCTGAGCAAAGATTGAAGCGCCAACACCCAGGAAGTAGAAGGAAGAATTCTCGCTGATGGAATATCTGAATGACCCTCTTCTGACATCAGTGAAGAATATTGAACTTGCTTGGCGAAGATAATGAGCCCCGATAATTGTATCACCATTCTCCAATGTTGACAACAAAAGCAATCTTGAGAAGCTGCACCCTCTTTCTGATAGCAGTGAACGGCCAGGTAGTATCCTATTAAACTCTTCCCGTGGAAGAATGTTGCTTCCCTGAAGGCTCGAACTTGTACAAAATTGCTTCCTCGAAGAATTGATAGAAGTTTGTAAATCTTGAAATTTTGTATTATCTTGAGTTATCTTGACGTGAAGAACCGAAGAGTGATGAAGGCGACTGACTTCCTTGAGGCAAGTGAAAAGAAAGGTATGCTATGCTTGACAAAAATGGATTACTGAGCAAGGAATTTAACAACTATTGAAGTGTAAACAAAAACTTGAATAAAATAACAAATGAAAAGATAAACTGTAGTAAAGACTACCAAAATTTATTAAAAAAATTTATAAAACGAGTCTAGCTAAACGTGAAAGCTGAGCGCCCAACAAAAGATAAATTTGAAGCTAAAAGAAAACACTATAAAATTAAACTAATAACGTCTATATCCACATTGAAGTTACTGCCCTCTGCGAGCAGAGATGAAAAATTATAAAGTTATCCCAGAAACAAACCCAGATAGATGTGACCGGCTCAAACAGAACCATATATTGATGACCCAATATTGACAAAAATACAGCTAAGTCCAAATGAAATTGATGCGACTTGTCTTGAGCTCAGAGAGAAGCCACAGCAATTGCATGTGAAAACGCATAGTATTAGTTAAAAGAAAAGTAAAAAATTACTCATTTACATTCTTAACAATAAGAACAAATAACATTTTAATAATAATTCAAGCCAAGGACATTAAGAGCAAATAAAAGTAAAAACTTCATGAAAGGATGCAATTTTTAAATGTTAAAAATATGATTCTGTAAATCTACAATAACCTGAGCGAGTGAAAACTCACTAAATTTCAAAATAAAAAAAATATAAATAAATTAATTATTATGACATCACATTTTTTTTTTTTTTTAAATTTATTTGAAAAGTGTATTAATCAATGACTAAATCAAAGAAAACACCATGCCAATGGTTTCCTAAAACCAGAGAAAAATAGAATGTTATGAGCATCTGAGGCTATCGCGGATAACTGCATGAAGTATTTTCTTAATTATTGAATTAAAATAGTCAACCAACACCAAGGCAAACTAAAGTACTAAAGAACAACATATACAGAACAACCATGCACACAAATAAAAAGACACGAGGACCAAGCTCGGTACAGAACTGTTAAACCGAAATACAGCTTCGTATATGCCATAATTGAAATACAGTATGTCCCTCTAGAAAGGACAAACCGTACCTCAAAACAAGTCGCCATCGCGGACTTAGTTCATTAAAGAACAATTAGTATCATCTCACAAAGTAAAATCAGCTATTAAAAGATCCCTCGAACAGAAAAATAGCACAAAACAGTGGCCAACTGAGATTGTGAACTTCACTGCCCTAGGATAACGTATAAAATGATACAATGGATTCAAATCGTGAGATCACAAAATGTTCAATACAATATAATTGCACTTAAATCCAAAAAAAAATGTGTGGATTCAATGCGTGAGATTAAAAAAACGTCAATCCCCCGCGTTGAATCGGAATGGACACATTACTCCCAAAACACATACTACACATGTACACAAGGACAAAACAAAACTTATACAAAAAATCCACTCAATGTGAAGACACAAAAATACTAGTCATGTCCTCACAATGAGAGAACACAAGAAAAATTGCAAACCTGAGGGCAAGGCAAGCAATAACCTAATATATAACAAGAGAAAAGGGATTAATTCTCAAATAAAATATAACGATTTCAATATAAGAAAAATAGTTCATCAATTAACCCACCCCAAGATCAGTTAGCTTCTTCTAACTTGATTATATCCTTAACATGAAAAGTTCCCACAGGTTTCCCTGTCATATCCGCTAATTGATAAGCAACCGGCGATATTTTGCAAATAATTTTACTACGTATAAATTTGGGGGCTAATTTTGCTGAAAAGTATCTACCAGCGTCTGACAAAGCAAAGGACCTTCTCCAGACAATGTCCCCAACCTCATATTGAACGTCCCTACGACGCAGATTATATTGTACCTTATTACGTTCGTATGATTGTCTTAAGGACGTGCGAACTTGGGAGAAAATGTCATTTAATTCATGTAAATCAGCTGCCCATGAATCGCGTTTAGAGAATCTAATGTCTTCCGCGTTAAAGTCTACACCTTTGTAGTCATTTCCCGAAATTACAATCTCTCTACCAAAATTAAGGAAGAACGGAGTATAGCCTGTGACTTCATGAACAGCCGTGTTTATAGCCAGTTCAATTTCAGGTAGATGGCACGCCCAGGATCTGTGATCAGATCCCACAAAAGAACCCAGGGCTGCTACCAACACCTTGTTTACACGCTCAACAGGGTTATTCTGCGGGTGATATCTGCAATTATAAAACAAGTGACGGATATGAAATTTATTGGCCAGCGCTTTCATGTCACGCGATATATATTGTGGGCCATTATCCAAAACAATCGTATCTGGAACACCGAATTTATAAAAGATATCATTTTCCAAAATTTCCGCAATAACACTACCCGTTGCTTTCCTAAGAGGAAAAAGTCTAGTATACTTGGTAAAGAAATCAGAAACCACTAAAAGGTAAGTATAACCCTTTTTATAAGAATTAGGGTAAGGACCTAATAGATCTGTCGCAATCATTTGCCACGGCCTTTGCACCAGTTTCGGGTCACCCATCAAACCAGGAGGCAGTAAGTTAGAACTTTTATAACCTAAACAAGTATGACATTTGCTTACAAATGACTTCACATCAGCTGCCATTTTGGGCCAGTAGTATTTAAGTTTAATCCTATTTAACGTTTTTAAGATGCCAAAATGTGCACAAGAAGGCGGAACGTGATTTTGAACGATGACGTTTTTCCTACACTCTTTTGGGAGAACTTCCTTCCAGTCATAAGACCTGTGTAGAGCCTCCATGCTCTGAATGTGTTTGAAGATGACACCATTGCAAACTTTAAACGCTGGAAATTTTTCCGGATTAGCCAAAATTTTTTCTTTCAAACTTAAGTACCATCGGTCGGAAGTGGAAAAGGACTGATTAATCAAGTCAACATGTAAAGGGTCACGAGACAGTGCGTCCGGAACAATGTTGTCTTTTCCGCTCCTATGAATTATTTCAAAATTGAACTGCTGAAGTCTAACCGCCCACCGCGCTAATCTACCCGACGGAGACTTTAAGTTTGTAAGCCATTTTAGACTATAGTGATCAGTGATCACCTTGACAGGAATAGGCGAACCTTCAATATAACCCCTAAATTTCTCTAGTGCAAAGATCATAGCATTTAACTCCTTCTCGGTTGTGGAGTGATTTTTCTCCTGTGCAGATAGTGATCTGGAAATAAAGGAAATAGGGTGTTCTATACCATTAACGTCAGATTGAGAAAGGACCGCCCCCAAACCGGTGTTCGATGCATCGCAACTAATTGTAAAGGGTTTACTAAAGTCGGGACAAGCAAGAACAGGAGCCTTGACCAGAATATTCTTTAATTTAGTAAAGGCAGCATCAGCCTGTTCATTCCATACAAATTTTTTACCAGCAAACTCCTTTTTGGTTAAATTATGCAAAGGTGCTGCAATTAAAGAAAAATTTAAAATGAACCTTTTGTACCAAGAAAGTATACCGATAAACCTACGCAAGCTCTTTTGCGACGTTGGAATGGGGAAGTCAACGATTGCTTTCACTTTTCCCGGGTCAGTTCTCAACCCATCCTTATCAATCACGAAACCTAGGTATTTAAGAGAGTCACGACAAAAGACTGACTTCTCTACGTTAATAGTCAAACCCGCGGCTTGTAACTTTTGTTTAACCCGTCTTAAAAGATCAATGTGTTCTTCAAAGGTGGAACTAATGATAATTATGTCATCTAGGTAACAAAAAACTTTCCCATCGAACTCCGGACCCAAAACCTTGTCCATTAGCCTCATCATCCGAGAACTCGCACCATGAAGACCAAAAGGCATTGTTACAAAGTGGAATAGGCCTCGTTTAGGTATAGTAAAAGCGGTTTTCTCTTTAGAATCTTCCTCTAACGGGATTTGAAAAAACGCATCGTTTAAGTCTAAAGTTGATAGATATCGTGCTCCTCCGAGACTATTTAAGATATCAGATATCAACGGTAGGCTATAAGCGTCCCGCCGCGAGACCGCGTTGAGTTTTCTACTATCCAAGCAAAGTCTAAAAGAACCATTTTTCTTGGGCACTAAAACAATAGGATTATTCCACGAGCTATTGCTGGGTTCTACTACTCCCAGTTTTAATAGTCTGTCAAGTTCTCTGTGAGCTTCCGGCAATAAATGAGGAGAAATCGGATAAACACGTTGCTTAATAGGTTGACAATCACCCGTGTCAATGACATGTTTTTCAAGAGACGTTCTACCCAAACGATTTCCAGAAAAGGCTTCAAATTCGTGTATAACGTTATTTAATGTTGATTGTTGAAATGAATCCAAGTTCTCAAAGCTATCTAGTCCTCTTACCTCAGACACGCAACTATTGTCAGAGTCATTAGTCATTAAATTAGTTAACTTGGGACAAATGTTAAAAACTTTCCAAAAGTCGCAACCGAGGATGATGTTAGATTTTATGTCTGGCATAACTACAAAATTAAAAATTTTCTTAACATTACCAAGAACTACCGGAACCGCAATTTTGTGAACGCACTCCACAGTATGACCCGTAGCAGAAGTGAGTGAAAATTTTTTCTTAAGAACAGAAAGATTTAACCCTAGATTTAAAAATTTACGATGAAAATTATTACCAATAATTGAGATATGCGAACCAGAGTCAAGAAGGCCAGAAAAGTTGGAACCCAGAACCTGGAAAATGATGTGTGGACGGCCATCCCTTTTAGCCGCACCCACCACCTTCGAGGTCCAAAGGTTCTTGAAGAAAGTTCTGGTTTCCGACAGCACAGCAAGCCGATGCCTGGCGGTGATGTCAGCGAACGGTGTCGACTTGCCGCCCGCAGACAGGACCCCCAGGACATCTAGTTTTTTGCCTGCCGGCAGTTGCATGAAGGCGCCTTCACACCAGGACGGCCACAGCGGAAACATTTCACCTCCCTAGAACTCATATTTGACGGGCTACGTTTACTGAATTCAAAAGATTGACGATGATTCCTGAAATTGGGATTATTCTGAGACATTCTGTTATTCCCTCTGCTAAATGCATTATTTGAGGAGGAATGCGAAACATTATTAAAATTAACAGTATTTGCATTTGGCGGGGAAGGTCTGGAATCAGACCGAACGTCTGCAAGTTCAATCATTTTTCCCAATTTTTTCAGACAATTAATGTCCGAGATGACAGAGAGCGATAATTTTTGTATGTATCTCGGTAACATATTACATTGTAATATTTCCAGAATTTCGTCATCTGGTAATTTTGACGACAATTGATTGTTTAAAGTCAAGACCCGCGTTATGAATGAACCCAGGTTCTCTTTTTGTTGCTGGTACGTGGCTCTGATCTGAGCAACTAAACGTCTTTCATGGTCCAGTAGCTCGAATTCTTCCTTTAGAGCAATTACAATGTCCGACCATGACTTAAAAGAAGAACGGTTGACTCTAAACCAGTCTAAAGCATGACCTGAAAAAAGTTCCACCGCAGATGAAAAAAGAGAAGCTGTACTTACGTTACGAGATATAGACAAATCGTTGACCCGTTCAATGAAATTATGCACGTTCCCAGTACCGTCGAAGGTTAAGTTCCATTTGTGAACCGGAACTGTGTTAGACGCGACCGCCGAATTTGCCGAAGAAGTGCCATCCTCTGGTTTAGACATGATTAACGCACGACTTCTTGTTAAAATGGTCGAATCCGTCATACCTAACTAACAGGGTAGGTAGAAAAAAAAAATTATTAGAACATGCAAGCAACAATACAACAACCACAATCGCCGCAAAACACAAAAAAATATAAAATAAGTGTGACGTCAGCGTACTAACGAACACGATAATAAGACGAAAAACGTCATGAGTTGTGCCGGATAAAAAAAACTGCGTAAAATGAAGAATTAAATAAAATCTCAGTGACACGATGTATTCCGAACAACACTCGAACATCTACCATGCAAAACGAAAGGTCTTTTTTCAAGGGATTATACAAGAAAATTATGAAAAAAAAATCAGACATCCAATACAAGATTAAAACAATGAAAGAAAAAAAAATACTGCATTTATTATTTAGTCAAACTTAGGTTCACCCACAAGGGCTGCCATTTTGTAACATTAAATCGTGGATGGGTGATGAAAGGATAATTGTATTAATTAATGATGGGTCTTTCGATTGTGACATTAATTGGTAAAATTACCGAATACAATTATCTAGTCATCCACGCACACGCAATAATTCAAAGTAGGTAGGTAGTGATGAGAACTGATAAGGATGATAAAAAATAGAATACTTTAAATATCAACAGACGCTAATTTATTAAAACAATAATTAAAATGTTTAATCAAATAAAATAAACATGAGACTCTATCAAACAATTTAACTCAGAGCGTGACAAGAATGTACGTGTAAATAACGCCATCTTGATAAAATTTTGGCTAAAGAACATGTGACATTAATGAATTTAAAAACACTTAATCTTGTAAAGAATGTCTGAGCGGGCGCCAGCGAGTTATAAAATAACTACGCAAGAAGTTAAAATGAGTAATCCCTATTTAAATTATAAGTACATTGTTAAAAGATATAAGTGAAAAAGACCTTTCGTAGTTTGCACAGTAGACCCTCATTGTTCTAGCGTCGCTCGAACACACCGTATGAAACCGAGTCCAGCAAGCAACTGAGGTCGCTGACGAGCGCTCCGCACTCATAGCTCGAAACAGTCGTGCCAATTGTAGAATGTTGACCAATGTTTATCTTAAACGGGTAGGAACTGCCCGTCCAGAAGTACGCACTGCTACAACATTTGTAGAAGACAACCTCACAGGTTAGTCTGGAGATTTCTATGTTTGCCATTTCACCATTTAGTTGAAAATTCCCCCAATATCTCCCGTTTCAGGAATAATCATGGGAATTTCCCCAGGAATATTCCTAAAAATAAATTCCCTGGAACTTAACCATCACTGTAACTCCTGTCACTTTTGTCAAAAGTCCCATTTTGGCAGCTTGAGCCCATAGAATGTATTCTCTTCTTCATGGAGATTTGCTGATATATTGCTTCATTTGCCAGTTAACAATTTTTTTCAACTAAACTGTCCAAAAATACTCCCAATCATGAAGCCTATATCATTGTGATAGTTCGAGCTACGTAGCATAGATGGCACTAGTGCTAGTAGCTCATAAAGTTTATAGTCATCCAAGAGATGTCTCTAGTATATAGGTTTGCCCCTCCAGTTCAGAAGCGAGGTGAGCTGACAGTTAGGTTTCTACCAATGGATAGATTTTGAGAGTGATGAGAATGGACAATAGTCTCCTTGTTATTCCAAAAGTTGTTCCAGATAAAGAGTATTTTGTCAATTAGAACAATCATACTTTCATTAGTGCCTTACTAAATCACAAGTCTAATTTACCAATGGTTAAATTCCAGCACTGTGACCCTACCTGACGGAGAGTCTACTCTGCGCCTGGTGGACGATGCGTTTGTGCGCATCTGCGGCGCGGTGAACGATCTGTCCATGAGTACGCGCGCACTGGCCTGCTCGCTGCTGGGTGGGATGCAGAAGGTCAGCCAGAAGTTCCTACATCAGACCCTGGACAAGAAGCTCATGAGCAACATGAGGGTAGGTCAAATTTGGTGACCGGATAACTCATCAAAATGAAAATTTAATACACCTATAAAAGTGATGAAACAAAAACTACGTTAAATTGGTTACGAAGCTAGGTTTATATTTATATTTTATTTCATCACTTTTAATGACTATATCAGGTGTGTCGAGTTATCATGGAACCATCATTTTTTGTCAAAAAGCACCACAAACTAATTAACCTTTGTATAACCAAATTCTTTGCAATGGTATAAGGATACCATAGTATGCATTTTAGATTTTCCTCGAAGCGCAACACGGCATAATACCCCAAAAATAAGTCACTATAATACTTTTGGCCATGAAAACCTCAAGGCATATAATATAACCTTATTTTTACTATTGTAGCGCAAGCACACCATGCATGAGCGGGGCGCCATGCTGCTGGCATCAGGGGAGTGGGCGGACGGACGGCGCTGGGGCCAGGACGCGCCGTGCGAACGCCTGCAGCAATCGGCCGTGTCGATAATGGCCGGGGGCGCTGCCGGGGCCTTCGTGCACGGCTTGGAAGATGAGTTCCTAGGTGAGTCTCATTTAGTCAGTCAAAAACTCTCGACTCAGTGCAAAAGGGCAGTCCCCTCTTATCCTCCTATTCATTATTGAAATGATTGGAAGTGTAAATAGTCCATTTCGTTTTATAAAAATATATCAATTAAATATATATAATAATAATTATTGGTGTTGTTTACCTTTGAGATTGCGAATTGAATACCTATATCTATTTATATAAACACGAATGTGGCTGGCCGACACTGGACGGGCGCCATTTGTTTGATTTTTATACGAATTTATAGTTTTGTTCCGAGGTTGATTAGGTTAAGCCCGGATAGGCCGGGGACTTCTGGTAGTTTGTTAATAAAATCAAGGTAACAGATTGAAGGGGAAAATGCTGTTTATTCTACCAGCATTTCAATTTAAGGGTCTCCGAGGAATTTCAGTACCGCCGTGAATCACCAAATGTTTGCCTTACATTTGACAGTTGAAAATTGTAGCACGAGAATGGGTAATTTTTTCAACCCAGTGGAATGATTAGTTTGTTTTGTGTCTTTTAATCTTTTCTACAACATTTAGTTTTAGGTTCACTTTTATCTTTCCTTTAAAAGCCCTCCGCACTGCATCGCCAATGTTCACAATGGTCCTGAAGAAAACAGCCTGGGACTCCTATGCGTAGTCAATCTTTACAACACTGGCCTTTTCAATGCAATCTATCTCTTGTGATTTAGTGAAACTTCATGGATGAAATATGCAACATCCGCTTACGGAAATACCGCCGATGGATCAGATACGCGACAGCTGCATAATTCAGGCTGTTATAAAATAAATATATTTAACCCTAATCCTGTGTCAATCCAGAGGTGCGCCTGACTGCAGTAGAGTCAGTGTGCCAGCTCGCCCTGAACAACTCCACGTTCGCCGTGACCTGCCTGGACTTCCTGGTGGACATGTTCAACGACGAGATCGAGGACGTGCGGCTGAAGGCCATCGATAGTCTCACCAAGATATCGCAGCACATCGTTCTGAGAGAGGACCAGCTGGAGACCATTCTTGGTGCACTGGAGGTAAGAATGTTTTATGATTTTATTAACATTGGACATTGGACATGAAATGTATCTTAAATTTATTAGAGTTATTTAACCGTCAAGGTCTCAATGATATTTCTTATTAAAAAGTTCACTCACATATTATTGTTTAGTGTAATTTATTTGTTCTACCTAATATAACTATATATAACTTTTGCTGTGTAATTTTATCACTTTCATGTAATTCCGAGTGTTGTTGTTTGCAGGATTTCTCGATGGACGTGAGGGAAGGCTTGCACCGGATGCTGGCTTCAAGCACCCTGGCCTCCAAAGTCTGTCTGGAAATGTGTGTCGTTAAAATACTCGACAATCTCAAGAAGTATCCACAAGTAAGTTCATCCACCTTGTTTACAATCAAATACCTATTTTTCTTACCAGTAACATTGACTTGGAAATACCTCACGTAATCAAAATGATTTCACGTCAATGTTATCTTTATATATTGGCTGTTTGACAACTGAAGCTTTCAAATAATGTTGCGCTTTTGGGTGAGGTAAGGTGAGACGATTGAACCAGACCGATCATCATTGCAGTTGGTGGACATTATTGGTGGTGAATTTCCCAGGCTGATGGTTAACATCATAGAAGCGAAGATAGACCGTGGTGGAGTGAAGTGAAGTCGGTAGTTCGAATACGCATTCGAACTATTAGAAGTGGAGACCGGACTTGTAGGTGATTATCATCACTGTTGGTGAAGACCATGGGTCTTCCAGTCGCTCCAGTACTCGACGGCTACACCAAAACTAAATGCCGAAAATCGGATTAATTTTACATACAATATATGCTGAAATACCGATCCTAAGAGGATTGACGCGCGCGGTATCACTTCTCCATTTATAAACACACTCTTCACCACAATGTACACATCTGCTCTGATGATGGGCACTGTAACGCTGTCTGAAACGTTGGCTAAAGAAGGAGGAAGAGCAACACGGCATAATTACCACAACAATAAATGCCGATAATTTTACTGTTTTTTTATTGAAGTAGTTAAGTTTATGTTTGTAATTTGTTTTTTGATACTAGGACAAGAAATCCACATACCGCTGCCTGCAGAAGATTGGGGCCGCACATCCCGAGTTGACTCTGCCACTCGTGCCACAGTTCCTGAGCATCCATCCTTTCTTCGATATGCCGCAGCAGGACGTAGAGGACCCAGCCTGTATCCTTTCACTATTTCATTGCAATGATCTCTGTATTGTCATTCAAAATAATACATGATATATAATTCATGATCCGTTGCGACGTGTAGCAGTGTGATTTTTTTTTTAAGTTTCTTTATTCAATGAAATTATTAGTTACATGCATTGAGGAATTTTTCGACCACCATGCTAGGCACATGCCCGTGTTATGGTGGTCGGTATAATATAGCGGCGACGTGTGATAATATAGTGCCAAACGTCACCACTGGGTACAGCTTAGCGGGTCACGTGATACACACTCCTCGCTCCAGTAGCACCGTACAGACTAGACAGAGCACAAATCACATGATCTGTTGCGACGTGTGGCAGTGTGATCAGCGGCAACGTGTGATAGAATTTGTGGTTGTTTTTAATTAAAAAAAATTTATCACAGACAGCGAAACTCCAAATACGCTCAGGAATATCTGATTAAAATTCTTCAGCTATGTTCTGATACATTCTGTATATGAGAGCCAAGGTTAAACCAAAAAAATTTCTTATGGTAATGTTGGTTAGAGATTGGTGAGAGAGTTTTATTTTGCCTTAAAACCAATAAGAAGGTAAAGGGAAGGGACAGGAATATAGGATAAGGATAGGAGATGCTCCCGATACGCATTCATTTATGATCGTGAGCATTACTTCGGTTCGACATTTCTGAAGGTTATTGTGAATATCGATAGTATTGAATTGTGTTTTACGCTGAGCATATATTTTTTTGGGGAATTTTTTCTAAGGTTAATTCTGCATCAGAAAATCAGATTGTCAGGTTGTTCTTGACGGTGTGCGGATTTTTATAAAATTGTTATATGATTTATGTTTCTCTCGTTTTCCTTGACCGTGTTATTGGTAGATATTTGCATTTTGATTCTCGTATTGAATGCGGCCCAACACAGCAGCGCCATGCTGCAGTTATTCGAGGAACACACCACCAAACATTATTCTTATCTCCGAGACACTATGCCACATCTTGTTCCACCATTACCCATTGGTAAGATTTATTGTTTTTAATTAATTAATTCATAATCTTTACCTTGTTGAACAATAATTGAAAAATATGGAAAAATACTGTTTTTTGAGTTTTAATAGGTCCGGAGATGATCAATGTCAATTGCTTCTATATGGGCTTTGTTCATTAAATTTAATAAAATTATCTGATTGCAGAATTATCTCCGATTTAACCTCTTTGTATAAAATTATTAATTCAATGTTTGATACCCCTGATTTATTATATGTAATCTCTTTTCATACTCCAAGCAGGTCGGTTACAAGACAGTACCAACCATATTATTGTAGCAATTCTATTTCAACGTCCCAATATCACACTCCTATGCGACGGATTCAACAGCTAGGAAACAAATACTACGATGTTGTTAATATATTTAGTACATCAATTTCAATATATAAGCATACCATATTGAAGTTTTTTTCATCAAGTAGTGGAATATTTTAATAAAGGTATTTAATTTGATTTGACTAACACATAATAATTTTGTAAACTGAAACAGAATAAAATATTTTGGATTTTTTATGTTGTGTAGATCAAGTTCAGTGATATTTTGACTTTATAGTTATTTTTCTGCAATTGTTTTAAATAATCGCCTGCACTATTTTCATGTTTAAAATCGTTAATATTTTTTATATATACATATATGTATGTAAAAGCCTTAATAGGCGTGAAATAAATAAATAAATAATCACAAACATACACTTCACCACAATCTACACATCTGCCCATATGATGGACACTGATGTTATGTATGAGACGGTGTGTGAATGTGACTGAAGCAACGAGTGTGCGCCAACACTGAATTATTTACCGATCAGTACTCTCTGCCTATCTCTGCAGAGAAACGGCATGATGCTAGTTAGTTTACACTAACTATTTTTGTTTTTGTCTAGGTGACACTCTGCTATCAGCTGCGTCTGGTCTGAACATGGACCTGTCCTACTCGCTGAAGGGGCAGGCGCAGATAGCAGGCAACACGCGCCACCTGCTAGACACCATCATGGCCAACGTGGACAGCGCCGGGGCATCCACGCGGATACGGGCCACGCTGCTGGAGGCGGCGCAGAACCAGCTCAACAGGTAATACTTGTTAACCCTGTTGCTGGAGCAGATGACGGGCCTGGAATAGAGTTTGCGCACATTGTCAGCCTGATTCTGCATCTCCGCAATATTGTTGGTTATTTGAACTATTGCTGACCCTGTACAAATTGCAAGTGCGCCCTACTATTGAATTTGGCAGCTATCACTGTTCTGGAGCCCCAAAATACCCTTGACTCTGTGCAGATACGGGTGGTCTGTTTAATAGATTCCCCTATCTTCACAAACGGATTTCAATCTTTGGAGCTCAGGAGTCTGGTGGAAGTGCTATCCTTATTCTATAAGTATTTCAATGGAAGATGCTCTGAAGAACTAGCTTCATTGATCTCTTCAGCACCGGTGCATAGTCGGGAAACAGGCCAAACGCACGCCCAACATATGTACCCAGTTGATATTCGCCACTTGAGAATGGGTACGACTCATTCATGCGTTCAATAGCTCGGCTGTGGAACGATTTGCCAGACTCTGCGTTTCTTCACACCTGTAAAATGGGTCTCTTCAATACCCATGTTCAGTTCTTCCTCTCCTCAAAAAGACCCTATACACATTATCCTCAAAGATGACATAGGCTCTGAGGAAAATTATTTTTCTCAGGGCCTCCTGTGAGGAGAATGTAAAAAATAAAAAATAAAGTTATATGTATATGCATTATGTATCTTAGGTTGGCGGAGATTGAACCCTCGGTGAGCGGTGCGGCCAACTTCACAGCACTGTACATGGGCAGCGAGTTGCTACTGAGTTCCGTTCTGTCCAACCGCCTGTGGAACAATCCCACGGCGCTCGCCTCTCCGCAGGGTATCATCATCAAGAACAACATCGCCACGCTGATCAATAACTGCCTCAAGTGAGTGAAAATCTAAACTGTTCCTAAAATCTGATCTTTTAAAGCTGACTTCTGGTTCTGGTTCAGGTGTTCTCTGCTCGTAACATCAATTCTGTAATGTCTTTCAATTACTACTAATATTCAGATTTCATTTACAAGTGTATTATGAGAATTACAAAGTGGTGTTACTGGACTGATGTCTCTTATGGTGAAGACTTAAGTTATTCTGAGGGAATTCTGAGGTCTTAAAACTAACTTTACCGACACAACAAATTCCAACATGTGTGGATATCATATATCTGTGTTTATGTTTATTTTGGCATAATACTCATAGTATGCATATAGCGGTGTACGATTTAAAAAGTAAGAAAATAACCAAAAAGGAAAGTATCACAGTAAACATCAAATTTAATTTACTTTAGTTAATACATATTGCTAATGCGTAGTGAATATTATAAAACTGCCAATGTACGTAATTAATTGGCCTATACCCACCTATTCTGAAGCAGATAGTACAATATTTTTTAATTTAAGATTATTTATCTAATTATTTACACATACATATAACTGTGTAATTCATGTTTTTTTTTGCCTTTTAAAAGATCTTTTCCTATTAAAAGTTTTTTAATCACTAACTCCAAATTCAGTCCATTGTTTATCAGTAGACTGAAAAGTAAACAATGAAAGTAAAGGTACCTATACATTCATTTTATTGCACCCGCAAATCCACTGATAAAAATTATAACTTTTGTTTTTAACCTCTTTATTTTTCTCTCTGGTAACATAAACTAATTGTCACTTTATTTTAATACGTTTGTCATCGATACGATATCCACAGAATTTGAAATTATTCCATGCAAATTACGTCAACAATTAAATTTTGCAAGCTAATATTCAAGTTCAAGATGGCTATTGTTTATCACACAAAAAACTTTCGATTGACATTTTTCATATCTCCCTCTAATAACTTAATAATCTTAGGTAGTAGATATCTCTATCTCACCGCGGTCATGTCCGAAAACCCCTTTAAAATAGATTTTGTATGATACTAAGCAAACGTCAGACATGATAGCAGTGGCGGCTCGAGCACATTTTCGGTGGTGGGGACCGTCATTTTTTATGTGTAGATACTGACATTTCATTGCCAGAAAATGGGAGTACGAGATCCAATATAAATATATACACAAATAGATTTTTTACTGTGCCTAATTCTAAGGTCTAAAGTATAAGATAAATCAGGGATGGGGACTATCTACATGACATAATATTTCTTCTACTACCTAGGAATATGAACTACTAGTATTTATTTTTACCTTCGCAGTTTCTTCATGAAGTTTCGCCATCCGAAAGAACTTTGTAGCAAAAATCAATTCTTCTGTTCTTCATTTTTGCGAATCGATCGATAACACTGTTGTTGAATTCTGGTATGGCGTTGATGAAATCATTCTCTATTGAAAGCATTGCCAGTGCATTCAATCTTTCAGCTCCAATGGTGTTTCGCCAACACGTTTTAACACGTTTTAATGTTGAGAAACATCTCTCAGATTCTGAAGTCGTCATTGGGGTGGTAATAATTATATGGAGAAGTTTCGTTACTTCAGTAAAAATGTCTGTGACGTTGTTTTCTTGTAACGATTGCAGTAGAGATGTAGCTGATTTAATATTTTATAATAGTAAAAAGTCGTCTTCATTCATGTTTTCTAACAAAAATTATTATTAGATAAGAAGATAAGTCACGCACCTAACCAGAAACACCAAATATTCATAAATATTACGTTTAATAAAAAATAACACAAGTTAATCGTAGATACTTCAGTTTAAAGCGCTTTTACCACGAGAATGGCGCTATAGAAATAAGAAATGATCCGATCAATCGATATCAATACTATTATTTTACTTAAACGTCACAAACGATTATAACACGACTAACGCATATTCTGACCCGTGCATAACTGATCTAACTGACCTACTTCAATAATTAGAACTAAAACAAACGATCACAAGGGGATTTTCAAGTCTGTCCCCTGCGATTTCGTTAGAAGATTCAAATACGCATGCGCAAATTCTTAAAATCTCATACAAGAGTATTCAGTCCAAGTAGAAGAATCATTTTAGTAGGAATAAATCGCTGGGGTTGTCCCCCAACTGCGCAGAACGTTCTGCGCATAACTGGACGCTAGTCCCGAATCCGCTCGTTCGGGCTCGTCGGTCGGTAATTAGTATGCTGCAAGGAACGGAGGAGGCTAGTCGCACGTTCGTCGGAAGAAAATTTTCAAATTTCGAGCTTAAAAATTACCCTAATGAATTTTTAGTTGAAATTTCTGCAACTGTTAATTACTTTCATGTGAAGAATGCATTCATTATTTTTTGCGAACTGAAAGAATTGTCATTTTTTTTCTTGGTAGATTTCTGGAATATCTGTAGTGGGGACTGTCCCCACGGTCCCCTTGTGAAGAACCGCCACTGCATGATAGTGTTTACTTCCTTTGTCTGTATAGTAAAGAGAAAGAAAGGAGATAAAAGTTTAGGGACAAAATTTAAATTTTATCGAAGGGACCAAACACTTTGTGATATGACATTATATATTAAATGAAAAAAATACACTTTGTAAAACACCACTTTTATTATGAATTAATATTAACAGCCAACCAGGTTTCGCTTAGCTCAAGCTTCGTCAGGTTGATATATGGTCAACAGTTGATATAATAAGCCCAACCAGGTTTCGCTTAGTTCAAGCTTCGTCAGGGCCACGCTAGCTATATAGAATAGCTTCTCATTTGGATGCTGAATGGCACTGGAACCCGCTATTACCAAACGAATGTGCACGAATATTAATAATCGGGTAGTTTGTTAAATCCTTTCTTTATATAAATACTATTGCAGCATATTTTGGGTGGTCATTGACTAAATGACCCTCTTAGAAGAGCCGCCACTGTGTAAAAGCCTTCGACGCGTGAATAAATAAATTATAAAAAAGTATTATCCTTCTTGGTGACGCTTTTCAATGTTATTTTATTGACGCATTGTGAGTATTTGTCTCATAATTATTTATATCCTTCTCTTTCCCAGACTCCAACACCTGTTTGTGGGGTGCACCATCGAGGACCAGTCTGCTGTGAAGCAGCTGACCCTGCGCGCGCTGGCCCTGCAGCTGGTGTACATTGTGCGCGGCAGCAACCAGTCCGCGCTGGCTCCGTGCCACGCACTTATGCAGGAGATCGAGGACCTGGACAAGTTTCTCACAGAATACAGTGAGTGATGATGGCCATACTTCTTTTTCTGACTAACTACATACATCTATATAAAAACTAATTCAAATTTCTTTTCAAAATTATAAATAACCATGCGGAATCTTCCCTCCTGGCCACAATCAAAATTAATATCAATCACTGTCTACTAAGAAACCCCAAAACTTTCCATATTCCTTTCCAAAGAACCAACTTAACCTTCTCCCAACCTTTTCTGCAAATGTGTCGACTATATAACATCCAATGTAGTGGCATATTTAGTGAGAGCCCCCAGAACTTTAAAATTTCTAGAATTTCATGTTTTCACTTGATCCAAACTTTTTTGTCTCTTGTTTTGTTGTTGTTTTACATACTTATTTATTGGACAGTTGGTATTTATTCTTTGTTATTTTTTGAATGATAAAACCCTCTGTCTGTTGTTACATTTAACATTTTTTTCTTTACATCTGACGCTTCATTCATGGCGCTTTTCTTTTGGCAATCTTTTACTAGCCCCTCAGGCCTCTAGTATATTGACTCTTATATTTCTTAAAGATGCTCTCAGAAAGTCAGGATATTTGTGTGTATTTACGCTTTGCAATAAAATCCAAATAAACGGAACATTTCTGAATGTATAAAAAAAGAAAACTGCCTTTGAAAGGTGATAAAATACGCTTTCAAATTATTATTAGAAATAAACATATAATTATGGAAATATAAATTTTTAAAAAGATTAAAAAATGGCTCACCTTAAGTTTTTTCGTCTAAACACTGAATTAAAATTACTGATATCAAAACATACTTTTTTGCAATTTCATGTAAAAATAGAAATAGAATTTCATAATTTTTTCTTAAATTGCAGTTGGAACCTTCGTTAGTTTCACAGAGGTATACATTTTAATTCTTCTGTGGTTTACTTCTGGATTTGAATATATAGCGCGGTGTTTTCTCTTTCGAACACCGTTTAGTTCATATTTCTCACCTTGACAGTAATGAAGATACAACGATTTCTATGAGACCCTGTATAATAGATTATCATATTTTGACCACCGATACTTTGCTGGTGTTTTTCATTTGAATTGTAACTGAGACGTTGGCTTCTTTGCTTTGATACCCGCATATTGCCCTTATATCAAAAATTTCCACATTTATGAAATTTCCACAGTTGCTTATTCTCCGACTGTTGTTGTGTTGAAGGTATGGACCCAGACCAGTTCACCATTGGGGTGTTCCAGCAGATGTCGCTGCTGTCGGAGCCCAAGCCGGGCCCCGTGGCTCGCTGCCTGCTGCCCCTGCTGCAGAGTGTGCCCCCCTCACAGATACCTCGGCCCAATGTCAATGTGAGTGCCCCGGACTTACTGACTGACGGACTAATCCCATACATATATATTGTTATCATGTCATCTTTAAGAAGGGTGTGGAGGGTTTTTTTAAGGGTAGGGAGGACAGGGATTTCTAGGAAAGAAAAAGTTTGAGGGGGAGTGGGTAGTATGGGTCAGTACGTATGAATCCATCCCTCCCGCTGTGGTGCGAGGTGATGGATCAAGAATATCCGACTGGAGAGATCAAATGGATTCCCTCGACCAGTCCCTTCCGATCTGGCATGCCACACATCAGCCGCCAAGACCTGGACACCTCTCACTCCAGAACCCGGGCACCCCGCAAAGTCATCAAATGCATGTAGCAAACCACTTGTGGTGACCTACGGCAGAGGTCACCCCAAGTGGTACATACTCAATATTAAAACATAATATGTATTGCTATCAGAAATTCTAAAAGCAAGGCTTAATCATCAGTAAGTACATTTCACAAAAGGTTGGAAATTGTGATAATACCGATGATAATGGTATAATTAATATACATACATAACATAGTCAAGATAATAAGTTACAGTGTTTTACTTATTGTCTTGACATTGTCATTTATTGTCTTAAATGACAATGTCAAGACAATAAGTAACAATGTCAAGACAATATGTGACAATGTTATGACAATAAGTGATAAAGTCTAGACAATGTCAATACAATAAGTGATAAAGTCTAGACAATGTCAATACAATAAGTGATGATGTCAAGACAATAAGTGACAATGTCAAGCGTTTTACGATAGATAAAAGACTTAGTTCAGATAAGGTAGATTCGTCTGATGTAGTTTGCTTGGACTTGAAGTTTTATTTTGCGACTTCAGTTCTATGCTGCAGCTTGAGTTCTATACTCCTCATCCTTAGGCATAAGGAAAGGGATGGAGACAGTAATGTGCCTGGCTGACGGCAGAAGTCAATGCGTTTCCTACAAGAGCCAGAACTTTCTAAGGATTTTTCTGTTTTATGGAATGTTCATAGGTTTAACATTGATAATGTTTTGCAAAACATTCCAAGAACATAGGATCGACCTTTGGTACTCTTTTGCAAAACGTTTTAGAATGGCAGGATTGACTTTTGGCCCTGTTTTGTGAAGCATTCTCTCAGTGAACAATTACGTCAGAATTAAATTTATTGCGCATGCATAATAATCTGACAAATATCCGCTTTTTAATAATTTATTTTTCTGTCATGAACCTTGCAGATCCCCAGGCCTAACCTCAACGTAAGTGGTTCATAGTAATAAAATATTATATTATTTATTATTATGTAATGAGTGCTTACAAAATAAGATACAATGTGTTTCAAAAATTGACATTTTGAATAGCATTGGATTTGGGTGACAAAATTTGCGATGGAAACTGAAAAGATTGCCTATGAACTTATTATGACACAGAGATGTATAATTATTTTCTGATGAATATGGTGTTACAATATATCTAGACTTGTTATTGTCTAAAATTAAGATAAAATGTGGCAAGTAAGAAACACTCTTATGTTTCCAGTAAATCTTGATTTAAACATTGTTTGTATATGACAAAGACAGAAATTCAAAGAATATGTGTATGAACAAAATAAACAATAAACAAAATAAATAATATGTGTATGAACAAAAGTTTTTGAGGTGTCAAGTGACTAGTCAGTGCCGTGCCATTTGTACAGTTTGTTCCTCATTGCTACTGCTGATTTGAATGTTGTTTCACTGCAAACATATAAATAAACAGAGTGATTAGACTATTTTAAACAGTGAAGTTTGGCTGTTACACGCCCAGACCTGTGCTATAGTCGGTCTTGCATTTTCTCTATGACGCATAAAATTGTCAGAAACAATTTTATTATTTAATTGTAATAATAAGTAACTTGCGTGTATTTACAAATGAAATGTTATTCCTTGGCTTTTACTAGAGTTTGCTGAATAATTAAACTCTAGTAAAAGCCAAGGAATAACAAATGAAATGTTATTCCTTGGCTTTTACTAGAGTTTGCTGAATAATTAAACTCTAGTAAAAGCCAAGGAATAACAAATGAAATGTTATTCCTTGGCTTTTACTAGAGTTTGCTGAATAATTAAAACACTTTCTCATCACATTTTGGCACTTTTTTAAGGTAATTTACTTAGAGGCAGCACACAACCGTACGCGACACATGATAGTTTACTACTAAACGTACGAAATCGAAAGCACTACAATTGTAGTATTTTTTGCTTGCCACTTTGAGATTTCTACAGTGCGTCTATATATTGTAACGTCATTATTGTTGCCACAAAATGGTAATCTTTTTTAAAATAAAATCGGTTTGACAAGTGTATACAAATGGGTTTTTCATCACTGATTGGCAATGGGATTATCTTGCTATATGCACTGTCATTCAATACATAATATTCTCGCATGCGTTTTTGTGTAGGTACATGCTGAAAATATTGTGTTCTTTTTAATCATTTTATTATTATTATATTATTGTATTTTATTTGTGTTTTCTATTTTTTAAATTATGTCAAAGATATTTATAAATTAGGCTTGCCGTACAACTACATTTATACAGATTTGTTGTAAATTTCAACACATTATTTGTGTTTGGTTAATTTTAAACTCTTTCAATTATCTAAATCAATCCATAGATAAAGATGTGTATCTCTAATTGATCTGGGTCAATCCACAGATAAAGATGTGCAACTCTAACTGATGTGAATCATTCCACAGATAAAGATGTGCAGCTCTTGCATCATCGACCCAACTGGTGAGACGGAAACAGCTGTCAAGTTCACAGCTGGTCTTGTGGCTGCCGTGCATGTGGAGGCTGAGATTCTACACGCTCGGGATCCCACGGCTCTCAGGGTCAGGGTCAAGTACCCCGATCAGCATTACAGAGTTGCTGTTCCCAGGTCGGGCGACCTGAGGAAACTTCATGATGATGGTAAATAGACACGCATTATTTATTTATTTCATTTAACTAAAATTAACATTTAATTTTACACAAAAATTATATCTAGTAACTTCTTAACAATTAAAAAATATTCATCAAAGAATATGGGATTGTGTGTTATTTTTCGATAGAATTAGTTGTATCCATGTATACCTAAAGATCATTTAGGTTCATAGGGAAATAGATACACAGAATGAAGACTTGTTGTAACACAAAATAGGTGTACATAACTAATACCGTTTACACCGTGTGTTTTTGACATTGTGCTTACACACATACAAAATGGATATTTAAAAGCTCTGCAGCTTTATAGCTGCAAACTGAAAATAGCCCTGTTAAATTCCAGACAGCAAAATTTCAAAATCTTTAAAATTTCATCGAACAATTTTTGTTGTTTCAGATAAACAGAGTTTGACTTTATATTTAAGATTTTTAAAAGTTTAGTTGTTCAGACATCATCATTATTGACTCTTGGTTCTTCTCCAAATTTAGGTTTACACAATGTTTGCGGAAGACGCTTAAACGTGTCTTTTGCGTACTGTTGGTAGAGAGCGGGAGACGCTTAAAAGCTTTTTTTTGTATTTTTGTGCTATTGGTAGATGGTGAGAAATGCCAAAACGTATTGTTATTCTGTGAAGTAAAAATTAGGCGTCAGATCTCGTGAGACGTCTACCAGGTACCCGGCAATTCGTAGAATTATTTCCGGGTTGCAGACTGTGGTTATTAAACATGCACTTTAAATAAAATAACATAGTGGTAACATTTAGTTTTTATCTTTACATTAAGACATTCTCCATTTTCGTTTCTGCGTCTATTCTGATGTTACAAATTATTTGTATTAAAAATTTTTTACGAATTTCGTGCAAAATATTGCGAAACATAATTTCGGGCGCGAATCTGAAAAAAATTTCCGCTTTACGGAGTGTATTGACTTGCAAACATTGTGATAATGCAAACGCCATTTTAATACCAAATATTGCTTTTTTTGCAGCTGATAACAAATCCGGAGATGGGACCAATCTCCGTCTGCTGACCAAAGTCCTGATATCCCATCAGGTCTGGACGGAATCCTGCCCCATCGAAATAACCCTCTGCTTGGCTGTTCCTGATCAAATTGGATTCGCCAGAAAAGAAGCCTCCCTTATAGACCTGTGCAAGCCGGTCAAAGTTAATGTGGCGCCTAAACCCATCAAGAGAGGAATCTAGAACCTTCCTATTACCTACTTAAAAAAAAAAAAAAAAAACACAATTAAAGGTCCCACACACTGAACTGAATGATGCAGCAATATATCTGTCATGATTAAGAAAAAAACAAAAGCATAGATCATAAATTAGGAAGATGATACTGTATGAATGATCGTAAAATGTTTTGGATCGTATTTGTTTATGTCACACTTAGATAAATACGTATTTTGAGGACAACAAATTTGAATGCTAACATTCAAAACTATATTTTTATGTATAAACGATGGCAAATTTTTAGTCCAAAGCCACTAATTTATACACATTCAAATATGAATTTGAAGTGATGTGTATTTATATTGACAAAATCAAGACAAGCAGGCAATGAAATATAATTCATGTTTTCATGAAATGAGTCTGTTGTTTTTATTTTTCCCTACCTAATATTGGTCCTCAACAGGACATAAATATGATTCAATCAGTTGTTTAAAATACATATAGATAAAGATCCCAGTGATTAGGTAAGGATACACTGAGCCCATATATGCAACGTGTGCATTGCTATGTTCCCAGTCCAACGTGCACACTTGTCCCATGCGCAAAGCAAATTTGAATCGTATTGCGATATTCAATGGATTTTACGTTATAAATCACTTTGTAATACCTTATTAAATTTATTAGTTATTTATCTATTATTTTAACAACAAAAAGAGCAACAGATAATGCCAGTAAACGATAAAAACACCAAAACACATATAACCTGTCAAATCAACTCGTTGGAAGGCCTTCCCCTAACCCAAAGATATTAGAAGAACGAGATGTGCTATGCGCAGTTCGTACTGAGTGGAATTGTTTTGCCGAGTGTCGCCGGTTTTGTTCACCAATACTACTGCACACCTTCGCTTACGCTAAGGCATCACTAAGGTATCCGCACTAATACATAGAACAGATTTCTGTGTGTACACGTCCCGATACCGTTCAAAGTACCCTAATTAGGTAGTACTCCGGCTACGGTCCGGCGGCTAACATAGCATATCTCGTTCTTCTAATATCTTTGCCCTAACCCCATCTTTCTTTAACGCGACCCCCGCTGACCTGGACAGCACAGATAAGCAGTGCGTGGGGAGCGTAGGATACTCCACACATCATCCCCAAAGATGACACAGGTCTTTAGGGAAATTATTTTTATCAGGGCCTCCTATATGGAGTTAACGTAAAAAGTGAAGAAAATGTTTTTATTTTTTATGCGAATATCGCACAAGAGTCTCACCTGCTAACCTAACCATCTAAAGTCAGTGAGTCTATGGGATCCCAATTAGGGTATGTTGTGAGGCTTTCAATTCTTAATGCTGTTCTTTCACCAGTTCGATACAGAAAGTACCTTCCACTGCCGAACGTAAATGTGCCATAAATATATTCTGTATTATATAGTTATGTATATGGGATGGTCCGATACTCTGTAGGGAACATGCTTGCACAGCGAGGGTGTAAACGTGCACCCTAAAGTTTAAGTTTAGACTTACAGAATTCAATACTTTGTTTGTGTGAAAGCACTATGAAATAATACATGATTATTACTTCAATGGTGAAAAGCAGAGACATATTATTTTTTATGAATGTATTGTGAAACTTAATTTTAAAGAATTTACTTGTCCATACCGGCTTTTGAACTCGCAGCCTCTGGATTGCTAGTCGAAAACCTTACCCCTCGAGCATGGAGACCTCTTTTTAAATTTTTTATGTGATTCAATTCCTCGATTCAGTTCTTATTATTAGGGGTGCTTTTATTGGTATTCTCAATCAAGTTCCCCCACCGCACCCCACCGATAAGAAGAAATTCCCCCAGATCTACTGAAAATTAAAAAAAAAAAAGCATACTACCCGAAAAGATAATATCATTGCAGTTCGATAAGATTGCAGCTGCCCATTTATTTTTTCCGAAAATGTGCATTTTAGGTTTCCACATGTGTGGTTTATCTTATTTTATTTCATAGAGAATCATTTATCGATAAGTTTCTATTTTTAACATTTTTTATGAAATTGTTACCTATCTTCTGTCTCTGTCTATGAAATTCATAGAATAAATATGGCGGCTGCCGGTCTGACGTCTCTCGCTCGTGTATCTTTAGTATTTACCATTTTAGTATGTAGTTTAATTATCAATTTAGCAAATGGTAAGTGAAAATATTATTGCTTAAGTTTAATTGTTACAATTTCCGAAAATTTGAAAACTATTAGGCACGTTTTCATTTAGAAAATGCGAAATGTTTCTTTACACTGACGTGCTAAATTTCTATTGGTTGTTGACTGTCAAATACACATTTTAATTACGTGGCCTAACAACTTATCTTTCCGATATCAAATATTACACATCAATTAGCTCAAAGAATGTAATAAATTATTATGTATATCGTACATACAAAAAAGTTAAACCTCACTTGTAAAAAAATCTAGTACCTGCATGATGTGGTTAACACTGATAACTGAATGTCAAACAATAAATATATTGGAAATCAAATTATTAAATCCATGTGGTAGTCACTTTATTTCCAATTGTAATTCGGTAAACTTGTCGAATTCCGCTGCATGTAAAGGCTCTTTTAAAAAAACAACACTTGATTTCAACTTAAATATCTAAGGAGGCTTTAAGTAAACATGCACAAAATAGGATTTTAGGGTGTTAGTTTGAGTTATTTTAATAGTTTATGCGTATTTCCTAACCTTCGAACTTAACTTTGATTGAGAAAAATGGAACTTCAATTCAATTCAATGCATCTTTTACCATCTCCCACGGCATAAATAGTTATTACTTGTAGTAATTAAGATGAAACCAAGTGCTATCTATATTTTTTTGCGTACTAAGCGTGCAGCGGAATTATTGTAATTTCTCAGTAGTCTAATAAAACTAAACTAACCCCATTTCAAATGTCACTGAGGACATTTAACTCAATAACCAAGGCACCGAAATTTGTATCCTCTGATGCTCAAACTTATCCTTAGACAAATTCTTGATGGTAAATTTAAAATTAAAAAAAAAAAAATGTTAGAAAATTGAATGGGTGACAGTCTTCAGTTCAAAACTGTCAAATCATCGTTTTCATACAAGATCTCTCTATAAATTTTTCCATGAATCCAAAGTCATGAGGTTACAAATGATTCTGTCATCACAACACATTTTTGACATTGCATACCTTAATACACTAAGTTGACATTGACATTGCATACCTTAATACACTGCTTGAGTGGTAGAGTCTCTAATATCCCTGGTAAAGGACCACCATTTAGAGTTGAAGCTGAAAAACAGCCTTAGCCGTCTTTTACAACCAGTTCTGAATAGCCAGATACTTCCTAAACTTTCTTTTTTCCCAACTCCTTGCCGTCTAAAGGACCGTCTATATGCTCAATTTTACTTGCACAAGTAAGAATGTACATTAACCCAGCTTGCACGAATGTTAATTGGCACAAACTAAACTTGCACAAGTAAGCGAATACGTTAAGACTGCAAAACTGTATAATGTGCAAATAGTGATTCAAATGATTGCGATTTTTGTATGAACTGTTTGCGCATGCAAGTCGCTGTCGTATGGACGCCACACAGTGTTCCAAGTTTTTTGTGCATGCGAGTTGTTGCTTATAGACGAACCTTAACATCCTTCAGTCTCACTGAATTGGGAATTATAATCTTACAGTCACCGAGCAGTTGGGTCTTTAGTGCTGTAACAACAGGCTGTCAATGGCTTTGAATTTGTGTTACCATATCCCCACTTATACGCCGCTCCTCACTGCGCAGCTCCATTTAGAATTTTTCACAATGCTTTTTACACATTTCTGGATGAAGAATTATTATTGTTCTGTACATTAATGAAATTTTATTTTGAATCATGGGTACCTGTTTATCACACACGTATGTGACAACCACATAGTTGGCTTGAATTTCCAAATAACATATGTACAAAGATAAACAAGAAAAAATGCTTCGCTTGACACTAATAGAAAGAGAAAATTTGAAACACTGTACTTATTTTTTATTATTTATTTTAGGGCACACAACAGAATTTGTTACGTGCGGCTCCATCCTGAAGCTGATGAACAAGGACCTCCCCCTGCGACTGCATTCCCACGATATCAAATACGGAACTGGTTCAGGACAACAGTCCGTCACGGCCATAGACCTGCAGGAAGACGTTAACAGTCACTGGCAGGTGTTAGCTGAAACGGGCAAGCAGTGCAAACGAGGGTACGCTATTAGAATCAAACTATTTGTTTTATTATTAGGGTTTATTATTGATGGAATAACAACTGTACTATGGTAACGGTGGCCTACAATGGATTCTTACTCACTTGTCAGGTTCGACTGTTTTATTATTAGGGTTTATTATTGATGGAATAACAACTGTACTATGGTAACGGTGGCCTACAATGGATTCTTACTCACTTGTCAGGTTCGACTGTTTTATTTACTTCAGTTTTGTGCCATATAAAACTAGTCCGGGCGTTATACTCCACATTTCTATACGGTGTGGAAACATGGACACTTAGAGCCAGCGAAAGGAAACGGATAGACATCCTCCAAATGTGGTGCTGGAGAAAATGCTCAGGATTCCATGGATAGTCAGACACACTAATATCCATTTTGGAAGAGATAGGCATCCACAATAGGTTATCATGATACACATCTGCCCTGATGATGGATACTGTAAAGCTTACCGAAAAGTTGGTTAAAGAAGGAGGAAGCGCAATACCGCATAATACCTCAACAATAAATCACAATTATAGTTTTGGCTGTAAAAATCTCAAATCATGTCTATCAAATGTCTTGCAACATTTGCGGGGGACAGAGAGGAAGATCACCAGTGGAACCTCTGTGTCGGTAAACAGATCAGGACCGTGAGGAGTGAAGGAGCCTTGTTCATCAGGGTAATACGAGTGGAAGAAACGATCCTCAGCAATAAGGAAGAGCTTAGTTCATCAGCTGTGGCATTAAATTTAGAATACATGTATTATTAAAGTGCTGCCATCATAATAATTTTTTAATATTTAATTTCAGAGATCCGATAAAATGTGGCAGCACCATCCGAATGCAGCACGTGGCGACCCGCAAGAACCTGCACTCGCATCACTTCACCTCCCCGCTGTCCAAGCAGCAGGAGATCTCGTGCTACGGGGACGAGAAGGGACTCGGAGACACGGGCGACCACTGGCAGATTGTCTGCAACCAGGACTACTGGAAGAGGGACGGATTCATCCACTTGCGGCATGTGGATACTGATGTGTCAGTAGAATGGAATTATTTTATAACTTTTTATCTCCACACGGGAGGCTCTGAGGAAAATCGTTTCCCTCAGGGCCTAAGTCACCTTTGGTGATGCTGTATGGAGAGTCTCTTTGAGGAAAGGACGGACTGAATGTGGGTTTTGACCCATGTTGTAGCAGGGAAGAATAACAGGTCTGTGAATCATTTCACAGCGAACATGAGAATGAGTAATAGAAACGACCTGTTCTAATCTGGCAAATGTCAACTGTGTAATAATGTTGGGCGTGTATTGTAGAATGATAAGCTAAGTACCCACGCTCACTGGTTTTATGCTCATTCGAAAATGTCTCAACGTGTGTACCATCTTGCTCTATGCGAAAAAGATTCAAGGGCCGTAATTCTTGCTCAATGTTCAACAGAAATTTACATTTTGACGTGCATTTGACTGAGCGTCTTGTGTTGAGCGTATGGACAGAAAGACGAGCACGGTTGCAAGTCAACATGTTTGATAGAGCTAAACCGTCAAGCATGAATATACGTGTGTAGCTAACTAGACGCACTCCTGGTTTCATCTGCATTTATGCATATTTGTCTGCCAGTAGTTACTACCCAACTTCACCCCAATTTCAACATTTAAAAAGTTTTTTTTTTATTATCGAAAACTGTAGAATCCATAGCTCAAATTGCTGATAGAAAAAGCTGTGCAAATTTTGTGATTCAGTTTACCATATGCTAGTTGTTTGTAGTGAGACATACAGACTGATTTCTTGCTTTATAGTCAAGATAGCAAATTGTTTATGATCTTGTCTTTAAATAAATGATTTACTGTACATATTTATGTGTAGTCAAACCGTAATGACTTAACCACATGGCTTTAAAAACAACATACCAGATAAGATAAGTACTATAAAAAGTGGGTTATTTTATTTCTGCCCATTTATTACTAACCAGATTCAATAGTGAAATATTGACGATATTAAAACTTTAAATTGAGGTAATTATCACCACAACAAAACAAATGAGTACTTAAAACGATATTGTGCGCTTCCAAGATAGTCAACTTCCTTCTTCTTATTTTTCAACGCGATTATGTTCACGAAAAACACCAACAACTTGCTTACAAGGTAGTCCTAATCCTTCTTCACATAAAATATTCCACTCACTAAATCGATAACTCTGTCATTTTTGTAGGAAACAAATGGGTTCAAACAAACGCATTTAATTGCTTGCGATTCTTCTTCGTCACACACCATCGATGAGGATAGAGGAAACTCAAAAAAAAGGCGCGACCATAGACAATGTAATTCTCATTCGGAACCTACCCCATTCATTAGCCTAAAATATTATTTAAAAAATAAAAAATGTTAAAATATTCCTTCACGACAAACGTAAGATGGAAACATGTTGTCCTGTTGAAAAACAATCGAGCTGTTGTGAAAAGTGCTTCAAATTTGAATGAACTTTTTCAAATCTTCTTTTCTACTTCAGTATCGAATATTGAACAGAAAAATAAAAAATTTATTTATTTATTTATTTATTGTTGTTATACGCCCATAGGGGCTTTTACATAGATTATAAATAAGTTTTACATAAGTTATCGAGTTTGAATTTATACTAAGAGTTATAAAAGTGAAGAATTTTTAAAAAAATATACAAGTAGTTTTTGAAGAATATGGCGTAAAGAAACATTTTAAACAACATAATATTTAACAATAACAAAGAACAAAATATAATATAAAACATTACAATAACATATCTAATCGTTAAATCTATTACAATAATTTGTATGATTCCACAAAGTGTTGGTTTAATTTGAATTTAAGATTATAAAGGGAATCATGGAATATATCTATAATACCACCAAACTTGTTGCCCAAATCATGCATCCTATTGGTAAGTGAGTTTGACTGATAGTTGGTTTTATATGTGTCGCAAAAGAATGTTGTATTTTGTCTAGTATTTCTTGTCGGTACATAGAGTTTAATAGCAGCAACGATGGCAGGGCTGTCAATAAGGTTGTTCATGACTCTGTATAATAAAATTAGGTCTGAAATGGTTCTTCTGTCAGACAGCGTAATTAAATTAAGTTCATTCATCAAATTTACATAATTAATGTTTTCTATTGGAATTTTAAGCTTGAAATTTAAGTACCTAAGAAATTTGTGTTGAACCCGTTCTAATTTGTTAGAGTGTACTTTATAGAAAGGAGACCAAATAGGTGAATTATATTCCACTTGGCTTCTAACTAGTGAAATGTAGAGTGTTTTCATGCAATCCAAGGACTTAAAATCAGTTAGGGTTCTACAAAGGAAGCCAAGAATCTTTAAAGCCTTATTAGTTATATCATCTATATGCGCTGTGAATGTTAAGTTTGATTCGAATATAACTCCCAAGTCACGAATTTGTGATACTGGTGTTAATTTAACATTATTTAAATTATATTCATGTAAGATATGAGAATGAGTTCTGGAAAATCGTATTACTTGACATTTCTCAATGTTCAAAAATAACATATTTTGTTCGCACCATTTAAAAAATTTATCTAAATTAGCTTGTAAAATTAGGCAATCATATATATTTCGTATTCTTTTAAACAATTTTAGATCATCTGCAAAAAGTAGGACTTGTACATCTTTAAATATGTTTACAATGTCATTAATGAATATTAAGAATAATATTGGGCCAAGGTGGGACCCTTGCGGGACACCACTTGTGGCCTCGAATACATAGGATTCTATAAAATTAATCCTGACACAAAGAACTCTATTACTGAGGTAACTAATAATCCATGTCAATAAACTACCTTTGATGCCTAACAGTCGGAGTTTGGATATAAGAATATGATGTCGAACCTTATCAAATGCTTTACTGAAATCGGTGTATATAGAATCCACTTGTTGTTTCAGACTGAGCGATTCAGATATGTAATTATTGTAGATAGTTAAATTACTTAAGGTAGATCGACCTCTGATAAAGCCATGTTGGTTAGGAACAATAATATTGTTGATAGGTTTTACAATGGTATCTAATACTAATGACTCGAAAAGTTTGGGTAAAGCAGACATAATACAAATAGGTCTGTAGTTAGATATATCGCTTTTGTCGCCTTTTTTATGAATGGGCGTTAAATAACTCTTTTTCCACAGAGCCGGAAAACAGCCAGACGCTAAGGATTTGTTAAAAAGTTTATGTAAGGGATATATCAAACTATCAATGCAAGTTATTAAAAATATGGGAGGAATACCATCCGGTCCAGCAGATTTATTACTATCTAGTGCTTTTATGCTTCTTTCTATGGAATCTAATTTTATGAAACATTGACTTAGGTTTAATGACTCTTCCACTGACGTACTGGAGACTGCTTTGATGGGAATATCTTTGTCGTAGACACTTTTAAATGAGTCAGCAAAAAGATTAACTATACCCTCAATACTGTCGGCACATTTTTCTTTAAAGAACATGCTATTAGGATATCCACAGTTGTCTTTTCGTTGAGATTTAGTAAAATTCCAGAATTTTTTCACATTGTGATGATGTACCTCATTTTCAATTACGTTAACATAGTCACTATAGCACTTTATTGATAATTCTTTACATTGTTTTCGTAGTTTAGTAAATGCTATATAATCGTTAGAATTTCTGGTATGTTTATATTTTCTGTGGATACATTTTTTTTTATTAATTAAATTAGTTAGTTCCCTTGTAAACCATTTCGGATAATTAGATGATGTAAAGCTAACCTTGGGAACAAATTGTTCTATAGAGGTATTTAAAATCGAGTAAAAGTATTCTAATTGATCATTTATATTATTTTCCTCATCTAAAAAGGACCAATCTGTTTGGGCAAGGTACTCCGTAATATGATGGTATTCAGCTTTGGAAAAGTTATACGATGGGACACTTGTTTTTTTTGAAGATGTTAAAGGCCTATTTGTTATGATAATGTCCAACGGTGGGTGGTGTTGATCTAATGGTAATAATAATTCGTCGGATAGCTCAACCACTATTTTCGAATCACTTGAAAACACTAAATCCAACATTCGATTGTTAAAGTTGAAAATCTTGTTTGATTGAGTTAGTCCCAAAAATAAAGACATATCACGAATTTCACTACATTTAGCACACTGTAAATCGGCTTGGTTTGTAGCAGGTCCGTTGTCATCTTGGCTGGTCCAGTTAGGAAGGTTATAATCACCAGCAATAATGAATTTTGCTTTAGGATATTTGAATTTGAGTACTTTTATGTCCTCATTGTGATTTTTATACGTTTGCAAATCCGATGCAGGTGGGATATAGACACAGCCAATAATAATTTTTCCATTAGGTATATTGAGCAATACAAAAATTTGTTCAACACTTTTGTGTTTTACCGGTAATTTAGTAGATGATATATTCTTGGATACGCACAGCATCACACCTCCTCCGTTAGACTTTTTGCTCGTAATAGAATTTCGATCAGAACGATATGTGGTATATTGATGTAGGCCTAATTCTGACGAGCTGATATCAGCATTTAACCATGTTTCAGTTAAAAACAGAATATCGTGTGAGAAGATTGGGGAGTTAATTTTAAGTTGGTGCAATTTTGTACGCATTCCCCGTACATTTTGATAATATCCTGTAAGTCTAGAAAATCTGTTCTGTTTGTTTTTTAGTTTTTTGCTTGGGTTTTGATGATTTTGGGAATTCCGTTGAAATGTTTGATTCGTAAATCGACTTCGCCCTTTTCTTTCCTCTCTTCTAATTCCTTCCAGAGGTCAGTTAAGTGATTTCTTTGTTGTAGTGTCCTGTCAGGTTTGATTATAATTCCATTGGACAGAGTAGTTTTGTTAAAGAGTATTAGTTTCGCCTGTTTGACTTCATCAAATTCTAATTTAATTGGCCTGGTTTTGTTTGGAATTTTACTTCCGAGCCTGTAAATTTTCACATCTTCTAGATTGAACTCGCTATTAATTTCACTAATAGCTGCTAATACCTTTTTTCCATCCTCCAAGACGCTCACTGTAGTTGAGTTCGAATTACACTCGGGGACGTTGAGTAAAATTATGTTCTTCGAGCGGGTCTTGCGTTCCTCTATCTCAGCGAGCACCTCACAAATTGGCGTTGTTTCCTGTGGTAATACTTTCTTTTCAATGATTTTTTCGAATGTCATAACTTTTCCTTCAAGAACTCCAACAGTTACTCCTAGGTCTTGCATAGTTCCAGATAGATTAGAAAGTTTACTGAGTATTTTTGCCATTTGGTCTTTTGTTATTTTTAAGACAGGATCGGTAATGGCATTGTGGATGCTATTAATCTCCTCCTTAGCTTTGTTTAGGAAAGCAATTGCTTCATTATTATTCATTTCGAAAGTTAAATTTAAATTTTTTTTTTTTATAAGAAAATAATATGAGTGACAACCCTGCTCGCAATGTACAGGTAATTAACTCAAGTAGGTAGCGGGAGCGTCCACAAGTGTTATCCAGTAAGTGCGAGGGAGAGAATACCTTATCCTGTTACTTGTTAGAGCGAGACGTAGGGAACACTGTGCACAATTGATTATTAAACAAATTGATTTATAAATTTTATAATAATGGTGAATATTTACGATGATTTCGAAATGATTATTAATAAATAACGTAGTGCACTAAATTATGTTGCAGTATACTGAAACTTGTTTAAAAACACTGTTTTTTTTTGTTCTATTTATAAGTTTCTAGTAAGACACAGAAAAAACTCGACAGCTGTCAGTGATATTTATTGTTATTGTGAGTATTAAATACTCAGTTACATGTTTTATTTTTATTTTAACAAAACAATAAATTATAGATAACAGGTCAAGCATATTCTCATTTCGAGACCAAACACTGCTGTTATTTTTACTACATATTTAATAATCGCCGTTTTCACTAATTGGACACTTAGGCCTAGTTGTTTCGCAGAAATTCACTTCATAAGTGAATTATTCATATTTGATGACAAACAGAACAATTTTGTTTTTGACAGTTGAAAGGTTCCCGTTAAATGTCATTCTAGCTTTTGAACAAATTGTGATCAGCAGAAGAGGACAACTATGTATCAAGTTGTTAAGCTTGTCAGCTTACTACAATTTAATAGAAAGCTGAAACACACTTAAAATCGGTGTTTAACTGGGACCTTTCAAATGGCCATTTGATGTCAATGCTACATTTAAATTTCTGCAAAACAACTGGGCCTTAGTGAAAGAGAGTACTGTCGTAGTTTTTCTAACCCGGGAATGTTTGTATTTCTTTTTAATTGGCTCTTTTTGTATCAAAATCATAATTTTTTCAGGTATCTTGCGGCATCGGGGAGGAATTTTGGGCGTCCCATCGAGGGACAGGGCGAGGTCGTTGGAGTGACTTCCCTCTTCAGCGCGTACACGGAGTGGAAAGCCAAGGAGGGCCTGTTCATCCACGCCTCGGACCTCGGAGGTGCCAACAAGGCGTACACTCACACGGAACTGTAGACTGTATAAATTAAATTATTTTGAAGTGCAACAAAAACTAAGACAGTTCTAATTATTAGTATGCGGTTTGCTTGCACATAGTTTGACGATTGGATAGATTTTGTTATTTATTTATATATATATACCATGCAGAGTGATACCTCGCCTTTGTTTCTATCTACACATCATACGCATAACTTCCATTGGCTCTGCCGCTTTGATAGTCCGTGCAGTTTGGTTGTAGCTCAGCGACGGTTCCTTGATAACTCAACCCACCTTTAAAAAGTGATAAAACGTCATTGAAAGTGAGTGATGACATCACTTTTTAAAGGTGTTTCGAGTTGTCCGGTTTCCCTCAGCGACAGTTGGCAAGGGATATCATCTTCTGGGATGCTGTGTAGAGGGTCTTTTTAAGGAAAAGAAAGAGTGAACCTGGGTCTTGAAGAAACTTTGCTACAGTAGATATTATTGTATTAAATTTGTTTATTTGTAGAAGTTCCTCTATATTTTTCTTTGCAAACATCAATCTGTTTGCAAGCGACATTATGCTATAATTTAGTTCAAAAGTTGTATTTTAATGAGTTCTGAGCTGTGTTTTAAATAATAAGGTGTGTATGCGTGTTTCTAGCGATCGATTTCACCAAACAAACTGAGCGACCGCTAAATAATATATATATATATATTTTTTTTTTCACATTTTAGTGAGATCAAAAAGTGATGATCAAATCAAATTGAGTCGTCCATTGGGAAAAAAGATTTTTAACATTCAATCATTTTTGTTTGGTGAAACCGACTGTTTGAGGTTATTTGTATATTTTAAAAACTGCCGTATATTCCAAATTATGTGATTAAGTATTCATGTAATAAAGTATAGGAACTTTAATTTTTCTGTTTATTTTGTTTTCTCTTTTATTGTTTATGTTTTGTTAGAAAGTTGTTTGACAATTTGTGTGCACCGGGAGCAATAGGGAACAAAATAATTTATATGAACAACATTAAAACTACAAATAACTAAAAATGTTTTATTTTTTTTTAAATGAATGCAAGTGTAGCGGTAGCTGCTAGAATAATTCATAGTACAACTGCCGCTTGAGACCTTTCAGAGCAGTGCACAGTACATATAGTACCTTCTCGTGTCTGCCGGAATAATCTCGAATGCCCTATATAAAGTCGCGCTACGTCGTGGTATCTAGTCAGTCTTAAGCACTCAGCAAGTACATAAGAGCGTATCCCGCTTTGCCTGCAGTTTGAGCCCATCATCAGCCAACCAGGTCCATCGTATCTTCGGCTTTCTTACTTCATCCTGGAGATACTGGAAAACCCATGGTCTTCACCAGTGCTGAACATTTACAAATCCCGCAATGATGTAGAGCCGCGGATTTCATAGCTACCTCCACTCCGCCACCGTTCATCTCCGCTTCATCTGGTGTTGACCATCGACCTGTAGTATTCGCCACCGATCACGTCCACTTCAGCGTCCAGCATCGGATTGGAGTCATCGCAACATCACTTCAGTTACTCAATAAACTCTCACTTTATCAACTCCAAACAAGAAAAAAAATTCTTGTCATTTATGCACAGTACCTACCGTTCACAACCATCACAGTTTGAAACTAAGTACATATTTGAAAAAATGGAACAAGTGAATAATGAGTTCCTTTGTTTAAACCCTTCAGGCCTGTGGCATATTTTTTGGAATTGGAGTTAACATTGCTCAGTTATTCTGAAAGAGAAAAAAAATCATTAGTGTGAGAATAATGATAATAATCATAGAACAGAAAATTGATTTCATTGTTACTGAACCTATCCAAAAAGAAATTTTCAAAGCTTTGTCTGGAACGCAACTATTTTCAGTTTATTATGTCTTAATATATTTGTATATTACTATATGCTATGAAATATTCAATTAAAAGTTAAAAAAAATAAGACAAGAAACCAAATAGGGTATTTTCGCAATTTAAAAAAAAAATTTACTATAATTGTGCCATTTTCAATTTTCTGCACAAAACCTGTTCATTTTTATTTGTGAATTAGGTGGCACTGACTTCATGCCGTTTGTAACGGTTTAAAACAACAAGCCCCAAGTACCGTTACGAATATCGATGACATGCCTACCAACACAATAGGTGAGCTGCGTTTTGGCTCGCTGCTAGCCCTTAGTTCAAATCCAGCGGAACAACAAGGAGGATACTACGGACACGGAGCGACTTACAGCGGATCACGGTGATGCAATGAATTTTGTCACGTAAAGAAATAATCACATTAATTAGTTTTCTCTTCTTACATTTTGGTATATCACATAGCTTAATTAAATGACACCTTGTTTGTTGTGTTTAAATAAACAAGTTGTCATTTAAATAAATTAACTATTCAATTGAACTTAAATATAATATTTTGGTGACATTTTTGTAAATGAATTATCTGGAATCATCTCCGAGTTCCTGGCCACCTTGAGATATAAATTAAATAAAATGGTAATAAAGCCATTTCATAAATTTATGGTTAAAATAAATTATATTTAGTTTACTAGAAACCTGGTGTTTCATTTACTTTTGGATATTACTATTATTGATCTATCAATAATATTATTAATAATGTTGGTGTATTTAGGAAGTATGTTTACGAGAAATGGGAAGGCTGACAGAGATATTGAAAGCAGGGTAAATGCAGGTAATGGAGGATTGAACGCAGTTGGCGTTAACAAAAAATTGTCCAAAGAAGCGAAGCAAGCAGTCCACAACGGAGTGCTGGTACCTACTCTGACGTGCGGAAGTGAGGCATGGAACTGGCAGAGAAAGGATGAAAGTAGACTGGATGCTGTAGAAATGAGATCCCTGAGGCGTATGTGTGGTAAAACCATGTATGATCGTGTGAGAAATGTGGATATCCACAAAGAGTGCAAGGCTGATGTAAGCGTAATGAGTAAGATCAAGAAAGGGACGCTTAGATGGCTTGGGCATGTAGAGCGAATGAGCGAAGAAAGGAGTGTAAGGAGAATATACAATGCAAATGTGAATGGTAGCAGAAGTAGGGGACGCCCGAGGAAGACATGGCACGACCAAGTGAATCAGATACTTGAGTCGGGCCGTGTGAAGAGTCAGAATAGTAAAAGAGTATGAATGTGAATGAGGCAAGGAATGTGTGCCAATACCGAGTTGTTTGGCGGTCCGTCCTCTCTGCCTACCCCTGCGGGAAATGGCGTGATGGTTAGTTAGATCTGTCAATTGTAATAATCGATACATTCATAATTATAATTGTTACATTTCATTTTTAATTGTTACATTGGCGTCCAACGCGCCATGTTCATAGTATTATGTTTAATTGGTACATTAGCGTCCAACGCGCCATGTTCATAGTATTATGTTTAATTGTTACATTGGCGTCCAACGTGCCATGTTCATAGTATTATTTTTAATTGTTACATTGGCGTCCAACGTGCCATGTTCATAGTATTATTTTTAATTGCTACACGTTTTTTATGTCAATGATTTTGTAGCCAGTTTTAGAAGGTGTGGTTATAGATCATTTTTGTTTACATACTTTTAGTACCCATAATCGGAAAAATAAATATTTTAAAAATTGTAAAAAAATGTAGTAAACCAAAAAAAAATTGAAATTTATAAGAAATGGCAAAAAATTACCTAATCACATCTCTATTTTGACGTTCAAAACTTATCTAAAACAATTTTTTAATTGCCCCCAATTTTGGCATAAATGTTGGTTCTTATACGCTGCTTTAAAAGTTTGAGCTTGTTGTAAAAATCTCCCAACTATTTACAAAGTAAATGACTGCATGAATCATCCACTTTCTCTAATCATATGTTTCACTAGGCAGCCATTTTCGACATTTTGCACTTTTGCAAAGACATTGTGTTCTATTTTCCACACTTGAACTTTGTTCAAAATTTTCTTCCTTTTTCGAACCATAGTCAAATGTGAGCTCTTCTTTTGCTTCTATTTTGTTGATGGCAAATAAACACAATTTAGGTATTGGATTATCAACTCGAATTGGTAACATGATGCAGTTCGGTTCACAATTGTGATTCATATACCTTCCAATGTTCCCAAACTCACCAGGATCAATAAAAGTCTGAATATTATTGTCACGTGTATGCTCGTTAACGCAGAGCATGTAATTCATCAGTCTGTTTTTCTTGTTTAACATATTTCTGTTAACTGCTTCTGTTTTTGATAGAATTTCTCCTGCATATTCACAGATAAAACCTCCTTTAGGTATAGAATCCTTTGTAAACAGACCAAAACCTTTAGAATTTTGATGTGCATCACCATTTGAACAATTTAAAATAGTTAAATTTGTTCTGGGACCAAATTGTACAAGCCGATTACTGCAGTTGATGCCACAGGAACATAAACTATTGCATTCTATTATTAATTTATCTAATTGTAATGTAGAATCAGTTGCTACAAGTTCGTTATAACATTTGTTGTAATTTGCTTCCTGATTTAACAGACAGCCACATTTTCCTTCAACAGAACACACATTATTACAACAACAATGGACGGTTTGTTGGGAATTATAGTCTGCTTCAATTCTAAGACTATCTGAATCGGTTTTTGAAGTACTGGGAATATTTTCAGTGATGTAAAATATGTTTGGATCAATGTGACAATAGTCATCTTTGCATTCGTCCATCATATATTATATTTGCTATAAAATAATAATTATTTGAAACGGTTGAACACATTCATACTGCTATTATTAACTTTGACAGCTGACAATATGTTGACCATAAATAAATAAACCACTCAATCACGGCTGACAGAACAAAACCATAGAAAATAAACAATCAAAAGAATTTTATTTTTTCTATGCAAAGTTGCATAGGACCACTGCCATCATAGGACCAAACAGGATTCAATCACATAAATATATCATACCCTTGGTTATTTATACAGTGTATAAATAACCGAGCCTCCAATTTAGCCAACTTTGAATTCAGTAAAAATATCATATTTTTAACTCATTTCAGTATGAAAAAATCCGGTTTAAAGCAGGTAAAAGTTAATTTTTTACTGAAAAAAATTAAAGTTTTATTATTTTGGTAAACTTGTTGAATTGTCGGGATGCAAAGGCTTTTAAAAAAACAACACTTGATTTAAACTTGTCTATCTAATGTTTAGTATTTAAGTCGCACTAAATAGGCTTTTAGGGTTTAGCTTGGGTTATTTTAATAATTTATGCATATTTTTTATGAGAAGTAATGGATCTTATACCATGTTCAAAGGTATTAGGAACTAACACGAAAAATTCTGCCTCAACACAGGCTAGCCTAGTGAGGCGGTATTTAATAATGGATCTTATACCATGTTCAAAGGTATTAGGAACTAACACGAAAAATTCTGCCTCAACACAGGCTAGCCTAGTGAAGCGGTATTTGAGAAACCTCAACTAAACGGCACTTTTATTTTCTTTTTACCTTCATAATATTATGTTTGTATTTTTCTGTTAATTTTATAACCTTAAAAATAAAAGTTACAAATCAATGTACACCATAATATGTATTTATAGTTGTAATGTGTAAACTTTCCTAAATAAAGATATTATTATCTCCCACATCATAAATAATTATTTCTTCTCGTAATTAAGTTGAAACGAAGAGCATTTATATATTTTTGGAATAAATCCCGACGCCGGGATCCTCAGCTTTTTCATATAGAAATCGATGGTGAGACAGCACCCCGATTATAAAGGTTCGAGTTTTCCGCAAAAACGCTTTAGCTGTGTTTGGTGACCAGACCTGAATAGCCGGGTACTTTTTGTGATTATTTCAATAAAAGGGTTCAGTTTTATGCAGTAATAACTTTATTCTTCTTCTTACAAATGTACACATTGACAGGTCTCTTCCATAAATATACAGTCTCTTCTTAGTAATTGACAATAGGACAAGGTTAAACAGTATTGCCAACAAAACAATGTTTACAGATACCTTATAGCCAACCTAAGATAATTGCATTTATATTGCCATATTCTAACACTTTTCAACCGTCCTCTTTTCTTTTCTTGGAACCCCTCAATCCCGTAAGCCTCACAACATATCCAAATTATACCCCATTTGGGACTGTTTCGGACTGTTGAAACTCGAGTGCGGTATTCACATAAACCTTTTTCTAATCTTCTCCAACCTTTCCCTATTCTATCCTCACTCCTTCCTCATTCCTTCCCCATCCTGTCATCTCCCCTTCCCCATACCTTTCCCACCCTTTCCCCATCCATTTACCATTGGATTGGAGGTCATATTTATAAAAAGGCTAATTTCTTATTGAATACCTAGGGCACATTACTACTGTTTTACTAATGTCACGGGCACTTACTTAAAATAATTGGAATCATTTACCATAAGCATATCTTACGTAAATACGATCATAATAAATATGTTAATTTTAAACAATAGATAACACGTTATCGCGAAATCAATTTGTCTTTTGATTTTTTAATATAATGTCGAAACCGCTCACATCCTTGTGAAAAGGGATTTTCAATTCAGTGGGAAATACCAACGCTGCGTATTTTAGTTCAACCATGATTTTTTTTAACTACTAAGGGCTGGTTGATATTAATTTATGCTCGCCAAGAGAGATATTTAAGCCCTTCACGTTGTTCTCTGGTAGGAGTAGGAGCTCTGGCAAGATAATCCGACGGTTGTCATCACTAAAAATACTAATATATCTACACAGGTCTTAAGAGGAATCCCGGTAATTCAGAGACTTATTTAATAGGTATTTAGCCCAATTATTGCTATTCCGCTCTGTTCTACGGTCAGTCATCGTGCTGTAGATGTGTGAGTGTGCGAATTGGAGGGGACCCACCCTTTCCCGACGGCTGTGTGAGGAAACTGATTGTTTAACCTCCTTAGCCGCACACGTCAGGACTCTAATTTTTTTTTGTCAAAAGAAGCTACATTTATTTTAAAACGATTCTAGACCCTCCAATGTCCCTGCATGCATGATTGTTAGTACGAAATAATGTATGCATACTTACATTAATAGTAACACAAAATAAGAACACATATGAAATGTGTTCGCCTGGTGGTTTGGCATCTAAAATTAAATAATAAATAAGGAGCACAAATTTTATAAGTGGAAGTATGATTGAAACATAAAAAATATACAAGCCGCGTATCGAGGGCAGTTTACCCCACTATCACGGGGCGGTCCCGGCAAGAATGAGCGTGGCAAGCGGCCTGGCCACAACGATCCCAAGCACCCGCGTCCCTTAGCCAGTTTTCCGAGAGTACCCTCGAAGAAATGTAAATGGGGGGAGGGGGGGGGGGAGATACTCCCAAAGACCCTAGGGAATGAAGTGAGCCTCAGGTCACCGGAGGCAGGACGGAAGGGGACCGGGCCCGCGCAAACATTCCCCAGGCCCGCTCATGATGCCGGGGGAGGCACCCGTGGTTCGTGGGACAGCCGCCCCGGATTAATGTCACCTTACTGGATGCAGGAACAGGGTCTATCCGCCCCCGTGGTGGGGAAATGAACAATACAGTACGATAGAGTTCAGTTCGACAACCTATTCATAAACCAATTTGTTAGTAACAAATAAAAAGGCAAATAACAAACTTAGAAAATAAGTTGTGATCAACAACAAATTGACTGTTCATAATAGAAAAAAAAAGAAGGGAAAACAAAAGATTAACATAGTATTAAAGAGCTAAAACACAAAAAGAAACAGTATTATCATTATCAACGCGTTCCTAATAAATAAGGCCCAAATTCAAAAGTAAAAGGAAGAATGTGCATAAAAAATAAAAACAGTGTAAAGAACTGGCAAAAACGGTGTAAAAAGCCAATATACACAATAAATGAATAAGAAATAATAAAACAAACAAATAAAATAATAAATGCATTGCGATCATGCCATAAAACAAAGAAAGTAAAACCAATGAGTATATAAAAATAAAACATAAAGCAATCGCGCATAAACAATATTAAAGTTGTTATAGAGGAGTAACCGTGGAGTGACAGGAACAATACGCTTGGCACCTGAAACAAAGATGATTTTAATCTAAATCAGCGACTCTAAGCACAGGCCATCTCTCTACCCAGGACTTTACAAACTTTTTGAAGCATTCAAAATTCTCTCTGTTCAACACGAGATCGGCATTCCATGCCGGTCTTGTAATCCCTCTCAAGCCATCCAACATTTCCTCTCGGGCATCCTTCATCAACTCGCAGTGCCACAGAATGTGCTCGGCTGTCTGGTTAGTGTCACCACATGAACAGTTCGGATGAGGAGACAAGGCGAGACTATGTAACCGCCCCCTGAGCTCCCCATGACCGGACACCAATTGCGTCATATAGTGATCCAGTTTTATGTGCGCCCCTTCCATTCTGCTTTTAACTGAAGGGAAGAAAGAGAAAGTCAATCTACCCTTCGTCGACCTATCCCATCGCTCTTGCCATACACTCAGCGTTCTATCTCGCATGGCTTTCAATAAGCCAGGAAGGGACACCGCTCCACCGGGTGTCAGTTCGACTCCCAGGTGGACAGCGGCCTTACCTCTTGTCAATGCCTTTTTTGTCAAAACTTCCCTAATTTCCAAGTCAATCGGCAGTGTACCAGCCAGAACCGGTAATGCATCATTAGCCACAGTTCTATATGCGCCCGAAAGAGCCAACAGGGGAGTCCGTTGGCCCCGCTTGAGGGCCAAGTGGATCAATGCATTATCCAGCCGGTGCTCCCACACAGAAGCTGCATACGAGACATGCGTCACGTAAACACCCCTATATATGAGGCGAAGTGCCGGAGTCCGCAATCCCCACTCAGCCGTTGAGAGCCTTCTCAATTTCAAGAATAGGGCCTGGGCCCTGCTAGAAACGCTCTTGACGTGCGCTAGGAACGAAGAAGATCTATCTAAAGTGACGCCTAAATACCTGGTGCTTTCAACGAATCGAATAGTGGAGCCTCCCATTCTGATGGTAGGGTTTCTGGCACGACTGAGCATACCCTTCATCAAGAGTCCCACGGTCTTATGGGGAGCGAAGTTCAGCCTGTTTCTCTTACCCCATTCAAGAATTTCACGCAGACCCTCTTCTGCTTTACTCTCCACTTCCTTTCTGCTGTCCCCTGAGACCAAAAGAAACTTATCATCTGCGTAGTCGACCGATATGCATCCTTCAGGCAAGGGTAACCTAGAGGAGTCGTCAAAAAGGATGTTCCACAGGTCAGGCCCGAGGACTGACCCTTGTGGACAGCCCATGTTAACGTCACGTATGATGAAAAAATCACCATACATCACAATAACCTTTCTGTTACGTAAATAATCACTAATAATATTGAACAGTAAAGGCGGGCAATTACGACTTTTCAACTTAGTTAAAATCATCGGCCACCACGCATGATCGAAGGCACCCGAGATGTCCAAAAATATTCCAATTACATACTTCTTAGTACAAACCCTCACCCATTCAAGCGCATACTTAATGGCGTGCTCAGTGGACTTACCGGGGACGAACCCAAATTGGCGGTCGCAGGGTGGAGACAGGGTGAGACGTAGCCTATGTTTGATGATTTTTTCCAGTATTTTACCTAAGATTGGAAGTAAAGTGATGGGTCTGTATGCTCCGATATCTGTTCTCGGCTTTTTGTTCCCCTTTGGTATAATCCGGAGCACGCCTTTCTTCCATTCTGTAGGGAATACTCCTCTACGCAAGCACGTTTCCAACACTTGATAAAGCTCCTCTTTAGCGTGGATCCAAACATTCTTCGCTATTATGCCGTTCAATCTGTCAAATCCCGGTGCCTTCTTCGGACCCAAACCCTTAATTATGATTTCAACCTCTGCTCGACTTAATGGTGGTACGCCGTCCCCCTGGGCGAGGTCTCTAGGTGGAAGCCGTGACAGGTTTCTAACCTGTTGATGGTGAACACTTTCCCCATTAACTGAGTCTAGAGGAACTAACTTGCCCAGAAGTGTCTCAAGAGTGGAGACTATGTCAACACTCTCTGCGTTCCCTTCGCTATTACCGAGCACAACGCTCGATAAGTAACGTTCTGATCCTTTTCCCGAGTTTTCAAGAGCGCTGTGGATTTCCCACGGGTTGGCGTTACCCACTTCATCTACCCAACTATGCCATGCAGCTCGTTTTGCTGAGAGGACGGCCGAACGATAGGCGCCACGGGAAGCCCTAAAACGGGCCTGAAGTGCAGCCGCTTCTTCAGGCGAGCATATACTCCGCCTAACCACTACCAGGCCCCTATAGGCTCTTTTGTAGGCCCCTTTCAGCAAAGTCAGCTCTTGTGTCCACCACGGCGTCCTAATTAACTTCTTTGGGTTTGATCTGCCCAAAGAAGTTTCAGCGGCTGATACCACCGCCGCGTTGAAGAAATTCCCCAAGTTGTCCGGTTCCCTAGCGGCTACGTCATGAAAACCCCTTAAAGATTGACGCAGCGCATCCCCAAAGCTATCCCAATTCGCCCTAGTGGTTCTGAAGTTCCAAGATGATTGTGGAGCTTCTGTCTTTGTAATTCCCACTGAAAAAGTTATCAATCTATGATCAGAAACTATCGCACACTCATGAACCGTCCACTTTGATATTTTTGACGCAACAGATCCAGAGCAGAGAGTGAGATCAATGTTGCTTTCGCCACCAGTTCCTGAAAATGTTGAAAACGTACCTGGTTCATTGAGGATGAACAGACCTTGCGCTGAGATAAGATCTTCGACGGCATAGGATCTTTCCGTTCGATTTCCGTTAAAGTCAAACCAGAGAGGCGAGCGCGCATTGAAGTCACCTCCAATAATTATGTTTCGGCCTTTTAATTTATGCAAGGCACGCGTGAGGCTCAAAATATGCGGTTCAACTAAATTACCATATTTAAAATATACTGATATCACGATGATCTCAGTATCGCCAAATTTAAAGGAAACACAGGTTTGGTATTCGTTCGACAGTCCCTCGAGAAGGAGGGGGCTAATCAACGAAGTATTGACCAGAACACCCGCCCCGGGAGAGCTGCCTACTTCAAGTACCACCCCTGGACTAATGATACCAGGTGTTTTCCCTTGCCAAACGTATTGTTCCTGAATGAGCAGAATGTCGATCCCAAGGTCGGTCATGACCCGCTGGGCCTCAAGGGTGGCTATCCGAGACCGCTGCAGGTTGATCTGGCCTATGGAGAGGGGATTAGCGACGGCCATAATCGGTCATGCGAACTTGAGCCTCGATCGCAGCTCTGTTTGCGGGGCAGGCTCGGTCACCAGTACAATGATCGGCTGGTTTCTGAAACTTGGTACAAGTTGCGCAGATAGCGGCCTGTGCCTTCTTGGGGCACTCCTCGAAATCATGACCGGCTGCGGCGCAGTGGCGGCAAGAAATAAACTCCTGAGTACAAGATTTGCTTACATGGCCGTACATGTGGCATTTGAAGCAACGGGTAGCTCCCAGGTAGTCACGAACCCGACAGGCATTCCACCCAAGGTAGCAAAGACCGCTATCTATTAGTACCTTCCGGCAATCCGGATGACACGTGACAATCATATTCATAGTCCCGCCTTCACGTTTCCCAAAGAGGGATACCCTCCGCATTGTCCTTAAATGGTCATCCCTGGAGAGAGTTGATTTTTCTGCGACGTTATTATCAAAAATTTCCTTGAAAAGAGCCGTGTCAGCAGCTGCGTCTCCTCTGGGGACGTCATAAATGACTATCTTGGGTAGTCGTCCCTGTGGGTTAACCATTTTCAAACCTTTGAGGGTTAATTTTTCCGCCGCCTTCTGAATGTTTTTGACACCCCCCGGGCTATCAGTTTGCAGAAGAACGCCTCCACCCTTGATCTTACGTGTCCTAACCACTTTAAAACCGTCGGTTTTGGGATCCAGAACCGATGTAAGTACATTCTGGGTCTCCTCAGATGTTTTGCCTTCAGGGGCAGTGGGGTAGAATAGAATAGTGGGCCTCAGAGAAGGCAGCTCACGCTCCTGTCCCTCGAATAAGATGGAACCACTGGGAGGCGCTCCGGAAGCTGCACCCGCATATGTTTTTTTACCTACCACTTTTTCAATAACTGGTGGCACATGGGACGGACGTTTAATGAGTAAATCTATTTTTTCCGATAATCCCTTCTGTGATTTAATAACCTCGGCAAAGGCGCCAGCTCTCGCGTTGGCGGCGGCACAGGTATTTGCCAGGTTCGCGAGCTCATTACGAATTAGATCTATACTTACCTCTATAACTGAGCGGTCCTCCTTTTTCATTTTATTTTTCATCTCATTTACCTTTGCAGAGATCGTCGAAAGAGGGCTCCAAAATGGGGCGAGATAATCCTCCTCGACTGGCATATCGTAGTTGTCACCTGAAATTAACTGTTCCTCAATTCTGCCACGCTTCTTTTTTGCTGGGTTAGGCGACGGGTTTTTGGCCACGTCACCAGTACCAGTGGAAATAATTCCAGAAGGAGCGTTCGCTACATCCTTCGGGGCGGCCAAAATTGAAGCTGCTCCCTCTTCACGGAGTAAGCTGCCATGGATACTGGTAAACGGTGAAGTGGGCCATCTAGGACTACCAGGCTCCTTTTGGGCTTGAATACTCTCCATGAGCACATAGGATCTGGGAGAAGGTCGTCTCCTTTGTGAGGATATCTCCTTCCCTCTTGCCTGCGCTATTTTAATAACTTCCTCCTTTGAAAGCTCATGGAGGGCAACTTCCTCCTCGTCGGAGGAGTCCACGGAGGACATATTACATATAATAAAAATAAATTAAAAAGAAACCAACCTAAAAATTAACAAAAATAAAAAATCCAGACAAAATGCTGGAACTTACCGCTGTGGGTAGAATGCAAATACAGATGTTATTTACAAAATCTGCTAACTCACCAGAATTTCACAAAATCCGAATTTAATTATGTAATTGAAGATTAACACAGTACTGATAATAGTTTCTGCTGTGTTTATACAATTCAGATTAACTCAAAACACATTTAAACGTCACTACAATTTTCGGTAATCCGACCCGAAAATTAACTAAAAAAAAACTATTTTTAACACTTATTATGTACTATTTTATTGCTGAAGAATAGAAATACAGTAAATAACCGCCAGAAATGCGATTAAATGTGATTATAATTAAGATTAACACCGTTTCGTTTCAAAAGTAAACAAACCGGCGCACGAAGGTAGGTATATCAACTGCCCGGTTCGGCCGTGCGAACTGAACTTGAGTGTGAGTGTGCGAAGAAAAACTCCGCCGAGAAAGCCCGCCAAATAATTATTCCTTTGGCGCTTCGCTTTGTGGTATCATATTACATCGATGTTTGCCGGCCGGCGCGGCTAGTCGCAAGTCGCTACAGGATTATCTGCATGTGTGTGGAGTGGAGACAAGAATAAACAATCAATTTCTTGTGACGGGACGTTCCATCCTTAGCCACCTAAATAAGCTATTATATACATATTGTCTAAGGAACTAAATAGGTACATTTTCGTAATAAAATAGGAGGCCTAGGTACATTATTTCATAATTTATTGTATTGCTCTTACTTGACCGGTCAGTGGCTGAGTGGGCATCGCGTTTGGGTCCCACCCGGGCATCCCATGTTCGATTCCTCGGCTGGCTAAGTTCTCCATCACAACACAAGCAATATCTTCCGCTTAGTGTGGTGGTAGTAGGAGTTTTTCAAATGTTAGGTTTTTCGTAACCCGGGAATGTTTGTCTTTCTTTAAAAAAAAAAAAAAATCTTACTACCCATATAGGTACACCTACTAAAATATGTAGGTGCGTACATTTGAACTGCCTCCGTGGTTGAAGGGTAAGGCTCTTGGCTACGAATCCGCAGGTCGCGGCGTGCGCAAGTAAATTTTATTAAATTCATTTGTGTCGTTTTGCTAAATTAATCAATTAAAAATAATATAAAATACTTGTTTGGACAGATAGTTATCTTTTTTGTTTATCAAAACTTAACTAAACCATTCAAGTTGTTTGAGACAGGGAAAAGTAGTAAAATAAAATATTTATTTTATATTTTAGTAAAATTCCTGAAATCAACAGGTTTTAATTCCCTTGCGATGTTTATTTGTCCAAAATGACCAATTTTTACCACATAAACATCGCAAGTGACCAATTTTCGATATAATATTGCAATTTTTTGTTCACTATTTTGTTTTACGAATCTTATTATTGTGTTTTGTTAATAGAGCCAACGCCAATGCCACTCGTTGAAATTTTGAAAATGACATGGAAGCCATAACACCCTTGCCAATCACCACACTGCAAATCGGATTATTTAATTATTTATTATTATTATTTTATCTGTATAAACATTGTAATTATTATAATAAAACAAAAAATATTATATAAACATTGTAATTAAATAAATGTGGTTAGCTGGAAGAAATGGGGTCTACCCATAAGCTACACCTTTTGTAATTTTTATTTTACAATAAATAATTTTTGATTTGATTTGATTTGATTTGATGGTGTGGAGGAAACCTCCATTTTTTTCCACTCTACCTCCAGACATGTCGGGGTTCTGAAAATCGGATCATGAGTAAAAATGAACTAGTATTTGAATATCCATGTAACTCGAAAATAATAGAAAATGTCATGAGTCATGACGAAACGGCGCAACTTTTCCTACTGTGTTTTGTTATAACAGATCACCACGCAAATGGCATCTTTTTAAAAATATATATTTAAAAAAAAATTAGTAGCTAACCACTTGGGGTGACCTATGACAGAGGTTATCCAATAAATGGTTCCCGGGGCGGCGGTACCCATAACCACCTCCCAAATTGAAAATTATTATAGTACTTGACGTATATAAATTGAATTTGGTCCAATTTTAGTAAGATCGGCAAGTATGGTATACTCGAAATAAGTCACTAAACCAAAAAAAACTAATAAAATATATCAATAACTCGGGAAAAGACAACACTAGTGCACCGACACAATTCGATATACTACGCTACATCACTTTGCTGTATATTTATTTGTCGAAATAGAAGTTAAATAAATAAAATAACAATATACATTATAGGTTATTGAAGAATTATAATATTATGCTAGTTACCCAAAAGTTATTTTTAAAAAAAATATCCATTTGAGTGTTTTGTATCCATATTGGCAATACGGAACGAAATCGCCTCGGAGTCGGTCTGGCCGTAACGGATGTTTTTTTTACAGATATTATTTTACGTAAACATATGAAATTAAAGTAAGAATATCGGAATACTTCACCAAACAAACACAAAAGTGACCAAACGGAAAAATTAAAAAAAAAACATCGATTACTCGGGACAACACAACACTAGAATATCGAATATCGATTTATGACTACGTGACATCACTTCGCACAAATACATACGTATTTATCTAAACCTTGTCCCCCCGACCCTTACCTCCCGAATACTGAGCGAAAGGGACACATGCAGCTCGCTCTACTAATACCTAAATGAAATCTTCAAAATCGAGGTTTTGTATTCCCCATTTTTCTCCTCCAAAAGTTAACCGATTTTTAATTTTTTTTTACCAACTACATAAAAAGAAACTATTCTATGTCGGACCGTTTTGCTTTTTTTCAAAATATATTGTCTAGTTTGTAGACTGAACGTCTTTTGACTGCGTTTAAATCAGGCAATTTTATTGATTTTTGGAAGGTCATAACTTCTATAAGAAGCAATTTATCAAAAAAAACAAAACGTACCAACACGCAAGTCGCCAATATCTATTTTATGTTAAAAAAATATTTGCTCAAGGGTTAAAATCCAGAAAGATAAATGGGCACTACGTTTGTATGGAAAAATCAACGCCCAGTAGCAATAACTCTAAAACTGGAAGCTTTTGGGTCAAGAAATATGCGAACTGTTTTTTGTCTAAAATTTATAAGTCAACACAACTATTTTCACCCCGCAATTTATTTTTTTACTAAGCTATTGAGCTTTGAAATATACATTAAATACATTTCTGACGGCCGGCATAGTCCAGTGGTAACGCATTGGACTGCCATTCCGAAGGTCGTGGGTTCGAACCCGGCGTGCGCAAATAAATTTTATTTGATTAATTTGTGTTATTTCACAATTAATTAATTAAAATAATATATAGTATATTTGCGGCACGTTCCAGAGTGGAAGATACTACCAGTATCGCCCTGGTGTAAGACCACCATTCAGAATTGAAACGTTGCTCCAAATGGCTTTAGCCGTGTTTAGTGACTAGATCTGAATAGCCAGGTACTTCCCCACCTTCCTCTTTCCCTTCCCCTCTTACCTTCAGCCTCACAACATCCCCCAATTGGGGATGCCATAGTCTCACTGGCTCCAGACGGGAGCAGTTGGGACTCTTGTGAGGTATTCACTATAAAAAAAATAATAAATAACAAAAGTACGCATGACATATTCTTGATCTTTAAATACTTTCAATCTCAAATCTCTAAAAAAGCTAACAATAAACGAAAATATACAGCAATACAAATATCTGCACACTCTAAAGAAGTTAAAAAAACATAAGCTTATTTTAAACTAATTACCCATCACGCTGTTTCCAACAAGGGTAGGCCGAAAGGATTGACCGCCACACAACACACTCTGTCTCGGCACAAAATCTTTGCTTCATTCACATCATACATCGTCTCATTCAATGGCGGCTCGTGATTTTGGATGTACTAGAGTGCCAATATTACAAAAATGGCATTATTGATGTATGACTTCTTCTACCATTGACTTCCTCGTCATACACACGGTGTTCGGAAACTCATAGTAAAAGCAGGAAATGGGCAAATACATAAGGAGTCGATTCTGTGTCTTATATGTGATAAATAAACATTAATGGTCCAAGATATGATCCTTGTGGAATTTCTGATGGTATATTATAGAAATTGAAGAGAAAACCTTAGCTCTAACTGCTTGACTTCTGTTTGTGACATACGACTTGATCCATCTTAGAAGGACTATTTCTTGTGTTCCCGTATAGCGAAGTAGAGCGAGACGTCACATAGCGTGTCATCTCCCCGCACAAATTGTTTGTATGATTATAATCGTACTTGGGTCCACTCTGACACACGGATGATTGTATTAGTGAATTTATTGACGATTTTTAACAAAATATCTCTAATTCTTGATTGAATTGGATAATTATTTAATTTTTTTTTAAAAATTCAGTTCGTAAATGTATAACGGAGGAATATCTAAAATCTGAACCCAGAATTCATAATATTTATAGAGATATAAAAGTTATTGTGTAGTAGGTACACACCACAGACAAGGGAACGGCAGTATTTGTCATTTGGGTGAGTTTTTATGTAATGTTTTGTTTTTGTTGTGAAATCTTTATTGAGGTGTATACAGAATAATTTATTCTATGTCTGAGTAGATTGTTGTTATTCACGTAAGTGAGAATATCTGTAAAAAACCCAGTGTACATAAATAACGAATATGATGAATACAAGGTATAAATTGTTTATGTAGGTATTGTATATTTCTTATTCTCAGTACACTAAACTCATATAAGTACAGACTACAGCTTTTAGCTGAAAACTAGCAAAAGAGGATTTAAAAAAGCAGAATCATATCATCGTAAAAACTTTTTCGACAAAAATGTCAAAATTATCAGCACATTATCATGTATTGGATTTTTCTCCCCACTTTGAACAATCTGTAAAAACTCAGTCTGATAAATAAATAATAGATACATACGATTATTTTAAATTAAACATTTTGTTTTGCTTCCCTCACCGGCCTTGCCATTTGTGAAGTAGAGGGTTGTGGTTGACGGGGGGTATAGGACGAAGGTGCGACACTGACAACCTTGTCTCGTCCCCCGTTTGCCAAGATATAGGCCGCAAGTTCCTCTTTATTAAAGAGGTGACTGGAGCTCGGTGGGATCCTGGCGAGGCCTTCCCTGGTAAAGGGGTCTGTTATTCCCTCCAACAGGGCCTTTCGCCTACTTTGGAGACACTCAGTTCGCCTTCCACATACAATTTGTAGGACGTCGTCCGTGATCCTACTGTATGGGGATTCCTTGGCGAACATCTCCTGGATTTTCTCGAACAGGGTCGAAGGGGTCAAGCAGGTGCCGGGATCGTCTGCCCAGTTTACCAGCGTCTGCATATTCCCTTTTACTGCCTCCGTTTGTGATAAGATGGCATTCGAGAGAGCTCCCAGGGAACGATCCAGGGCTGGTGCAAAAGAGCTGTTCTTGTCGAGCCTCTTCAGCTCTTCATTCACCTCCAGCTCTACGAAGGCAGGCGTAGCGGTGTAAGCCTTTTGGGTTTTGGCATAGCGAACCCGCGAACATTCCTCCGAGTTAAAATGTTGAAGAGCCGAAATAACTCCCACTCTTCTCGCGTCCGCTTTCGGGATCGGTGCCTCTTTCACCACGGTGCTCGGGTTTCCGAACTCCAGAATGTTCTTCTGGGCGGCTAGGCTGGCGGGTAGTTCTATGAACCCCGATACTTCCCGCCGTATACCTTCAGCGGGGGCTTCTCTCCCCGGAAATTCCTCGAGTTCTACGCGACTGCCCATTGTGCGCCACTAACACCATTGCAATGGTGTTAGTGGCGCACAAGCTGCTAAATGGGCACATTTGCAATCCAGATATTCTGGAACGAATTTTTTTTTTATGTCCCTGATAATTTCATCAGAGCTAGACAGCACAGATTATTTATTTTTCCAAGGGGCAGGACCAACCTACCAATGATCATGCCTTTGGGGAGAATAACTACTTTGTTAAATCACATTTCTTCTGTGATTGACATTTTCAATTTGAACCAAAGAGAATTTAAGACGGCAATAAGCATACTATTTAACAAATCTGGTTAATCAGATAGTATTGATGTACTTACCCATGCAAATAAATGTATGTACTTACTTATTATAAACTGTAATTTATAAACTGTTATTTGTGAAATGTAAATGGATTATACTGTTTTTCACAAAATAAATCAATAAAATAAATCAATTAGGGCGTCCGTCAGAGCGGACACCTGTTGCGTCAGTCGTTCAACTCGCGTGTCCAGGTGTCTGTAACCCCTCTGACTGGACGAGTAATCGGAGTCCGAATCCTCGCGTCGGCGCTTTCGGGAATCTTGCGTTTGGTCGCTGTTGCCGACCGACGCCGCGTCATTATTTTCGATGTCACTCATTTGCGCAACAATCACAATAAAAAAGACAAAACACTGATAAACACGATAAAACTATGAGTTAATTTCTCGCAAACAGTATATTTATAAAGGCTAGGGAATAAACTATGATTTTTGCACTTAAAGTTGGTTTTTAAGCACAGCACAAACACGAAACGTACCGCGAAAAAACGGCGTCATATGAACAAAAACATCACGTGACCTGAAATGCGCGTCACTACAGTGTTGCCAGTAGGGAGAGAAAGTGTGGCAAGTGGAGAAAAGGGGCAAATATAGGGAATAAACACGCGCGAAACGTAAATAAAAAGGGCGAAAGAGCAAGCTCTCTCTCATAATGGATTCCAGGCGTCGATAAGGAACACAAAATACAAGATACAATTTTTTAAATACAGTAATCAAATAAGTTTATAGAAAAACAATAGGGTCGGATATAAAAGTGTATAATATCCGAAATAAATATTTGGATGTAATATTGTATTAAAAAAATTATCTCTAAATAAAATGGAAGCAGTTGGGACTCTTCTGCGGTATTCACATAAAAAAACTATATTATATAACCATAATGTATAAATTTGTATTTTACTTGAAATAGTATAATAAATAAATTAATTAAAATCGTTTGTTTAACGTCTGTCTTACAATGTATATATTTTTAGAGTATTTAATAAGAACAGATAATTTATATATTCTAGCGGAATATTTAATTTAAAATTAATTATTTTTTTAAATTAACTAAAAATGTTATTAAAGTAAATGTTGTAAGGGGGGAACAAAACACAGAGTTGTGTTCAGCTTCGCTCCTCTAGATATACATAAATGACTTTTTGAAGTTTTTGGTTCTATAAATATTATACAAAATATTTAAAAAATTCCCTGTGAAGTGTGGAAAGCGAGTTTATCGAAAGCTATGTAAATTAGGTTTGAAAGTCAAAAACTTACCAAATCCAAGTGTGAAAATATTCATTTTGCTGCTTCGGCTCCTTTTTCTGTTGAGACCGTACTTTGGCGAGTTTTGCTTCAATTGAAAATAATCGTTGTCAACCTCACTTAAGTAATATTCTGTAAAGCTGATACGTACGTTCTTATTGTTAATTGCCGTGTAGGGGAGAGAGAGGCACATTTGGACATTTTTTGTATTTGGCCATTCTAATTTATCGTGTAGTTCGATACAACAGCACTTTCAAAGCTAGGTTCAATCTTCGTTTATTGAAATATAATAAATGTATCGAAATGAAAACATGATTTTATTGCATTTAATATTATAATATTTGCCAGTTGAAAAATGCATCAAAATAATCGGTATATATAGATATTGATGTCACAAGAACGCTCGTAGGAGAAATTATAAATAGCCAGTTAAAACAAAATATTCGGGCATTCAAGAATTACCACGAGTGAACGGAACACCTCCAGTTACAACGCAATCTGTTATAACTTAAAATTATAAATTCCCGAGTGTCAACTGAAATCTGTAGTCGCTTCTGTTCCTCCATCACGGCACAATCATTTTAAAGATTACAACTATGTGCAACGAGCTGTTTACTGCCGGCACTCTATCAGCTGAGCCAGACGCATCTGTCATCATTACAATAATGGGGCGTCTCCGTGTGCCGGCCCTTATAATCAAATGACCATACCGCCGCTGAATTCCTGCGACTGAACCAGCCACAGATGCTGACAACCAGGCTGAGGAATACCTGCTGGCTACCGACTGAACTAGCCAGTGCCGCTGATTACCTAGAGGCTGACCAATCTCTGCTGCATTAATGCTGACAACCTAGAGGCTGATGAATTCATCCTGCCTACCGACTGAACCAGCCACAGATGCTGACAACCTAAAGGCTGACGAATACCTGCTGGCTACCGACTGAACTAGCCAGTGCCGCTGATCACCTAGAGGCTGGCCAATTTCTCCTGGCTACCGACTGAATTAGCCACTGATGCTGACAACCTAGAGGCTGGCCAAGGCCTCCTGGCTACCGACTGAATTAGCCATTGATGCTGACAACCTAGAGGCCGACCAATTCTTCCTTGCTATCAAGTGAATTAGCCATTGATGCTGAAAACCTAGAGACCGGCCAATTCTTCCTGGCTACCAACTGAATAAACCATTGATGCTGACAACCTAGAGGCTGGCCAATTCTTCCTGGCTACCGACTGAATTAGCCATTGATGCTGACAACCTAGAGGCTGGCCGATTCCTGCTGGCTACCGACTGAATCAGCCAATTTCATGTCAACCTCACAAACTGCTTTTTTCAAGGCAACCTCACGCAAACACTGCCAGGCCTATGCATCTTGTCAGGCAGCTGGAGGATACCTACCGATCCCTAGCACAGGCACTCGCGCCACTAAACTGCCTTTCTCAATGCTACCCCGCGCAAACACTGCCAGGGTGGAAAAGCGATGTATATTTTCCAGTGCTGCTGGTGATCATCTGGTGTTTGATGAGGCGGCAAAAAACGTTAAATTTTTAGCAGGACTTTTAAGTTACAAATTTTTCTTAACCGAGAAAAAAATTAGACCATGAAGTCTGTAACGGCCAGGTAATATTTTAAACGCTCTTATGAGTTGAATGACGTCGTTCTATTTATACAAGGAAGAAGTAGAGTTAAGTTTAGTAAAAGTTAAGTGGCAAATAAGATCTAGAAAATGAAAAAAACAGATTAGCTATTTAACGAGTAATAATAATAATGATTGGATTATTTATATAGCGCCGTTTTCGTGAGAAAATCACCTCAAGGGCGCTGAACAACTTAATTTATGCATTGATCACTTAGACTTAATTACATTTGGTTTATAACAAAGTTTCATAGAAAGAGAGAGACTTATAACTAAGACGAATGTCGAGTTATTTACAACTAAGACTTTTAACTAATGACTTAAGCTATACATATTTTTATGACCAAGTGGGCATTTACACAATACCACTATAATACGACTTACAACTACGGCTTAAACTAGAGATTTACGACAACATACATATTTAATTTATATTTACAAATACCGATTGTTATGATTTCTGCCCGTGGTGTCAGTTATAAAATATTAAAAAAAAATTGTTTACGCGTAATAAACGGTTAATAACGGTGAAAAAAAAGTCAAGTAGAAAAATCCCCTGGACTGAGCAATGAAATACTACTGATGAAAAAAAAAAAATAAAAAAGGTCATCATTCTGGATACGACAAGTTGAAAAGGTGGGTCTTTAGTTTTGCTCTGAACTCAGATGAGCTGTCGATCTTTCGCAAATATGAAGGGAGTTTGTTCCAAGCTGTTGGGCCTGCTACTGCAAAAGCTCGGTCTCCAAAATTGGTATTGTGATTGCGCATAGGTACTGAAAGTCTACCTATGGCTGTTGAAGATGCTGAGCGAAGCGTTGCTTGCCTAACATTAACATCGTTTGGAATGCAGAGTTCCGGCAAGTAGGGTGGCGCCATATCATGTACGGCTTTAAAAACCATCCAGCAGAGTTTGAATTGGATTCTCTCAGGCCACTTAAGCCAATGAAGGTTCCGCAAATGTTGTGAGATGTGGGAATATTTGGAAACGCCAGTTATCAGCCTTGCTGCAGCATTGAAAACTGACTGAAGTCTGTCAGTGTATATTTTAGGGAGACTTGCGTATATGCCATTGCAATAGTCGAGTCGTGATTCAACGTAGGAGTTTACCAACATCTTTGTGGCGTTAGCCGGAATATTTCTTTTTATAGATTTGATTTGACGCAGGTGAAAGAAACCTGCGCTTACTGTTTTGTTAATTTGGGATTTGAGTGAGAGATCTTCATCTAGATGAACACCTAGGAGTTTAATGCTATTTTTAGGGATGATGTTGCAGCCAGAAGTAATGAGAGGAGTTTTGTCTAACATTGACTGGCGCTTTTTTGTTGCTGTCCAGAGAAATTCTGTTTTGGATGGATTTAGTCTAAGTTTGTTCGAAGACATCCACTCTGTTATGGCACCAATGCATTTAACAGTGATATCTTTTAATTTTTCTTTCTCATTCGGTGCACAGTAAAAATAGATTTGCTGATCATCAGCATAGCAATGGGAAAGAAGTCCGAATGAATCTATAATTTTGGCAACATCGTTGATGAACAGAATAAAAAGTAGGGGCCCCAAGACTGAACCCTGGGGGACTCCAGAAGTCAGGGTCACGTAGGGAGAGTTTTTACCGCCCGCTTGTACAGATTGGGTTCGGCCACAGAGGTATGATTTTATCCACTTAATAATTTCACCACCCAGTCCAAAAGCTTTTTCCAGTCTGTCGATCAGGAAATTGTGGTCGATGGTGTCAAATGCTGCACTCAGATCTAATAATGATAGCAAAGCTAGCTTACCTGACTCATTTGCAAGCATCAAATCTGACAACACGCGCAGTAATCCAGTCTCTATAGAATGGTACCTTCTATAAGCTGATTGGTACTTTGACAGTAGTTCATTTTTCGCCAGATGGGCGGTTATCTGCCTGATCACAATTTTTTCTAGGATTTTTGAGATGAACGGTAGATTTGACACAGGACGATAATTACTTAAATCCTCAGAATCTAGTTGGGGTTTCTTTATAATTGGTGAGACAAGGGCCTTCTTAAGCAGTTGGGGTACCTCGCCTAGGTCAAAAGTTTTGTTATATAAGTAAACTAGGAACGGTACTATATGTTTCAGACACTTTTTCAGAAGCCACGCTGGGATTGGATCTAAAGCACATTGTTTGTTTAGTGAACTGGACACAATTTTAGTGACTTCTTCCGATGAAGTGTGCGTGAACTTAATAAAGGATTCGCCTTTGTAGGTGGTGAACGTAGGTGGAGGTGCAGATGCTGTTGTGGCCCGAATATTGTCGATTTTTTCTTGGAAAAAGTCGGAAAAATCTTTCGGACTGAGCGCTGCCGTGGTTGAGTTTTCAGACTCACCTCTGACAGTTTTAAGCGAATTCCAAAGTCGCTGGGGGTCCGAATCTTCACTCTCAATCTTCATTATCCAGTAATCGGCTCTTTGTCTCCGAATTGTTTCCCTATATTCAGTTTGCACACTAACCCACGCTTCCCTTTGGCTGGCTAGTTTTCCGCTCCTGTATGTCCTCTCAAGTCGGCGCATAGCCCTCTTCTTTTCCCGGCATTCTGCGTCAAACCAGGAATCAGACTTGCGAACAGCACAGGTTTTGGTCGAAAAGGGGGCATGTTTGTTTATTAATGTAGTTAAAATATCATTATAGACTTCTACTAGGCCAGATGTCGAAGTTACATTACTATTTATGTCGTATTTTGCTAGGATGGAAGTCTTCAGTTCTTCCTCAAAGAGGGCAAAGTCAAACTTTCGCCACGCTCTGGTCGTTTTCGTTTTATAGACAGGTTTGGAAGGATTAAAGTCTACTTCGGTACGCACAAGCCTGTGATCTGAAAGACCCACGTCTATTACTTCGGTTATTAGCGGTGGGTCAGTGTTCCTAGATACAAAAATATCAAGTATTCCGCCTGCGTCATGAGTCGGAATGTCTACCCATTGCCTACATCCGTAGCACTCTAAGACATCGAGAAATTTTGTTGTGTTAATGTCAGTTTTCCTATCTATTCTGATATTAAAGTCCCCGGTTATAATGAGGGCACCCGGTAGGGCATTTACCCGCACTAAAAGTTGCGCAAATTCGTTGTAAAAATCCGCAGTGATGATCCTCGACCCCGGTCGGTAGATAGTGATTAGTGTGAAAGACGCCCCCATTGAAGAAATACAACATCCCAGAGATTCAAAAGTATGGTAATCTCCAATGTTGATTTTGGATATACGCAGTCCTTGACGACCAATGATCGCCACCCCTCCATGATTCACAAACGAGATGTTATTGTTTCTGGGGTCGTCCGGCGATTTTCGTCTTGCCTGTTCTACGACCGTATAGCCAAGAGCTCGCAACTTCTTTATGGAGGTGGGAGTCATAGTTTTCATGCCACGTCTCAGTAATTGATAGGATGTTCAGTTTCTTCTGGCTAATAATATCGTGAAAATCATCCACCTTGTTGTTCACTGAGCGCGCATTCCAATTTGCCACTGCGAGTCGGCGGGTTTGTAAATTTGCATGGCGCTGTATGGATACGCCTCTTGAAGTTTTTATTTCGTCTGTCTTCTCATGTTCAGGATTGTGGGTTACTGCACTAATTTTTATTGATTTATTTTTGCGATTTCGTCCTCCCCGACAACCTTTGAATCTTATTTTCTTAGCAGGTTTTCGATTTAGATTGCAAAAGTTAATTTTTTCAGCCGCTAAAGGCTTTAATGGCACACGAGTGTTTTTTAAACCAATTAGTTCTTCTCTATCGTACATAATCACCATACTGATGCCATAAACTAACCGGCTTGCACATTTATATTATTGGGTACATATTTTCAGTAACACAAAAAAAACAAAACAAGATGTTAGTGAGATGAGACCCGGCACCCGAAGGGACAAAACATGTGGTCAATGGTCAATGGTCAGGGCACAAATTATTCGGTCTATGGCACTGTATTTAGAAACACTGAGATTGATTTTTAAATCATAACACACATTATTCTGAAATTCCGAATTACGTCCACACTGGTAACTTTAAAATTGTTTCGAGTTTATTAACTTAACTTAAAAATTATTATGATTATTTAATGATATATTTACACTGAAAAAATTGAGAATTTCTCAATATTTTAAAAATAAACGAGGAGCGATTGTAAAACGCTGCCGGCTGCCACGATGGCGCCAAAATGTGTTTCAAAGCAGCACACACCTCCGGTCTCCCCACATCGCGCATCGCTTCAATAATAATAAGTAGTTGTTATAGAAATTACACACAGTTTGCAATAAGCAATAATTTTATTAAAATAATTGTTTTGAAAATAATTGATAGTCACAAAAACACATGTTTTTTTTATTTCTAGAGTTATTGAAAATCGTACTCCATTATTCCAATTGTTATTGCAATACTTGCAATAACAATATATAAGGTAGTATTGCAATAACAATATGCAATTATTATTGCGCCTCGCTAATCCACTGGCTAATTGCTATTTCTTTTTAGATCTTAATATTAAATTGAATTAAATGAAAAGTGTTTTTGTCATGTATTGGATTTTTTAGCAAAGTGAGTTACAGAGAGAACTTAATTTTATTTATTTATATATTTTTATTTATGTTATATTATAGAAACAAACAGTACATGATTTACAGAAATGAAACAATATACAGGAATAAGATACTTCATGTTGTGTACCTATGATATGTTTCCTTGTAATGTCTGCTAAGTGGTATGTTTATTCCTTAATTACCAGGTGACTTGTGTAGTATATAGGTGTGTGTGTGACGTGTGTAATGTATGTGTGAGTGTTTCTGTGTGTGTGTGTGTGTGTGTCTATATGTATGCGCATTGAATAGTTTATATTATTGACATGATGCCACGTTTGAATTTGGGCAGTGAATCCGAAAAAATGTCAATGTTAGAGTTAAGGCAAATATTATTTAGAGTATGAAGAGCTCGGTTAATTGTCGAATTAGATGCTGAATTTGTTTTATAATTTAGCGTGTGGAATAGCACTGTATGTCGTGTACGTCTCAAAGGTATGTTAAAGTTAATAAGGGACAGAAGTTTAGTACAGTCAATGTCAGAAGTTCAGTACAGTCAACACATTATTTGTCTTGCAAACTGTCATATGATGCATTTTTTCCTGATGCTGCCGTTAGTTTTTTTGCCAGTGTGTTGTACTATACTCACAATATACAAATTTATTTATTTATTTGTACGCCAAAAAACGCTTTTACATAATGATTCAGTGTCCATAAGAGAATATCTGTATTATATAGAAAACTAGTGGGTCGGGAGTCGTTGTCCTGGCACAGACCGTCTTCTATGTAGACCTCATTTTATGTAGACCGTTATTTATCTGGTGGCGCTGTTATTTAGTTATTAATTATTAGCTGACGCGTACCCGGCGTTGCTGGGAGACATTCTTAGGAGATAGACATATGCCATCGCGGAATCCAGATCAAACCAAAATAATTACACCTTATATTGTACATAAAGCAAAGTTTTAAATATAAAGTAAGTATGTAGATTTCACATTCGTATATGCATACAATTATTCATGTTGTATGCATATACGAATTTTACGAGAGATGGGAAGGCTGACAGAGATATTGAAAGAAGGGTAAATGCAGGTAATGGAGGATTGAACGCAGTTGGCGCTAACAAAAAATTGTCCAAAGAAGTGAAGTCAGTAGTCCACAATGGAGTGCTGGTACCTACCCTAATGTAATGAAGTGAGGCATGGAACGGGCAAAGAAAGGATGCTGTTGAAATGAGATCCCTGAGGCGAATGTGTGGTAAAACCATGTTTGATCGTGTGAGGAGGTGACAAGGTTGCAAAGTGCAAGATTAAGAAAGGGACGCTTAGATGGTTTGGGAATGTAGAGCGAATGAGCGAAGATAGGAGTGTAAGGAGGATATATGATGCAAATGCAAATGGTAGCAGAAGTCAGGGACGCCCGAGGAAGACATGGAACGATCAAGTGAATCAGATACTCGAGTCGGGCCATGTCAAGAGTCAGAATAATAGAAGAGTATGTATGAATGTGAATGAGGCAAGAAGTGTGTGTCAAAACCGAGTTGTTTGGCGGTCCGTCCTCTCTGCCTACCCCTGCGGGGAAAGGCGTGATAGTTAGTTAGTTATTTATGTTTGTTGCAAACCAGTAAGACTGAAAACAGGAAAATAATTTACTCGTAAGTGATATCACTCAATTTCATCGATGTGTAAGTTAAACTACAGACTCTCGTGGAATAAGACACTGAGATCTCGAATCTGTGAAACTCGAAGAAGATTAGCGCCATTAATTAAATAAGAAGAGGATTTTTACCTTTGCTAAAACTACTAATCTGCTCATTTACTAATATTTAGTTGCAAATCATTTTCTAAACACCAAGCAAATAGTTTATTCAGGTTCAACTGTAAAATAGAGCGATCTTTATCATCTTTAATTATTCTGTAGATCTTCGGATCATCGGCAAATAACAAAACTTTTACTTTGCTAAAAATATTTACTATGTCATCGATGAACAAACAAAATAATATTGGGCCCAAATGAGATCCTTGCGGTACTCCGCTTGATGCCGCAAATTTGTAAGAAGTGAATGAATCCACCGTGAGTAAAATTCAAATCATAATATTTAACCGTTGAAGATAAAATTACTATTATTAATAATATTTCGAGGCTGAGTTCCTGGGTTCAATACCTAGATGCGTCCGAATCTTTTTCTGATTTTTCTGCTTCACGTTTGTCGTTCGAGAATCGTTAATATTATTTTCAGTGGTTGAAATAGAATTATTTTGATAGTGAATGTGCAAATGTGATTGCTGCAGACACATTAGTCTAGGGACATTTATATTTGTATGTAAATTTATTTTATACTATACAAGAATGAACTTTAAATGTCCTGTTTGTGTCTCAAATAAAAAATAAAATAAAATAATGCGTTTTTAATAATTTTTGGTGCATACTTTGCGATTTTTTTCCATTGAGGGAATTTCATATAAAACCTTTTGGCTTTACAAATCTCCAACAAAACATTTTTAGGAACTTAAAAACTTAATTATTAATTTAGGATGGTACTCGTTAATTCTGTTGGATATTTTTTATACGAGTATTACCACTTAGATAGGCATTGGTAACAAGTCTTGGGTATATTTAGTGCTTGCACAATCAATAAATTCATCATTGTTTGTAAAGTGACACCACTTTCAAAATGCGTAGGTAGATACATATTCAATTTCAATATTAATATCATCAATCACCCGACAAAACAAATAAATATAAAATTATCATACACAAATCATAACGAAGAATGTGGTTTTTTAACAATATTTTATTATTATCAATAATATATTTATACGAGTATATACAAACATGTAGTTTGATTTAAACTAAACAAGTAACTTAGCCATATACAAAAGTATGCAGGCAATAGAATCATTGTTTTATTTATAATTTAGAAAGGTACTCCATATTCCGCATGTGGTCTCTGAGGGCGAACTTGTTGGACGTATGTGGAAACTGGAGCTCCGTATTCTACTGAGGGTCTGGCACTGTAAGATCCAAAGCTGGATGATCCAGAACCGATGGAGTAACTTCCTCCATTGCTGTATCCAGAGCTGTAAGAAGGACCTGAGGCGTATGACTGGGAAGGCACGCTGAAGGACTGAATTCCGTGGCTGTTTCCAAGACCAGAAGAATAAGAAACTGATTGAGGAATGGAGTACTGAGAATATGACTGAATTGGAGCGGAATATGACTGGATTGGAGCGACATATGACTGCTGGATAGGAGCAGAGTATGATTGGTATGACTGGACTGGAGCAGAGTACGTCTGCCTAATAGGAGCAGAATACGATTGGTATGGTTGGATTGGAGCGGAATATGTTTGGATTGGAGCGGAATATGACTTGATTGGAGCGGAATACGTTTGAATCGGGGCAGAATATGTTTGAATTGGAGCGGAATATGACTTGATTGGAGCGGAATACGTTTGGATCGGGGCAGAATATGTTTGGATTGGAGCGGAATATGACTTGATTGGAGCGGAATACGTCTGAATTGGCGCAGAATACGATTGATAGGACTGCACTGGAGCAACATACGACTGCTGGGAGTACACTGTAGGTGCTACATATTGCTGCTGCTGCACTGCGTACTGAGGGGCAGCGTAGGAAGAAAATGATGATCCAGAGGAGTACTGGGGGGCTTGGTAAGATGAAAAGGATGAGCCACTTCCTCCCAGGGTGCCGCGACTGCCTCCGCCTCCAAGACTACCAAGGACCTCGTCGAAGGACTCCTTATTGGAGCTGATCGGCTTGGGATAGTCGTAACCTTCGGAGGTCTCTCCTGCCACCAGAAACATGCAGGCCAAGAAAGACAGCTGGAAAAAATACAATATAACATTAAGTACACACATTATAGAGTAATTAAGTCTATCCACACGGCACACACCCAGAAAGTTAAAAAAAAACTTTTAAAAATAAGGTTTTTTTACCATGATACGAGTACATCTATTTTTAAATGTCTATTAAAACTAAAATTGGTTTGACTGCGGATTGTACCTTCCTTCCTATATATATTTCCACGCATGTGTACATGATTGCCACCAAAAATTGATAAAATGCATTGCCATCGATTATATCTGCCGAGTTTCAACTCGATATAATGTCGGGAAGTCGATTAATTTCCGCTTTCAAGATTTGCATTAATTCCGTAAACAAAAATGACATAAAAAAGACAAACATTCTTAATAACAAATAACAAAATTTAATCAAAATTATGGAGAACTGAACTAGGAGAGGAATTGAACCAACGACGTCTGGGTCAACATTACACGGCCAAACGCTAATTTAAGGCACACACGTGTTGTTTCATTCACATTCAACCACGCACAAATATTTATTCATTTGTACGCGCATACTCCTTGCCTCATCCATATCCAAGTTTAAACAAATAAATTTTACCTATTAGTTGTCTGCAAAGGGCAAAAAGCTGGTTTATCATTAAAATTATATTTTTTCAGTGACTAGTCATGAAGAACACTGGGAGTATTTCCAGAAGGAAAAAAATTCTAATTGGCTTCCCCAGACAAAGCTTCAACTCCATTTGAGAACCTGGGTTCCAATATATTAAGAATTTACTAAAAGTTTATCAGGAAACGGCCTACGTTTTCAACAGAATTACTGCTAATTTGAAGAAATTCTTAATAAATTTGAAATAATTATTTTTCTCCGTGCATAGCCGAGAGGCTGTGCCTCAATTAGATTGAGGATGCTGAAGTAAAAAAGGATAAGGACGCCTGGAGGCGCCTCATCTCGCAAATAGGGAATAGGAATAACGCACAGTCCCTAATGCGCCCAAACGGCTGGAGCCAGTGAGACTATGGCATCCCTAATTGTATGTTGTAAGGCTGAAGGCAGTGGGGAGATGGGGAAGTACCTAGCTGTTGTTGTTGATCTGGTCACCAAACACGGCCAAAGCCATTTCAAGCAACGTTTCAATTCTCAATGTTGGTCTTACACCAGGGCGATATTGAGAGAATCTTCCACTCTGAAACGTGCCGCAAATATGTTGTATATTATTTTATGAGCAAATTGTGAAAAAACACAATTTCATCAAATAAAATTTACTTGCGCACGCCGAAATTCGAATCCGCGACTTCTGGTTTGCTAGTCGAGAGCCTTACCCATCGACCACGGAGGCCGTTGAAGCTGAAAGTATTAACACAAAAAATGCCTCAGGATCATTGCCTGTCAAAAGAAGAAATTACCTTTCAAATGTCTAAATTTAAAAATTACGACATCCGTCGAGCATCTGTCAAACATTTAAGCAAAAGAACACATTTAAAATAAAGGATTTTTAATTAATAAAATAATTTATCGCTTGTATGAAATGATTTGAACTTATGAATTACAATTTTGAAAAATAGAAGTCTTTTGAACTTGAATAATTTTATGCATGGAATTCAATTACACTGGAATACGCTGGAATTCAATTACAAATCACGCACCCCTGCACCGACAACCGAAATTAGTAAATGCCAGGAATTGTGCAAATTTAGAAGTAGGTATTCTTGGTTTCTTGGAATAATGTTAAATGTATCAAATTGAATAATTCATTTATCACCAGGAAATTACATTATAATGTTTACTTAGAGAGTTAAAGGCGGGGATTTTCTTTTCCAATCGCTAATTTATTTTCTTTGGAATAACGAGGTCAAAGAGTGTTTTTTTAAAATGATTTTTCGAGTATGAATTTACCTAATAATTTTATTGATTGTTTTAACATACTCAACTAACAAGTAACTACTGTTGTTTAATATTTTTTTTATTATTTTGTTGTTGTTACCACACAATATTTCAACTGACTATACCATCCCCAATATGTGGATTGTTGCGAGGCATAAACAAATGGAGAGGAGAAGGAGATGGGGAAATAAAAAAAAAGTAACTAAAGGAAGTACTGTGAAGTACCTAGATATTCAGATCTAACCACTAAACACGGCTAAAGCCATTTCCAGCAAAATTTCGATTTTGAATAAGGTCTCTCACCAAAGAGATTCTGAGAATGTATCACTCTCATTTTACGAAGATTCTGTAAATAATTAATTACCGAAAAGATGCAGGACTGAAAAAAATTCAGCCCAATAATATCAAAACTTGTAAATATTGCGAAACTTTAGGGTAAGATTTTTACTGAAAATCTGAGTAATAAATGTATACGGGTATTTTGAAGTTTTAAAATAAATATACTAAGTTTATACTTTGGTTTTTAAATAAATATACTAAGTTTATACTTTGGTTTTTAAATAAATATACTAAGTTTATATTTTCGTTTTTAAATAAATACACTATGTTAATACTTTTGTTTTTCAATAAATATACTTTGTTTTTACTTTCGTTTAAGCCAGATTGAAAACAAAGCTCAAAGATACCCCTTCTCAAAATCGTAACCTATTTAGTAATACTATTTGTCGCCTTTTATTTACAAATTGAGCCATAAATAAATCATTTTTGAACTGCCGTTAGAAGATAGTGTACTTTTAGATAGATTATCATAATTATTACAAATAACAACCCACAAAACTTTCGCGGCATGATCGGGGGTTGAAATTTATTGTTGGGTGAAACTATTTTTGCTAGAAATTAAAAAAAAAATTATCCTAAAACCTGTTACTTACAGAAATCTCAACCACATGGTCAATAAAATTGCATTAATTATGTTTTTATGTATAATCACAGAGTTGATAATTAATCGATGTTTTTGGTGGAAGATTTAATTTGCATAAAAGTTCATAATTAATCGCTCATAAAAAATTGAACTCGTTAAATTTTCAAACATGGAACTAATGAAAATTAATCTTTAAAAATTAAAAAAAAGAACTCGTCAAATTCAAAACTTTCTGCTTTTTAATTCTGCAATAAAAATACACGTACGCTTTACAAAATTGGAACTAACGCACACTTAAGCGGGAGAAAATAACGGTTCCGTTCGACAAAATGGATTTTGTTTACAGATAATAGATATATTTTAATGATTTTTTTCACATAGTTCTCACCACATTCAAACTATAAAATTATTGTCTGAAATTAAAATCCAATTTTTCAATATGATACACTCTATGATATTAGCTGATATTAAGTCAGTGTTGAGGAATTTAGCGATGTTTAATGTGAAACAAATTAACATATTTTATTACATTACAAAGAAAACTTTCGCATCTGCAATGCGATAGGCGTAAGAATGTATTACCCGTTTGAACGGGTTGAATATAGTTTACTTTTAATAAAAAAATCTTCCATACAAAAGACAAGAAGTTGAATATGAGAAGACTTGGTTCACATGTTAAAAATACATGTAAATATTGTTGGAACCCTTACAAAGAGATTGATATAAAATTATCGGATAGCAATGCCATTCAAGTAGGACCTGCGTAAAAGGTAGAACAACCCTTCCCTCCGGAAGCGTGTTAATATTCAAAAAAAGAACACGTAAAATTAAAAATACACGCACGTTTAAAACATGGAACTTATGAAAATGAATATGTATTTGTAACTTATGAGAATTGCACATTTTGTAACTGACTTAAATTTAAAATTGTAAATATGTAACTCACAATTTGTGGGATCGCCATAGTTGATGATAGGTTTGAATGGCTTCTTACGACTGACTTAACCAGGACAATGCGAGTTCTTTTTATACGAACTACCTGAAATCTGTGATCTATGGCGACTTCCAAAAGCGCTAATGGCGGGACAGTGTATCTGATGTCTTAGTCTTTTGCGTAAATACCTACCAATCGGTGAGAGTGCTTCTTTCATTCGAGTTTAGGCTAACAATGGCTGGCGGCCTGGTTTTTCAATTCTAGTCGTTTTAAAAGTGCATTCCTTATAAATAACTTGCTGTCCTTACTGAACTAAATAACTATCATGCCAAATCCTCGCAAGAGTAGAGGTTATACCATTAAAGAACTATGGTACACATGCACATTCATACATAGCATCGTCTAATATAAAATGCTTTTGTGTTTTACGACCCTTTTGTAAAACCATGTGAACCAATCTTGAAGTGGTTTACTGAACATATCTGAATATCTAGAATCTTAATGCCATCAAATGAGACAGTAATTTCTGTGCTCATTTGGGTGAGCTGGGTAGCTTGTAAATATACATCTAATTGTGATCATTTTTTGGATATTGTGTTGTGTTGCTCTACCTCACTTTTAGCCAATGTTTCGAACAGCGTTATTTTGTCCATCATCAAGGCAGATATTACCGTGAAATATTGGCCGTGAAAACCTCAAATCTTATATTATGTAACTACGAGTACGTCTAACTGTACAAAATGAGACGAAACGCCATATTATCCATTTAAAAAAGACGTTTTAAACTTTTTGCACAATTTTAACCACCATTGAAGACGCCTATCATCGGAATAATTAACCTCGCGAATTGCTTTAAAAATATATATGATATCGTTACGAATTTGTTAGAATTGATTAGATTGAAACTTGCGACTGGGTAACTGCGCTTTACTGCGTAAAATAAAAATGCAATTGCTTTTCTCTCGATTGTTTTTATGTAGCGTGTCTTGAAAAACTATCCGTCAGTCTATCCGTTCAGCAAGTACAAGTATAAGAATATGAGAGCAATAAATCACGTCTTCCAACTTGAGATTTTGGACAGCCAGGTTCACTTTGGGTATTTTGTAATCGCACGCAGCCGCGGGATTGTGAAACTATATTAGTTTATCACCACCTCCCTACAATTATCTGCGGAAGAATCTATTAACATGTTAATTAATTGCCTGATATTGGAGAATTTCACCAAATATATATTGTAAAAACCTTCGAATTAATAGACTCTATAAATATATTATCTAAGATTGGAAATTGATGGTTTCCTCGATCTAACGTAAGATGAACACTGCAAGAGGTCAAGAATTCGACTGACCATCTGTAAATCATTTGAGTAAATAAATATAACATAATAATAAAATAAATCTCCAACAAGTGATTACAAATATTGGGATTTATAACTAGGCTAACTAGACATTTTAACAAAATTAAGTGCATTAAAATGTTATATTTTGCTTTGTTAGAAGTCAACTTGAGTACAATTTTCCCATCTGTAACCCACAATACAATATTCATGTATAAGCTATCGAAAGAATAATGGGGATTCCTGCAAATTTTTAGAACTACAATACTCTGTTATGAAAATGTTTAAATTGTCAGAAAGAAGGATTTTCACTGACTTAGTAATTCTATATAAATTTCTAAATGGTGCATTTGAAAGCCTAGAAAAGTTTGCATTGATAAGCTTTTGGATTCCACTACATAACAGTAGAAGTCGGAATTTATTTCTTACTCAGTAAGAAATATTTTAGAAAGCATTTGAAAAACATTACTTGTCACCAAAAAATCTATTATTTTTTAAGGAAACATTGCAAGAAGATGCATGAAAACTCGGAGAAACTTTAATAGTGGAAAATTCGACCCTTTGGTCGCTACTTAGAAACCTTATTTTCTGGAATATAGGGAAACTAAAAAAAAAATTGTAAATTATTTTTTAGGTACTTTTACCGTTAATAAAATAATTACTTTACAGCTAAAAAATATCAGAGTTTCTTTGTCAAAAGGTAGTATTACAATTTATTTTTTAAATATTAACCCCACACAGGAAAATTATTTTCTTCAAGGTCTATGTCATCTTTTGGGATGCTGTGTGGAGGGTCTTTTTAAAGGAAAGGAAGGAGAGGAAGTCCTGGGAAGGTAGAGGGTATGAGGGTTGAGTAGGAGTCTAGGGATCAGTATACATGCATGTTACATTTATTTAAAGTAGAGAAAAGTCGATATTTTGAAATCGAGTTGTAAAAAAATTATTTTCACGCGCCTACATTGCCAACGCTGCCTAAACCTTAGGAGATACATCAAAATAATGTACAACGGAATTGTATATCTTAAAAAGGCTACAAAAATATCCGCGACGGAATATGTCTATCTCATAAGGAAAAACCCCAGCAACGCCGGGTACACTCCAGCTAATAAGAATGTGTAACAGAAATGATAATATCAGCGGTAAGCAGGTTCTTATCTTCCTATTAAAAGATAGTACCTACTCGCCTATCTAAACAAAGTTTTCGTTTGTGTGTGACGAAATTGTAACTTTCTTTATAAAGGTCTCCATTAGTGAATTGATTTACTCACACGATGAGATCTCATAACTTGTTTGGCAACTAACCTTTTTATCATTAAATTTATTTATTTTTTAATTCTTTAAATTGTAGGCGTCATAATGTCTGACTGCTAACACTACTAATATTATATTCGTCAGATAATCTGCATCAATTCGATGAAAATTATGGCTTAGGAACGGAATCAAATGCATTAAAAAAGCCTTGAAAATGTATGCTTTTAAACTTTGAAGACCTTGAAATAAAATGCTAGAAAAATAAACCAATGAGATTATTTTTAATAAATTCTGGTTCACTTCAGTTAGTTGATTTATTTATTTAATTAATAATTTGATTTTTAGCAGCTTTTACGTAGGAATCGTAAAAATTTTACAGTTTTTTTGTAATTATTTAACAAATAATTATAAGCAATAATTAGTCGCCTGAAATATCATATAACGGGAATTGATCCCGTGCCTTTTGATGTCCGGTCAGTTGCTCTGAAACAACTGAGCTATGTCGGCTTATTTCCAACCCACCAAATGATTCAATATGTACTAGTACCTCAATCAACAATTACTGCTTATTATATTTTTTCCACCTGTAAACAACCAACTTTATTTTTGTAGGAAAGGCTTTGTAAGTGATAAATTTCTCACTAGATGGCGTCGAGACATATAATATCTTCATTTATTGGAGAAATATTTTTGACTTGTCAAATATTATTATTTTTTAACGATGAACTGATGTTTATATAAAGGATAACAAATAATTATAAGCAATGATTAGTCGCCTGAAATATCAATACAAATTGAAAATATCTCTCGAGTAAAAATAAATGCCGCCAACCGGAATTGAATCCGTGCCTTCTGATGTCCGGTCAGGTGCTCTGTAACCACTGAGTTATGTCGGCTTATTTCCAACCCGCCAAATGATTCAATATGTACTAGTACCTCAATCTACAATTATTTCAGGCGACTAATTATGGCTTATAATTATTTGTTATCCTTTATGCTATGCATAAAACATTGTCTTATAAACATTAGTTTATCATCAAAAAATAATAATGTAATTATTTAGTTATACTTATTGTAGATGTCTACCAACTTACCATAATTATTTTCCTCTAATAATATTCATGATATGGTAGTTCGTCCCAGAATTTTTGGGTTCCATGATTACTCGACATAATTACAATTCACACATTTAAAAAGTTATATAAAGTCATTAAAAGCACTGAAAAAAGTAACCTTTGAACCTAACCTACGTAACCTATTTAACCTAATTTTTGTTTCATCACTTTTCAAGACTTTATATAACTATTTATATATTTGTTGAATTGTCATTGTGCAGTTTCAAAATTTCTGCATTGAAATAAATCCCAGCACTGAAAGCTTATTAATGCAAGCAATCATTTCTGGGAAATCAAATGCATCATTTAGGATGTTATACATCAATACCAAATCAATTGTTGCATATTCAGATAACTTAAAAGTGTGTTGATAAGAAAATTGCTGAGGAAAAAAGCAGATGCATGTAAGTTTAAAGACGTTTTGTTTCACAGAATTTGAATAATTCATCAAATTTCATAGTTAATTTTCAATTTCTGTGAAAGTTCTGTTATTATTTCAGTATTGTGAATCAACTGTCCAATAATTATATTATAACAGAACTTGAATAGGACTTTAACTTGAAAATTAACGTTGAAATTTGATTTTGTTCAAATTCTGTGACACAACCCGTCCTAAGTGTCACCTCTTCACTCTCTTATCGCGCAGTTGTTGCTTGAATTATTATTTATTGTACAGTGGCTACGTTTGCTTATTACTAGTACCCTTTTCATTGTTTAAAAATAATGTAAATACCGCACTAGAGTTTAAAGTGTCCAACTGTGGAAACGTTGGAGTTTAAAGTGTGAAACTGTGGAAACGTTATAATTATAATATTTTGATGATTTGTATAGCGCCGTTTTTGTACAAAATCACCTCAAGGGCGCTGTACAAATATATAATACATTTCTACAATGATCTATGTTATTACTAACTATATATTGAGATAATATACAGTACAATACTTACCTGGTAGGTCACTTGAGATTAACACTTAATTAACATTATCTAATTGTTTATTAGCGAAATTTAGATACAGGATTTAGGACATAATTGGAAATAACTGGACTTTCTTTCAGGAATGGTATATTGTTTTATACTTTCAGTATCGCCCTAGTGAAGACCACCATTAAGAGACCATTAGACTCCCCACTACTTTCAGCCTCATAAGAGTACCACAATAATTGGGAATGCCGTAGTCTCACTGGCTCTAGATGGTTGAGAGCAGTTGTGACTATTAAATTAAAATTTAAAAAATCCCCAATCGGGGTTTGCTGTGAGGAAGAGAAGGACGGAGACTAGGGAAGTACCTGACTATTCAGATCTGGTCACCAAACATGTCTAAACCAATTTCAAGCGAAGTTTCGATTCAGAATCACGGGTTTTAAGTTTAGTCACCTTACTAATTTGATTCGATGCAATCAAACAAACCGGTTTCGCGAAACTGCATTTATCTTCAAAGTGTCAATTTACGTTTAATGTGGGATGAAATATAGCGTTTTAATAATAGCCTTTTTTATGAAAAGTAAAAATATTTAAGTCTCTTGATAAAGTTCATTAGAATTGTTAGATATAAATCATCATTAAAATATACTTTTTCTATGCATCAGTGCATTGACATTGCTCAGTTGACAGTGCTCAAATATATAAATATAGTTGACAGTGCTCAAATATATAGAACATCAATATATTTGAGCAGTTACCAGCTGTCAAAGTATCTTCCGATATTTTTTTGAAATCTTTGAGAATTTGAAGTGAAATAGTAACAGAAAACTGTTCTAGTGAATTAATCCTAAATTGATACACAAGTTAGTGAATCCTAAATAAAAATAAACCCAATAGAACAAACTTTATCTGACAAATTCTAACTGTCTTTGAATAGAATTTGTCAACACTATATTCTTCAGTATCCAATAAGTGCAAATGTAAAGTGAACAAAACAGTGGCTTTCCATAGCAATTAAATAATAATAATCAGCTGATTAGTTCAACATAAAGCAAAAGAATATCAGTTAAAAACTTTTATCAACTTAACCTAGAAATTGGCAATAACAATTTGGACAATTAATAGTGGATACGAAAAGTGATACTCAAAACAATCAAATTGACATTAAATCATCTGCGGTTTTACTCATCATACATAAAAATTAATAATTAAGTATAAAAATAAATTTCAAATGCAATAAATAATACTAAAGTTGATATCGATTATTTATTTTTATCTTATCACATCTATCGACCAACAGACGAAGCTTAATCTGCTGCCAAAAACACCATAAATAAGTTGCTGCCAATAGATGTCACTCTAGCCCAAAATTGAAATTTTATAATATCCAAAATAAATAAAAATCATTTAAAAATGGCTCCCAAAAGTGATACAATGGAACAAAAATTAGAATGTTTCAAAGAACAATTGTTACAAACAATGAGCGACAGATTTGACCTTCAACTAAAAAATTTTCTAAAAAAAGATGTCAATAAAATATTCTTAGACATTAAAAAAGAAATTCAGGATATAGTTAAGAGCGTAGAATTCTGCTCTAACAAAATTGATGATTTCGAAAATGAATTAAAAAAAACCAATGAACATCAAAAAAAAAATGAATCGAAAATTGAAGAACTACAAAAAGAAATAAAAAATCTTAAACAGTCAGTAAACCATATCCAACAGAGCTCACTAGAAACATCCATTGAAATTCAAGGAATCACACTGAAAAAAAATGACGACATCAGAAAACCAGTAGAAATGCTGATGTCGACACTAGACTGTAGTGACCTCCTAAAAAATAACTCATTGGTGAATTACTATAACAACCCGGTCAAACAAATTATTACTATTCAATTTGATACAAAGGAAACGAAGGAAAAGGTCATCAAGCAAAAAAAAAATAAAGGAATCTTCACTCCCAAGGACATCAGGTACTCAGAATCAACTGAAAAAATATTCATAAATGATAAACTTACCCCAAAGAATAAACAACTTCTTTGGTTAACAAAATCTACCAAATCTTTGGGATATAAATACGTTTGGACGAAGGATGGAAATGTATTACTGAGAAAGAACGAAGAATCCCCTATAATAAGAATAAATGATGTTAACGACATTCCAACCCAATAATCATGTACCTACTAGAGTAAGAAATTTTTATAATTAAATTTGAAAATGGATTACTATGACGATTTTTCGGTCCCAGACACTAAGGTTTATGAAAATATGACAGAACTAAATAACTACATAATTGAGGGAAATACAGATTTCAATTTAATAAATTTAAATATAAGAAGCATACGCAAACATTTTGATGATTTCTGTATTTTCCTCAATTCTCTAGATTTTCGTCCAAATGTAATCATACTTACCGAAACGCAAATGCGTGACTCAATACCCTACCACATCTCCGATTATGAGACTTACTCACTACCCTGTAAACACACTTCTCACGATGGTCTCTCAATATTTTACAGTTCAAATAAAATAACTAACGTAATAATTAATATCCCCAAATTTAAGTTTTCTAATGCCATACATTTATCCTTCACACATAACAGTAAAACATACTCTATACTTGCTATATATCGCTCCCCTTCCTTAGACTCTAAATCCTTTATTACAGAACTTAAATATTTTATAAATGAAAATAATTGCAATCAATCCGATTTCTCATTTATTGTAGGTGATATAAACATCAACATTGATAATTCGATCCTAAACCCTATTGCAAACGAATATCTAAATGTTATATATAGCGAGGGTTATCTGTCTTACATAAATAAACCCACTAGATATGGCCATCACGCTGACTCTTGCCTCGATCATATATTACTCAAAACTAATAAAAATTTTATACCCAGATCAGCTGTCCTAAAATTCGATATCACTGACCACTACCCAACCTTTTTCGGTCACAGTAAATTAAATTTTCATCATACAACTAAAGAACAACAAGTGGAAAAAAATAAAATTAACTACCAAACACTAAACAATTCTCTAAAAAAAGAAACTTGGAACCAAGTTTTATCCAATGATGACCCAAATCAATCACTGAATACATTCTATTCGATATTAAATAATAATATCAAAAATAGTCTAGAATTAACACGAACACCTAAAAGAAAACATAAAAAAATTAAACCATGGATCACGCGTGGACTGATAATTGCAAGTCAACACAGGAACAAACTGTACAAAATTTACAAAAACCATGAGAATTACTGTATGGTAAAAGGTGTACCATCTAATGGAAATTTACGTCAGCAATACATAATCTATAGAAATTTTTTTAATATTCTTATGAAGAAATGTAAACAAGAATACTATGCAAACCAATTGCAAAAAGCTGATAATGATTCTAAAAAAACATGGCAAGTCATAAATGAAATAACGAATAGAACACACAAAATAAAAAGATTTCCCGAAAAAATTGTAACAGACGATAAAATAGTCATAACGGATGTAGGAAAAATCGCAAATAAATTCAATGATTTCTTTACAAACGTTGCCGCAGATTTAATAAATAATAATCCCTCATTTCAAAACAGTATACATAAATCAACCCAAATAGACATACCCACCCCCGAATATACTCCTAATTTATCTCAATTTAAACGGATAACTGAATCTGAAATTATAAAACACATTGACAATCTTAAAACAAATACAGCCAATGGTCCAGATGAATTAAGCTGTATCACAATCAAGTCTATTAAACAACACATTTCTATGCCCTTACAACACATTTTTAATTCCTGCCTTGAAAAAAACATTTTCCCAAATGCATTTAAACTCTCAATTATTGTACCCATACATAAATCTGGATCGATCTCTAAACTTGACAACTACAGACCAATATCGCTGATATCCCAACTTGCAAAGATATTAGAAAAAATCATAAAGATACAAGTACTAGAGTTTCTAGAATCTAATGCACTCTTGTCACCAAACCAATATGGTTTCAGATCAGGTCTTAGTACTGATGATGCTTTATTTAATCTAACAAAAAAATTATACACCAATCTAGATTCGAATATGAAAAGTTTAACAATATTCTTAGACCTAAAAAAGGCTTTTGATACCGTCAATCATAATAAACTGCTTGGAAAACTTAATAATATGGGAATCAAAAATAATTGTCTGTCACTTTTAACAAATTATTTACTTGATCGCAGACAATCCACAAAAATTGGCGTAAATATTAGTAAACCAGCATCTATGAGACATGGGGTTCCACAAGGAACAGTTATAGGTCCGCTTTTGTTTCTAATTTATATTAATGACCTATGTAATATTAGTATTCCGGGAAAACTTTTCTCGTATGCTGACGATACTGCAATCACAGTTCATGGTAAATCCTGGGACGAGGTCTCTAAAAATGCAAATAAGTGCACAATTATTGTCAATGAATGGCTCAATCAAAACCTTCTAACTCTGAACTGTGAAAAAACTATATATATTCCTTTTTATAATACCAAAAAAGCGGCACCCTTAACTCATCTAAGTATTAGGTTTCACAAAAATACTTGCAATCCTGTCTTATGCACTAACTGTACAGAAATGAAATCGGGGAATACAGTTAAATATTTAGGAATTATAATAGACAGCCAACTCAAATGGACAAATCAAGTAGAAAAGCTTGTAAATAAACTTAGATATTTAACTTATATTTTTAAACGTTTAAATAACATAGTAGATATCAAAAGAATCAAATTGGTGTATCATGCATTGGTGCAATCATCAGTATCTTATGGAATAATTGCATGGGGGGGGATTTATAACACCCATATTAAGCCACTAGAAATAACACAAAAACTAATACTAAAAATAATGTTGCATAAAGATATGACCTACCCCTCCTTGCAATTATTCGAAGAGGCTAAATTGTTAGAGATAAGAAAAATTTACTGTACACAATGTTTAAAATATATATTTGCTCGAAATTTTCTTTTTATAAAAAATGAAAATCGGTCTAGTAATAGGGTAAATAATGTATTTAAAGTTCCACTGTGCAAAACAAGGCTTGCGCAAAGACATGCTTATTTTATTACACCAAAAATTTATAATGCACTCTATACCAATACAGAAATCAAATGTGAAAATATATCATCCTACAGGAAACATAAAAATGTAATAAAGTCTTGGATAAATACCATAGATATTAATATTTACCTGCTGTAACATCTGATATTAATCTCTATTAACTTTTAACAAATCCTTATTAACTTTTATTTTTCATATTTAATTCCGTAAATACAGTAAATAATGATTTTACTATAAATATTTTCATTCTTTTCTTTTCAATTTTCTACAAAGATAAAATATGTATATTTAGAGTAATTTTAACTGAACTGCCTTAAAGAAACACAAGTATACCCACGAACTGGCGATGCCTATGTGGGATTTTTTTGCTATCATACATTTATGCATATTATTATTTTTATGTATATGCTGTTTATGAACTCGTATGTGTGTACGTGTATTGTGTGTGTATGTTATGTATGATGTGTAATACACTATATATGTATACATATGTGCATGTGTACATATACTTTTCTGTAATTCGCATTGTTTCTTTCTTTTTTTAATATGTATGTAAAAAACATAATTTGTATTTTAAAACCATGTATGTAACAAAAAAAATATTAAAAAAAAAAAAAAAAAAAAAAAAAAAAAAAAAAAAAAAAAAAAACATTATCTTTTTTCATAAATTGAACAAAAAAATGGTTGTTACGAGACGCCTGGCAAATGTGAATCATCGAAATTGATTTTTATTGAAGGAAGTGAAAATGAAAATAAACAAGTCTTTATATTTTTGATAATAAAACTATTATTATACCATAAATATATTACAAATTAAAAATTCTTCATTATTTAGAAGTCGGCTTCCGTGTTGAGGGGTAAGGTTTTCAAATTCTGAATGCGAAAATAAATTTAAAAGACGAATTTCTGTAGTTTGACAATTTATGCATTAAAAATAATATTTAGTATACTTTCGACACGTTCCAAAGTAGAAGATACTCTCAGTATCGCCCTGGTGTAATAACACCATTCAGAATTAAAACGTTGCTTGAAATGGCTTTAGCCGTGTTTGCTGACCATATCTGAACAGCCAGGTTCTTCCCCACCTCCTTCCTCTCCCCACAACCTTCAGCCTCACAAAATACCCCAATTGTGATAACATAGTATCACTGGCTCCAGACGGTTGGGACTATTGTGCGGTATTCCCATAAAAAAAGACAAATATACCGCACAAATTCGTGCAAGAGCGTCGTCCCGTCTTGCCATGCTTACTACGCAACAGTCGGTTTTCCCCCGACGATGTTTCACATCAACAATCTTTTCCAAGTTGGTGAAAAATAACGTATATAATTTTTCACTTTTACATTTTATTATTATTTATTAATTACGTTGAGAAAACAGCGAAAGTGGAACATGAAGAACAAGTTACACAACGTAAAATGACATTTTGGATTAATGGTATTACAGATAACATCCCATACAGCAAATCCACCACTGAATAGATTAGTCCCTAGAAGTATGGGAATTTTCGCCAAAGTTTGTACATATTTTTACGCTTTCCGTTCCGTTGCTTTTACGTTGCATTTATAAATTTCCACCAATACTAGATTACTAGAAGTAGGGTTTTTTTATCAGTGCAGAAATTCTGGGATTGACTTCCATAATGTAGTCCTCATTGTTTGGTTTGGCTGAGAATTGAACCTTCTTTCCAAGCGACAGGTGTCAACCGTGTTTCCGACTTGCTACTTACATTTATATCACTGCTGGAATGTCGTCCGATTTCAGAAAAATGCTTATATATCCGCGTATGTGTACGTGATTGGCACTAAAGTTGATAGAATGCATTGTCATCCACAACGAGTCTATCTGTCAGGTTTCAGCTCGATCGGATATCGGAAAGTGTGTTAATTTCCGCTTCCAAGATGTGCATTAATTTAATTCCGAAAACATTGAGAGCGGTAACATTCCAAAATTGAAAAATGGATGGTAAAAAGAGCTAAGAAAACTAAACCCCTTTTTTGGAGCTAAAACTAGCTGTAAAAGAGCTGAATCGCCAACGCTGGTTGGGACTCTTGTTGATTCTTGGACTCATATGAATTGGATATTTTAAAATGTTTTGACCAATTTCACACGGAGTAAGGAAAAATTGAGCATAATTTGGGCGCATCGACACGGTCGCACCGCTCCTCCATCAGGTTATCTCTCAGTGCATATTGTAATATACGTTCCACGCACATGTCGCATTCTCTAATAGATAAATATTTCAGACTCCCGCGGTGAATCTGAAAAGTTGTAGGTAATATATAGCCCCTTTGGTCACTTATCAAAGTTGAACGCGTTTTGACCATGTAGGCCGGTCTCACGTTCATTGCTGTGACGACACTTCGTTATTTACTGTCACAATATTATCTCCGAGTGTGAGAATTCTTCTGTTTCTTGGGATGGGCGAGAGTTTGCGGAGGTCAAAGAGGAATGCTTAGATTATTGGTTATTCGGCCAGTTGAAAGTGTCACTTTTTGCAGCAGAGATGTGTCATAGGGAAACTGATGGAGTGAAAATTCTTCTACAATATTATGTTCCGATGTTTACATTTTGTAATTTTCACTCAGTTCAGAATATTTCACCATTCGGCTTTGGCTTATTGACAGATATATTTCTAGTTTGTTCGCAAAACCGAATAAATTATCCTGAAGAGTTACGGCACTATTTGTGCATTATATACCTACGCACAGCGGCTGTGACTTCACTGCGTGAGGTTTAGTGAGGTTCATGTCTTTCGAGGGAAAGAGGACACTTGCAGTTTCATAGTTGCGGCAACAACAAGATGTTTGTTTGTTACGTAAACTGCCGAAAATAAACTTTCTGAATACTCTTATCGAGTCCGTCATGACTCTCACCACGAGTTTTGAGACTGAAGAAAATTTTCTCCTTGGGTCTAACACTAAAAGGGTTACCTGGATGTGAGGCGGTTGCCACGAAGCAGGTCTTTGCAAGGCGTTGGGTCAAGAGAGACCAGCTGGCGAGGTGGAAAGATCTTCTTCAATCAGCCTCTCCCGAGCAGGCCCGTCGTGCATTTGGTGTACACTGGGACAAAACTCATCCCATGAACTGGGCACACCTGCAGTCAACAAACAAGGTACACACTTGCGCGAGCTGCTCGACTAAACAGAAGGTTATGGCGACGTCCTCAAGCGTTAGATTTCTGCATTTCAAAAGTTGTGCCTAATCGTTAAGTGGTAGTTAATTAACAGTAAAAAAAATTAAATGCCAATATATTGACGTGTATCCAATTATTGGTAATTGGTCTTTCTGAGAAGAAATAATGAAGGTTGCTGTCCATAAATAAGTAAAAACTATATTTTTATGAATTCGATCGCACAAGATATACGAACATCCGTAGAGGGCCAAAAAGAAGCTGATGAAGTGGTGACAAATTGACAATTCATCACACCATTAAAAAGAGATATAAAGTCATGAACAGTGATGAAACAAAAACTATGTTGAATAGGTTACATATGTTAGCTTTATTTGTAAGCTCTATTGGTCATAAGACATGGGGTGACCGAAGGAACTAAATACCTTGGACACATAATCACCAGTAATCTGATGGACGATGATGATATCGATAGACAAAGACGAGCTCTCAGCGTTAAAGCAAACATGCTCAGTAGAAGATTTCGCCTTTGCAGTATCGCAGTAAAAAGGACGCTCTTTCTTTCCTTCTGCGCAACGTTATACACGTGCGAACTATGGGCAAACTACAAAAAGAGTAGTATAGAAAGACTACGGGTCTAATATAATAACGCCTTCCGCACAATGTTTTGTCTCCCCAGATACTGCAGCGCTTCCCGTATGTTCACGGAGGGGCGAGTTCCCGGATATGCAGCCCTTATTAGATCCAGGGTGGCAGGACCGCCTCACTCCATCCTCCAGCATTGATGCACACTGGAGAAAAATACTAGCGCCTAATATAGTCACGGCTCCCTAAAGGCTTCAACTTTCTATTAATTTTATCATTTTATTTTATTTTATTTTCAATTTATTCTGTTTTTTTTCTTTGTTTTTCTGTTCTTTCTTTTTGTTTTTGATTAAATATTTTTTTGTATCTCTCTATGGAATGTGTGGGACTGCACTAACTTCTCCACATACCGGAATAAACACTTTTATTATTATTTTCATCGCTTTTAATCACTTTTTAAAGGTGTGTTAAATTGTCACTGTGTTGAATTATCATGCAACCGAAATCCATCATCTATGGTCAGTTAGCGATATTTGCGAGCACGCCAGAAAATGATTCCGAAGTCGATAGACAAAAGCCTCAAAGATGTCTGATAAACCAAGATTTTACATATCGACAACTTTTTAGATAATGTTGGTCGTTATGCAAAATAATTGACTTGTTAATAAATAGGGGTGAACTAACTAAGCTCTTAGAATTGAAAGGATTCGTATACACGATGCATAGACTTATTTAATTCATCTTCGACGAAATTGATTCCGTTCCAACTTGAAGAAACAAAACTTGTTAGTTATAACTAAAGACCTCGTGAACTAATTAACTCCCTTTTAGTGTCAAAGGTACATACGGACTGCAAATGTATATTACAGTTATTATTTAAATTGGACGTTTAGGAATGTCAATTCATAGACAGATGCGCCAGTGTGGTCAGCGTACGCTCGATATTGTAAAGTTATATCTCAGTTATGTCACTGTGCTAGACCCCAGGAATCACTAGAAATAAGCCGACGTGGCTTAGTTGTCCAGAGCGTCTGACTGGACATCAGAAGGTGCGGGTTCAATTCCCGTCGGCGGCATTTATTTTCACTCGGGGGATATTTTCAATTTGTATTGATATTTCAGGCGACTAATTATTGCTTATAATAATTTGTTATCCTTTGTGCTATCCATAAAACCTTGTCTTGTGAACATTAGTTGATCATTAAAAAAATAATAACTACCAAACCCGTTTTTCTGTAATACCAACACTATTAAATAATTAAACGTTCATTTCTTTCCCGAAACATTTCGAAAGAACGCTTGTCCTGGTGTTCATTGCTGTATAATATTTATTAGTTTAAATTAAAATACTTTTATTTTATTCGATTTTTTTGTTGTGAAAATTACATTATTATCACCCGTAGTGAATAGTATAGCTATGCGAAAAGTGGTATTTTTATATTTGTTTTTAATTTTATGTATTTCTTTATTATGTTTTTTTTTTGCCATTTAATATCTTGTGTAGGTAAAAAATACTAAATCAACATTTAACTCCATGGAACTTAATAGGTCTAGAACATATGAATGTTTATTGTTATAATTTTTTACTATACGACTGTTTGCTTCCTAAATAAAAAGAAATAAAATAAATAAAATAGTTGGTGCTATAAAATAATGACAATATTTATGTACATAATTTATATAAATGTAATAATATTCACGTGTAAATGTGCATAAATATTATTACATTTATATAAAAAGAAGAGTATCTGTGGCGGTGTTGATTATTTCTTTATACAAACAGTTTTATTCCGAGATTGAAAAAATTTAGCACACTCGACCTTAAAAATAGAAGGGAGGTAACAACTGTCTACGAGAGATTCCGAAAAACCACCCCATCCCCTTTTTACACCCCTTGCAGCAGAATGTGGATACGACTTGATGAAATAATTGAATATCTACTTCTGATTTCACAAACTCTACGTAAAGCCCGGCAACGTCGGGGAATTAAGATACTTATTTATTGGAAATAACTGAATTAGCTAATACTTCTTTACGACGTTGAAACGGTGTAGAAAAAAAATTACGTAATACAAGGTGTAGGTAGGTCAGTGTTAATTGAAAATAAATATTGCTTTTCAAGTTTGATCAACATCCAACAGTGCCTACATTTTATTTGACTTGTTTATAAAAAGAAATTACGAATGCAAACAACTTATCTGTTCATCTTTTTATCAGAGGCTTTTTCAAGTAATGCCGCATTCCAACCGTCTGAGGCCAGTGGGATTGGGGAATTCCCTTTTATCTGTAAGGTTATTAACTCTAAGGCCATTCGTACACGGAGATACTTAAAAGCGACTCGAGTTTTGTGCACGTAGCATACGCGCCGCTCGTGGGTATCCACCATGCTGTTTTGCTGGTGTTTATAAATTGGTTTGACGTCAGTTGCACGCAACGCGAGTTGAAATCGCATCTACTACTCTTTTGACAGATATGACATCCGAACATTATTTGAATGTTAAATTTCTTCTGGAGGTACGAAAATATTTATGTTTACATAACTAGCAACGAATGCCCTGCAATTAACATTAATTTCGTTGTGTGAGTGTACCCAAAATATTATTTTAAATAGTTTTATATGCTTGTAAATGTAACAAAGAAGAACAATATGATTTAAGATTTTCACGGCCAAAAGTATTTTTGTTATTTGTTTTTGGGGTGTTATGCCGTGTTGCGCTAACTCCTTCTTTAGCCAACGTTTCGGACAGCATTGCAGTGTCCATCATCAGGGCAGATGTGTTATTTTATATATACAAAATAACACATCTGCCCTGATGATGGACACTGCAATGCTGTCCGAAACGTTGGCTAAAGAAGGAGTTAGCGCAACACGGCATAACACCCCAAAAACAAATAACAAAGAAGAACAATATATATAATAGCTTCTAAAACTCAATGTCAAAAAATGCACTGTCCTACATGTTGGAAAAACTAACCCTACACTTATCTACAAACTTAATGGAACACCTCTAAAAGCAGTGACATTACAACAAGACTTAGGAGTTACCATATCACAGGACTTGAAATGGGAACCACACATCGCTGGAATTGTGAAAAGAGCAAATTCACTAACATATCTAATCAGGAAAACCTTCCTTGACCTAACACCGGACATGATGTTAAAAATATATAAAACATATGTGCGACCTCTCCTGGAATATGCTTTCCAAATATGGAGTCCTTACTTCGCAAAAGATATAAATCTGTTAGAGAGAGTACAGAGACGTTTCACTAAAATACCAAGAGCTCTGAAAGATCTACGATACGAAGATAGACTCAAGGAACTAAGATTACCAACCTTACAAGAAAGAAGAGAAAAGGGTGACTTGATCGAGACTTTCAAAATTTTATCTGGACATTACAGTTGCCCTAGCATCCAAGAAATCTTCACTACTAATAAAAATATAAATCTCCGTGGACACTCAAAAAAAATTACCAAAATGCCTTTTGCATCTAATCCTAGAAAACACTTCCTTGCAAATAGAGTAGTGGATGCTTGGAACAAACTCCCACAACATGTCATCGATGCAACAAATATAAATCAATTCAAAGCTCGATTGGATTCACATTTGGAGAGAAGAAAGGACTTAGTTCAAACTTAAAACAACTCAATTACTGTCAAACTTGTGAAATCAGATATGAGCGCATCAGCAGAATGCTGCCTGATCATTACATAATAATAATAATAATATTATTGTCTTCGTCGCTAGAGTCACTTGACATCGGATCAATTCTACGGCTGTACTTGAAAAAATGATCAAGTTCAGTATAATTCGGGTAGCGCCGTGTGCAGAAATCAGCAAAAGAGTAGCACATCGGTAGGCTACTTGTAGTTGCGTCACAGTCACGTAGCTTGTAGGCATATCTGTGTACGAAGGGCCTAAAGGTTTATTGCTTTACGTAGTAAAAACATTGTGAATATGTTTGCTGACCATGCAATAGTACGTATCTGCAAAACATTCAACACGTTCAATATTGCTTCATTATTGTTCATGCATCTGCGGTTGTCTCGATAGTATAATGGCGAAATGCGATAATGTTGGTATTTTTATGAACACGTGTTGGTACATAGGGACAATATATTGGTATTTTATTAAAGGTTTATCTGGAAAACTATCAACTAGTTCGTTAAGGGCCTGCAATCCCATTTTTAACCAATAAGAGATTCTTAATAAATTAGCAATACTCATTGTTCTACGTGTTGCAGAAAAATGTTACGTTTTGTTTAGTGTTTTTCGTCGGTACATGGAACTTAGTAGTGGTGACGATGGCAGGGCTGTCAATTAAATTGTGCCTCTGTGCTTCTCGATAATGTTTGGACATGTGAAAAAAGTGGATTCAAAATTCTCGTATTTGCAATAAATATTTTGTTCCATGCATTGCGATGCAGCAAGGAGTATTTGCCAGAAGAGAGATTTGTGGCATTCAAAAATCTCTGCATACTCGTGAGGGAAATGAGCTTGAAACATGAAACATGGGAGCAAGTGATTAACTTCTGTAGTTCCTGATTTCACCGTCGGCACAGACAAATCAAAAGGCTGTTAAGGTTAAGGTTTGTATTCTGTAAGAATTTGCATTCGTTTAACTTATCTTTGCAATTATGAGAAGCATAATAACTTGCTCAAGTAAAAATATATATCCTGCTTGTTATCATCGGATACTATTTTATGTATAATTGTGTATTCACTTTATCTGTGGTTTGGACCCAATTTCCGTAATATTAAAAGTAATGAAAAAATCGTTTTAATTTTTCCTGGACGATTCTATCTGCTTAATATTGCTGGCTCTAAATGTATATTATATTATAGAAATATGCGAAAAATCAGCCCCCGGATGAGTCTTATCTGGCGTAAAAACTGAAATATTTAGCATAGTTTTGCCTGGTCCATCCCAGATCATTGAAGACCTTCTCAACTCTGATTATATTCTAGATTTGTTAACTGAAATATCGAATTTGTTAACCGACACATTTACATATCAACTCTCACATGCCATAACTTTGTTAATAGCCTGCTCATGCAGATTTAATTAGAATAAAACGTCTTGGTGCCAAATCGACGGTAAAATATAGCGAATTAAAAATATACTATAATAATAAGAATTAAGTAGCTATGAATGAGATTTTTGGTTTTTTCGTCTTTCAATGTTGTCAAGGTTTATGTAGATGTTGTTGTATTCGCGTTATATTTTATATGAATTACTATTTAAATTATAAGTGGATCCAGTTTGGTTCCTTGTGGTAACCCGCTGTAGTTTTATATTTTGAATTACTGAATAACTTAACTTAAGATAGAAACCGTTTTGAAATGTGGATATATAGGTACATTTTCAAAATACCCTGGACTGGACAGAATCAAAGTTATACTTACCAGATTTCTATATTACCATGGTCACATCATGAAAAGCTACAAATACAAAATAAGGAAGGAGAGGAAGTTCTGGGAAAGAACAAGATATAAGGGGTGGGTAGGAATCTGAGGATCAGTGTGTTCAAGAGTGACGTATGCATCCATTCTTTCCACTTCGATTCAAGGCGTTTGGTCCAGAGAGTCGCTTGTCACCAAACGTAGCGAAATACTTGGGGTGACTGACCTATGGCAGAGATGTTGGTTATCCAGTGAAGGGTTCCCGGGGCGGCGGAACCCATCCCCGCCTCCAAGATTAATTAAGAAAGATGCCTAATATCAAAGCTTTAAAACTTACGTTACTGGTATGTAGGATGTTCCCTACAAGAGTCCCAGTTGCTCCCAACCGTCTGGAGCCAGTGAGACTACGGCATCTGGCATCCCCCCAATTGGAGTATGTTCTGAGGTTGAATGGGAGAAGGAAGGAGATGGAGCAAAGGAAGTTTGGGCATTAAAAAGTACTTGCCTATTCAGAGCAGGTCGCCAAATACGACTAAAGCAATTTAAAGCATCGCGGCATCGTTTCGCTTTTGAATTGCGATCTTTCGCCAAGGAGAATCTAACGGTAAAGTGAATTTCATTGAAAGGGTAAATTTGTATTTTTGTCGTTATAAGACCAGTTCTGTTTCATATGAACTTATATTCTTTTATATATTATTACAACAGGTTTAAAATGAATAGATTTCACATTATCATCAAATGTAGTGAAATAGGATTTGAACCCGGATTGGATTCAAAGCGCTTTAAAATTTAATAGCCATTTGACACATAATGCAAACTGCAGACCAATATTATGAATCGCTAAAGTAAATCTTTAATTACATTTAATTCAAGATTTGATAATACGACATTAATGAGTGGTTTATTTTTAATTCGTTTCTGATGGCTGCCACGTTTATCATACAATAATTAATCATGGAATGTTTTCTCAAGTTATCTATGATGTAATGATAATGTTTTAAATAAGCAAGTTTTTAAGGTTTCACCAAGGACCAGTTGTTTCGCAGAAATTTATGTTTTTTTTTAATATATTTGAAAGGTTCTCGTCAAACGCCGATTCTAGTTGCGTTTCATCTTTCTATTAAATTGTAATAAACTGACAAGTTTTACAACATTATAGTTATCCTCTTCGGCTGATCACAGTTTGTTCAAAAGCTCAAACGGACACAGAATTGGCATTTGACAGGATGTTTGAACAGTCAAAAAAGTTACATGGCGCTGAATGGACATTTGATGACAATATTACATATGAATTTAACAATTAACAACCTTTAATGGTATGCTTTAAATTGAATAAATATAAGCTATTGCATCATGCAATTTCCGTTTATTTATTTTTATTACTATTTTTTACCCGGCATGCCGCTTGAAGTCCCGAAAGCCCTTCTGGGCGGAAGGAGAGAGGCTCCTCCGATTACCTCTCACCCCAGAAAATAGGTGGAAATTTGAGTGGCACACGGCCAATGTGGGAAATGCCCATCTCATAAAGGACCCCACCGAGAGACAGCCTGGGTTCACATTGCCTCGCAAAACCTGGTCCGTCATCAATAGATTAAGGTGCTTCCATAGCCGCTGTGCCCACATGATGCACAGATGGGGCCTTAAAGAGTCGGCGATGTGTGAATGTGGTGCGGTGCAGACCACCGAACATGTGGTCAACGAATGCCCGCTCCATTCATTCCCCGGCGGGATTGATGAGGTCCACATGGCGACGCCTGAGGCCTAACTGGCTCACAGACCTAGATGTTCCCCTCTGACCCCCCCACCATACGAAAGAAGAAGACTATTTTTTACGTTAGTACCGCACAACGGTCCCTGCTGAACACAACCACCTGGAGCCAGTGAGACTATGGCATCCAAAATAGGGGTATGTTGTGAAGCTAAACATGAACATACTGGAGAGCGAAGGAGATGAGTATGAGGAAGATGGGGGAGTACCTGACTACTCAGATCGGGTCACAAACATTTCTATTCAGAATCGTGGTCTTTCACCAAGGCGATACTGAAAGTATCTACCACTCAAAAATCTAAATTTTTAAGTCTGAACTTATGACCCTTTGAACTTTGTATCTCAATTACTGGCTGCGCCATAGCTCACGATGAAAAAAAAAACATTACGTTGACTGCAACTGTTGTGTTGACCTAAAAATAGCAAATTTAATGTTGCTTTAATACTTGCTTTGTATTTTTTGTTTCTACGATCTATAGATAGTGTAGGGTAAATTATAGGGAGTTTACATCTCCAGCAAATAATAACAACATTACTTTTACCTACATTCATGTGAGACGGGTATCATTGTAAGCCTGCGCGCGATACCTCGCGCGGCAAATAATTCATTCTCTCTCCAGCGGTCTAGCCGTCGGTTTAGCCCTAAATCTCCACTAACGCATGCGATCTGTTTTGTTCATAAAATTATTGTAACGTGAGTTTTGTTAAAATAAAAACTAAATTAAAAATATCCGAATTCTCATTTTTACACACCGAGAGTAATAACGCAACCTTGGATTCTGCGGATTGGAGAATCACAGAATCATTCAGACAACAACCCATATTGGTGATAATCACAATCGTTCAAAATAGGTATATTAGTGACGCCCCTGACTCTGCACATTATATAAGTACTAGTGCAGACCCTTGGAAAATCACAGGATATTATAATTGAAATTTTTAAAAAGACAATTAAAAATTTGTTAAAATGTCATATTACCTGTCGCTTGTCTGAATCCTTCAGATGATGAGTTCCAAGTTTAAAATTACACTTAAATTCAAAACAAATTTGAGTTCACTGAAGCAATTTTTGCTGTAACAACGAAGGTTGTTGAAATTTCCATATCGTAAAACTATGGAATTTTGTTTCTCGATAGAACTGAGCCAAAATTAATGCATGTTTTTATCATTATGTCAATGCCTTGTCGATTGAGTCAGTAAATATTTTACAGAAAGAGGTGTTAGAACATCCTTCGCATTTCAATAATGAATTTACAATTTATTAAACCATAAATATTCATATTCATAGACTTGCCCTAATATGAAATCTGGCCTTATTTCGACCAGCTGGAGGCAAACCACCTGACCATATTTTTGATACCAGGGGGTTCGAGAATACTGACCGCCGAAGAGCGCACATTTAAATCACCAGACCATGCGCGAAGAGTTCCTTAAAGTACGGACTTTTCTACGTATTATATGTGTTTTATAAAAAGGTTTACACAAATATTAAATATAGGTACTAATTTCGATTGTAAGCCCATCTGTTATTTGTAACTGCGGTTGAATGAAGTCTTTTGGTTTGAATTAAAGTTTCATTTTCAAAATTAAAAGTGATTATTTTTAGAATTTGGGAAATTGGATTGGGTTTATTGGATGACCAACACCTCTGCCATTGGTGACCCCAAGAGGTTCGCTGCGTTTGGTTATTTAGCAGGGGTTCTCGGGTTCATCGGGTGAGGTGTGTTTGTGCTGTCTCGCTGCAGTGGGAGGGATATATTCATACGCTCGTAACTACTGGACACATTGATCCCTAGATTCCTACCCAACCCTCATACCTTTTACCTTCCCAGAACATTCTTTCCTTGAAAATACCCTCCAAACAACATCACAAATATGAAATAGGGCCTCCAATGTGGGGTTAATATAAAAAAATGTTCAGGCAAGCGATAAAGTACCTAGATAAAATATAATATTTTTAATAGAAGATTATTTTAGTTGCCATTTTCAAAATTATAACTCATTAATGTATTATATTTAGACGAGACACGAAGCGAAAATCATTCCAAGTAATGTTTTAAAAGAAAATCCAAATTTTCCCTAATTCTAGAGTCAGTAAACTCATTGTTTAAGAACTCTGATTTCTTATTTCTGATTTATGCAGTCTAAAAATTCCAGGTCCAGTCACTTTTTTTCTCTATGACTATCCCGTGATTTTCCACTGTTCTGGGCTGGTATCTTATAATGTTGGCGTGATTTCAAGTTATAATTGATTTACAATAATCGACAATAATATACAACTTAAAACATCGATTCAGTTTACCATCGATAATATGCAATAAGAAGAAGAATTAGTTAACATTGGTTTAATTTCTTATCGACAGTATGAATTAATAAGTTAACATTTGTTTTATTTCTTGTCGACAATATGCAACATTGGTTCAGTTTCTTGTCGACAATATGCAATAAGTAGTTAACATTGGTTCAGTTTCTTGTCGACAATGTGCTATAAGTAGTAACATTGGTTTTATTTCTTGTCGAAAATATGCAACATTGGTTCAGTTTCTTGTCGACAACATACAATACGTAGTTAACATTGTTTTTTTGTTAAATCATATTTAGCAACCAAAAAATATATCATATTTTTCTTAAATTATATTTAACATTGGTTTTATTTCTTGTCGACAAAATGCAACATTGGTTCAGTTTCTTGTCGATAATATGATACAATATGACAATCGACAACAACATTGGTTAAATAATTTTATGAATGATAATAAAAAAATGATAAAACAAAAGCTTTTATAAAAGATAAACAAATAATCATCACCTCAAAGTTGAATGGAATTTGAAAGTGTCGAGTAATAATTGAAGATGACCACATTCTTTTTTAACCCTTTTTCACCCGAAATTTTTTGGAATTGAAATTTAAGAATCACCGCAGAAATTTGACGGCCTTGGACGACCTCCTTGGTCGAGAAGTAAGGCTATCGATTAGCGATCCGATCGTCACGGGTTCAAATCCCGGGTTGCGCAAGTAAAATTTATTTGATTGATTTGGGATATTTAATTATGTATTTAAATTATATAAGATAAACTTGTGGCACGTTCCAGAGCGCAAGATACTCTGAGTGTTGCCCTGGTGTAAGACCACCATTCAGAATTGAAATGTTGCTTGAAATGGCTTAACCGTGTTTGGTGACCAGATTTGAATAGCTAGGTACGTTCTCACCTTCCTCTTCCTCATCTCCTCCCCTCTCCACTTACTTTCAGCCGATGACAGGGAATGATGTAGAATTATGTAATTAATGCTGTATAATTGACTTCAGACGGTTTCGAGCAGTTGGGACTCTTAATAGAGATAGTAATCACAAAAAATAGAGAGAATTAAATTGTCAGCATATTAATAGCTTATAAAAGGAAAAAAAAATACAGTAAACTGAAAAACAGTAGCAATTAACGAAGGGATTGGTAGGTGCCTAGCTTCTAATTAGCTACATCCAATAAAGCAATGACAGACTGTACAAAAACATACATAAGTATGTGGATAGTGGATGTGCATAAAAAACATACATAAGTTTGTGGACAGTGGATGTGCATAAAAAACATACATTAGTTTGTGGACAGTGGATGTGCATAAAAAACATACATTAGTTTGTGGACAGTGGATGTGCATAAAAAACATACATAAGTATGTGGATAGTGGATGTGCATAAAAAACATACATTAGTTTGTGGACAGTGGATGTGCATAAAAAACATACATTAGTTTATGGACAGTGGATGTGCATAAAAAACATACATTAGTTTGTGGACAGTGGATGTGCATAAAAAACATACATAAGTATGTGGATAGTGGATGTGCATAAAAACATACATTAGTATGTGGATAGTGAATGTGCATAAAAAACATACATAAGTATGTGGATAGTGGATGTGCATAAAAAACATACATTAGTATGTGGATAGTGAATGTGCATAAAAAACATACATAAGTATGTGGACAGTGGATGTGCATAAAAAACATACATTAGTATGTGGACAGTGGATGTGCATAAAAAACATACATAAGTATGTGGATAGTGGATGTGCATAAAAAACATACATAAGTATGTGGACAGTGGATGTGCATAAAAAACATACATAGGTATGTGGATAGTGAATATGCATAAAAACATACATAAGTATGTGGATAGTGAATGTGCATAAAAAACATACATAAGTATGTGGATAGTGGATGTGCATAAAAACATACATTAGTATGTGGATAGTGAATGTGCATAAAAAACATACATAAGTATGTGGATAGTGGATGTGCATAAAAAACATACATTAGTATGTGGATAGTGAATGTGCATAAAAAACATACATAAGTATGTGGACAGTGGATGTGCATAAAAAACATACATTAGTATGTGGACAGTGGATGTGCATAAAAAACATACATAAGTATGTGGATAGTGGATGTGCATAAAAAACATACATAAGTATGTGGACAGTGGATGTGCATAAAAAACATACATAGGTATGTGGATAGTGAATATGCATAAAAACATACATAGGTATGTGGATAGTCAATATGCATAAAAACATACATAAGTATGTGGATAGTTTGAAGCAAATGTGGATAGTTTTTTCCTGAAGCAAAAGCCAAGTTTGTGCTTCAGGAAAAAATGGTACAAAATGTAAAATGGCACTGGCCGTGAGAGGGATAATATGAAAGCCTTTTTTTGGTCGTTGATTATGAAGTGTCGTTAATGATAGTATTGCCTTGTGCCTTGACCTTGGAAGTGTGGTCATTCATACACTTGTTTGATTAAAATGGTAGCTAGGTTTATATGCTATTATTATGAAGTTTTTTAAGCTAAAAAACATGAGATTTATAACAATTTCTACCGATTTACAACAAGTTTCTCTTTAAGTTTTTAAGTTCTAAAAAAATATATGTTATTTTTGAAGATAATATATATCTATACATTTGTTATGCCGAAAAGTTAATTAAACGATATTAAGCTCCGAAAATTATTAAAAACACTTTTTGTTTTGTTATTAAAAATGTTATAGGCATGAAATTTTTTACAGTGTATCTTTAAATACAACTAAAGCATTTGTCGAGAGATTTTTGCTCTATTTCAAACAAGTCGTGTTTTATTAAATATTTTTACCATTTTCGCTTAATTTTTATAGTTTTTTAATATTGGCGCGCTCACTCTAACATTCGTATTTACATATCTCCATTTCAAACCATGTTTGAGCGCTTACTACGGGGCCTTAACAAACGAGTGTACATAACTTATCGGGCCGCATAACCAGGAAAGGGATGGATTCATACGTCTGTCACTCCTAGATACAATGACCCCCAGATTCCTACATATCTTTTCCTACTATTTACCATACTTGATTCTTTTCCAGAACTTCCATTCCACATAAAGACCCTCCACACAATATCTATTTTCATTCTGTTTTTCTTTTGTGTGGAACTTAGTTAAAAGGAAATACAGCAGCTCGAAAAAACTCTGCATCCGAAGCTGTCATTCAAGTTTCCATGTCGTACAGTCGAGGGCACGCTCCACTTTTCCGAACCGTTTTAAGGACCAGATGAGTCCCTCGATTTTCACATCAATACTTTTGTTTAAATGAAGCTGTTATTAAATTATTCTAAAAGCCACCGACTGTCCCTACACGGCACAACATACAATTATACATACCAAAAACGTTTAAGTGTTCTCATCCAAGGCAGTTTGTTCTTGAAGCAAGTAGAGAGAGACATTTTGTAAAGATGAATATACAAAGGAAAATCAAATTTAAACACGTTCCCATGGCAGTAAACACCACAAGAACAGCCTTAGCTTCTGACGCACCAAAGGCAGTTCCGACGAGAGACAGTGAGCAGTTGAATTGGAAGGTGGTCCTACGAACCCTTCACGTGACTCCTATGAAGACAGTGGGATGGTGATTAAGAGACTTCTGAAGAACCATAAGGACTAAGTAACTCGCTCCAGCCGACAGGACCACAAGAGATCAGGGTTGAAGGGAACCTTCCTTTTCACTTCTACATTGAGTTTTCCGTACTAGGTAATTGTTTATATTTCCCAGGATTGAGAAGGATGTTTATTGCACGTTCCGTATGATTTATCCAAGAAATTGGATACGTAACTTTCTTTTTTAAATTTTACATGTGAAGTAAATTAAATTTCAGTGCGATATAAAGACTCCCATTTAAACAAAGCTTTGAAATGTTTCCTGACAATTCCGACATGCTGATTTCTCAGCGTAATCCCCGTTAAGTAGGTTCTCACATTAGGTAATATATTTTTTAACTCAATAAGATATAAGTGTGAATAAATTAATCAAACATTGTCTGACGATTTGTCATTCAATAATAAGAGTTATATCTTAACTGGATAAACAACTTTAGACTTAATAAGTTATAAGTGTGAATAAATTAATCAAATATCGTCGGAATATTCGTCAGCAATTATGGAATGAATCAGCACGTATGAGAAACTAACGTTTAAGATGTTTTCATAGAACGAATATTTAAATACACCTTTTTTACTAGATTTGACGTGTTCCAGATGACGTCACAATAGTTGTCAAACTTTCCACTTTGCTTAAGAGTAGCGCTGCGAACGGTATAAAATGACGTCATGAGAGTTTTGATCAGTTTGCTTTTTAATTACAAGTCGATTTATCGAATGTACGAATAATCAAATATTTTGTTTTATTTATATTGTTTTTGTACAAATTTGTTTGGTTATAGATTGATGAAATTTTGTACACTTGAATTTCAAACTGGGGAAGGTTGAAAACACACCACAGCTTAAAACAGAATTATGATACTTGTAGATGAAATTTTGCACATTTGACGTTTAAAATAGAGGAAAATTATTATTGTCTACATCTGATTTCCAAAAATTCTACGTAAAGCCCAGGTAACGCCGGGAACTAAGTATAGAATAAAACTTAAAAGAATCGACGTTTGACTTGTGTTTTTACTGGAGTTAAAAAGTTTAATCATTGAAGACAATATTAGTTATTCTCAAACAAAAACATGAAACAATATCCAAGACACTTTCTAGATAGCATTTTAGTTTGGGAAGAATCTTGCAGTCATACATAAAATATAGCAGCCAATAAAAATATGAAGGGTTGTTTTTATCTGCGACCTATTTTTTCTGATTTTTCATTTGAAAATCACTAATATTGTCATTAATGATTACATATTACAATTTTAGGTTTTAAGTTATTAAAAAAGGAAAATGGTTGCATTTTCAAGTATCAGTTAACGGGAGTATTTCGCTTTGGTTTTTGTTTGATTTTAAATAACATTGAAAGAAATTAGTGGTTGCATGTTGCATGGTTAGTTGATATTTACAATTAGTTTTCCTGGCCTTGAGACAATAGTAAACTCAGTCATATATTTCACTAAAAGCACGAGGATTTAGAAATCTGACATAACACAGAAAAGCCTTTGTTTCTAATAAGGTCAGAAATATTTGAATGAGACTGAAATCATTAATACAGGCTAATTACCTTCGAACTCAAAGCAAAATAATGAGATACTTGCTTGAGAGAGTTCTTTGTTGAGAGATTGTGTCAGTAATGCTCTGTCGATTGTGTCATGTAAGATCCTGGAGACGTGAATAGAGAGAAAGATTCATTCAGTTACTCCCTGGTGAGGGATATAACTACCTATGAATTCGCAGGTCATGGGTACAAATCCCGGCGTGCTCAACAAAATTATATTTAATAATTGAAGACAACTCAAACGAAAATTCAAAACAGAAAAAGCTTCGGTCGCATATAGGAGTTGATCTCAGGACCTCAGCCTTACCTTTGACCCTATCCCCTTCGGCTTATTTATTTATCGTTTCTTTACATTGTATAATCTTTTTAGGTTAGAATTTTTAAAATCACTAGGACAAGCCTGTGTTGAGGTTAATAATTTTACAAAACAATAAAAAAATAACACAAAGATTATAATAAGATTATATATTATATTAAGATAACAATATTGTTACATTGAAGTTTCTACGAATTGGATACCTACATGGTACCTATTAGCCTATTCATTACAGTATAATGTTGTAAACATGTAGGGTGACCATGATATACCTTGATATTCAATTGCAAGAAAAATGATAATAAACTATTATTTTTAAAAACAGAGAAGAAAGAAAGAGATAAAAAAAATAAAAAGAAAAGGTTGAAAAAATAAACGTATTCAAAATATTATGCCAGAATTTAAAAGGACAAAGATGAAAGAATATTTTGGAAATCCTCGGATGGCAGAATTAATTTAACATTCTTTTTAAATTTACACAAGGAATTTGACGATCTGGAAGGCTCTTAAAAAGAAGTGTGAGCCTGGTACAAATAATGTCTTTGCCCAAATGATTTAGGGTGAATAAAGAAGTTGAGTGAAAAATATTTTGACTTATAAAAAATATGTTCATGTAGATAAAAAAATATCGATTCTAAAAATATAAATATATTTCTATATTATTATTCTTAGAATTAGTTAAACGTTCTTGAAAAAGCATTCAATAGCAATAGAGTGTATACGCTCCACGATTGGTCGAAAGAATTCTGACGTCACATGTGTCGTGACTTGTACGTTCAACGGATCACCTATGGTGCATCTCTTTCTATTACATGAGAGATGGTCGGTTTAGATGAGAGAGGTGTATAGGCCAAAGGTTTATTTGGGTTTGTCAAATATATGTACGTATTTGTTGTTATTATTATATGAAATGGATTTCTAAAGATACATATTAGTATAGTGCTTTATAATAATATGTTGTTTATTGCATAACTTAGAAGTTTTTATTATTATACATGTCACATAGCATGTGATACACTTCAGGCCGCCGGCCGCCCAGAAAGGTCTCACAGTGAACTGGGCTGTAAACCGTTATTTTACTTTTGGTCTTTACTTTTCTGCGCGGTGGTCCTGAATTAGCGCGTGGAACGTCAACAAGTAGCGACGGCAATACCGTACAAGTACCGTACCGGGTGGGAAAAGCAAATATTCTAACTTAAAATATTAATTTAACTATGAAATCTTAATCAATTTTCTTTTTTTTAATAACATCAATTCTAATAGACGGTTAACATTGGTAAAAAAATTACTGGAATTCCTTGTTGAAGAATTAAATTTTTTTCCATACAAAATGCTTGAGCGTCGTGGTTTTCACAGTTAGAATGACGTCACACCACACCCCGCCTCTTACCGCTCGGATTCCGCTCGTTTTGGCGGGCTTAATAAAATTTAAACTTTGAGAATTAATTTAATTATGAAAACAAACTTTAAAAAAAAAAAAAATACTAGTATTTAAGTTTGAATGCGAACATTGATAAAAAAAAATAAATAAAATGGACTCAACTTCCTTATGAAGTTCAGACCAGAGCCAATTCTTGTAGTACGAATTTGTTGCGTTTTTTTCGCAGAACTAATATTGTCAAAAAATCGGCATAGCGTTTGTATGATAAATAGTTGTTTTAAATTCATGATATTACATTCCTTACAAAGTAACTGTGTAGGATATGTAAATTTTTTCTTGTACATAACTTTGAGAATCAGGTTTTGGGCAATATTAAGTGGTTCTATTACAGTCTTCAGGCAGGAACCCCAGCACACTATATTATACGAAAGTAGACACTGAATTAAAGCAAAATACACTGTTTTTAATTTTTCCTTGTCTAGTACATGTCTGAGATCTTTAAAAATATAGATAAGTCTCCTAATTTTATTTACTAACATTTCGACATGATCATTCCACCTCAAAATTTATCAATTTTTACCCCCAGGTATTTGAGGCTGTCTACACTTTCCAAGGGGTTGCAGTTACACGTTTGCACACAATTGTGAATAATTAAATTACGAGATGGGTGACTTTTATAAGAAATGCTAAAAGTGATGTATTTGGTTTTTTGTGTATTTAAAGTTAAAATATTATTACTCAAATAATTATTAACTACTCCTAAACCTGTATCACATTTTTCAAAAGTTTCACTGCAATTTTTACCCTCAAATATTAAGGCAGTGTCATCTGCAAAACTAATAATGTTACCTTGAATTTTTAGACTGCATAAATTGTTTATATAAATAAGAAATAATATTGTGGTTTAATATTATCTGTATCATTTATGCATGTTTGCAAGATTCTTCACTTGGACTTGGATATTATTTAATGACAGAGTTCCTAAACAATGAGTTTACTAACTCTAGAATTAGGGAAATTTTGGATTTTATTTTAAAACATTACTTGGAATAATTTTATTATGGTGGCGTGATTCGATATTTCGTTATTTCTTTCTCGCTGAATACAGCGAGAGTGAGAACGTGGAACAAACGTGGCTGCTGTTTGGAAAGACTTTAGCCGTGTTTGGTTACTAAATCTGAATAGCCAGCTACTTCCTAACCTCCATCTTCCTCAACTTCTCCTCCTCGCCACCCCTACATCTTCTCAATATTCACCAATTGGGGATATCATAGTCCCACTGGAGATATATACATAACGAATCAAGTATGTTTACACAGTTCTTACAACCCGTGTTTATTCTACAGATATCGCAATGGAAGCTACTCAGAGAAATTGGCGTCTTTGGTGGGCATATAGCACGGTAGATCCATAAAATCCTATATCAATCAATAACGACTTATTCCACATTAGCAGGACGCGTACAAATGCTGGTGTCAGGGATCCAATCAGAAGAATGTGCGAATCACTTAATCAGAATCAAAACCTCAAGGATTCTGACTTATTTTTTGATACACGCACTACTTTTAGTAGAAAAATGAACACTGTTTTCCTACAAAGTTCAAAGTAAACAACTTAGACATACTTCGTTTAAATATATATTTTTTTAAATTTCTGTTTAACATTGTTTATCTATATATATATATATATATATATATATATATATATTTTTTTTTTGTTTTACCCTCTAAATTTTTTCAAAAATAATTTGTAAATTCTTATAAGGATATTGCGCATTTCTTTGATATCTCTATTTGTAAAATAATATTCTTATGTATATATTTTTCCCCTATTTATAAGTCAAAATATTTGTATATTTTTTAACTGATGTTTAAGTCAATTCGTGAGAAAAAGTTTGGATGCAGGCGAATTCTCTAGTTGATGTTTTGTATATTCTTGTCAATTGATTTGGTAGGCGGGAATGGGTACCGCCGCCCTGGGAACCATTTATTGGATGACCAACACCTCTGCCACAGGTCACCCCAAGTGGTTCACTACGTTTGGTGACTTAGCAGGGGTGCCCGGGTTCATGGGTTAAGGTTTGCCCAGGTCTTGGTGGCGGGTGCGTCGGCCCACCTTCTGCGTGGCGGGCCGGTTGGGAGATGCTGGTTGAGGGAGACCCTTTACAACCGGTTACCGCTGTCCGGGCCGCTCGATAGTACAGGGGCCCGACCCTAAGGCTCACGACTAAGGGTGGGCTGCCCCATCAGCGAGTGAAAAAACCATGCCACTGCTGTTGTGCCGGTTCGTGACCGAAGGGGACCCAGCAGCATCGTTTGGGGCGCATTGGATGCCCTCTTCAGCCGGACTCTCCCAGCCTATCGCCTAGCACCGCAGTGGGTGGGCTGGAACCAAACGCCCATCACTCCTGGACAGCCTGAACCCCAGATTCCTACCCACCCCTCATACCTTTCCTTTCCAGACCTTCCTTTCACCTCACCCTTACAAAAAACAAAAAAATAAATTAAATCATGAATATACATCAAAATAAAATTAACATCATTACAGCGGCGAGTAGCAGGCGTCCCCGGTGCGGGCCAAAACTGTTGGTAAATTTTGCCAACATTCGCGGCCTGCACACAAATTTAAATTCTGTTCATCACCATCTTTTGTCCCAACGTCCCAACCTTCTTTTCCTATCCGAAACTCAGATAGCCGAGCCGCCAGACTCCTCCTATCTGGACTGCCCGGGCTTTACCCTTGCAAGCAAGTTCCGACTCAAAGGAGGAGTCTGCCTCTATGGTCGAGCTGACGTCAACTGTGTACGACTATTGAGTCTGGAAAACTCCAGATTCGACGTAATGTGGGTGCGCGTCAATTTTGCCAGTACGGCAAGATTCTACGCATGTCTATACCACTCACCGAACCATAGCGAATCAGACACTTCCGAACTCTTCAAACATTTGAGCGATACTATTGATGATCTCTTGCCCCGCTACCCTTCGGCCAAGTTTATTGTTCTGGGGGACTTCAATGTTCAAAACGAATCATGGTTGAAGTTCTCAAGCCCAACGGACTCGGCTGGCCGACAGGTGGAATCCTTTGCCATTTGCTACGGATTAGAGCAACTGGTTCAGGAGCCTACAAGGGTTCCTGATGTCCAGACTCACCGCTCCAATCTGTTAGACCTATTCTTAACTAGTGTGCCACACGGTTATAAGATTGACGTCACAGCGCCTCTGGGATCATCCGACCACTGCCTAATGACGACATCAATCCCCGTTAACCTCAGACCAACCAATGAGAGGCTGAGGAGAAAAGTGTGGCACTATAGGTCAGCAGATTGGTTCGGTATGCGGGCCCATTTCAACGCTTTTCCGTGGTCAGCTGTTTGTTTTTGGACTTCGGACCCTTCAAGATGTGCCCAGGAGATTGGTGAAGTCATCAAATCGGCGATGGATGGCTTCATACAAACGACTACTAAAGAAACTGGTGTGGGCTCAAAGCCGTGGTTCAGTCGACAATGCTCCGAAGCAGTTCGACGAAAAAACGCGGCTTACCGAGCCTTCAACACATCTCGAACGCCCGAAAACAGATCAGCATACAACAAATCGGCAAAGGAATGCAAGAGAATCATTAATAGGTCAAAATTCGAACACGACCTGCAGATCAGCAAAAAGCTGGCATAGCATTCTGGTCGCTTGCGGGCTCAATAGGTCGGAATTTTTGCAAACCCAGTTTGCCACCTCTTACCAGACCTGACGGCTCACTAGCAAACACCGCCACCGAAAAGGCTAACCTATTAGGGAAAATGTTTGCGGAAAACTCGACCCTCGACGACGCGACGGAGGTGCTGTTCCGCCGTCGGTTCCTCACTGCGGCTTCTATATGAAAAAGCTGAGGATCCGGCATCGGGATGTACTCCACGTTATACGGGGGCTCGATGTTAACAAAGCTAGTGGACCTGATGGAATACCTGCCCTGGTATTGCAGAGGTGTGCTGCGGAAATAGTTCCAGTTTTGACAAAGCTCTTCAAAATGTCCCTGAAGTGTGGCACTGTGCCCTCTGTTTGGAAAAAAGCGGTCATTCACCCTATTCCCAAGAAAGGTGACCGTTCCAACCCGGCCAACTACCGCCCCATAGCGATCACATCAGTTCTGTCCAAAGTTATGGAACGTGTGATCAACGACAAACTGCTCACATACCTCGAGAAGAACAAAATTATCAACGACCGTCAATACGGATTACGGCGGAACCGCTCGTGCGGTGATCTTCTCGCGTATGTGACGCATGTTTGGGGGCGGTGCCTGGAACGTCACGGTGAGACCCAAACGGTCGCACTAGACATATCCAAGACCTTTGACCGGGTCTGGCACCGAGGACTTGTCAACAAATTGCCTTCTTACGGACTTCCCGCATCCCTGTGTACGTGGATTGCTGACTTTTTAAGGGATAGGTCGATTCAGGCGGTTGCTGACGGTTTCACCTCTTCCTCACACTCCATAAATGCTGGATCGGTTCTGTCTCCGACTTTGTTTTTGTTGCACATCAATGACCTTTTGACATGTGCACCGATTCATTGTTACGCGGATGACAGTACAGTTCATGATAGCTTTTTGTTTGACAAGCCCCCAAAGGGCACACAAACTCCAACGGCTCGGAGGGCTTTGAAGCAGAGAATGGACGGTTATCTCGAGAGTATTTTTTCCTGGGGTAAAAATAATCTCGTCGAATTTAATGTTTCAAAGACCCAATCCTGTCTGATTACGTCTAAAAGGGATCCAAATGATAATCTAGTCTCCTTCAACGGAAGCAATCTTCCGAACAGGCCTTCCATTGATATGCTTGGTGTAACTATAAGTGACCAGCTCAGGTACGGGGGCTCCATCGAAGCCAGAGTAAAGTTGGCCTCTCAGAAAGTGGGCGTACTGTACAGGGCCCGCAGATACTTTAATAGTACACAACTGCTGACCCTGTACAAATCGCAAATGCGCCCTACTGTCGAATTTGGCAGCCATCTCTGGTCCGGAGCCCCTAAATACCTGAAAAAAACCCTTGACTCTGTGCAGAAACGGGCGGTCCGTTTGATAGATTCCCCAATCTTAACAAACGGCCTGCAATCTTTAGAGCACAGGCGTCAGGTAGGTATGCTGTCCTTGTTCTATCGGTATTACATTGGAAGATGCTCTGAGGAACTAAAGTCATTGATCCCTTCGGCACCGGTGCGTAGTCGGGATACACGCCAAACGCGCGCCCAACATTTGTACACGGTTGACATTTGTCACATGAGAACGGGTCGCTTCTACGATTCGTTCTTAAGTTCAACAGCTCGGCTGTGGAACGAGCTGCCGGCCTCTGTGTTTCCTTCCTCCTACAACATGGGACTCTTCAAGACCCATGTTCACTCCTTCCTCTCCACAAAAAGACCCTCCACACAGCATCCCCAAAGATGACATAGGCCCTGAGGGAAATTATTTTCTTCAGAGCCTCCTGTGTGGAGTTAATATATAAAAAAATGATATCTGTATCTGTTTTTTCTCCTAAAAAAAAAAAAAAAAAAATACTATATTGACGAAATCCGTCTTCTATGGTCAGTTTATGTGATTCCGAGAGTCGGTAGACAAAAGCACAAAGTGTCGTTCGTGAACTAACTAAGCTCTCAGAATTGAAATCGTATACACGATCCAAAGACTAAATGAATTCATATAAGACGCGATTAATTGATTCCGTTCCAGCTTGGAAAAAAGAAAAACGGTAGTTATGACCAAGACTTAAAACGTGATTAACTAATTAATGTATATTAAAGTTGATATTTACATTCGAAATTTAAATTTATTAGTATTTTAGCCGACTGACATTTAGGAATATCAATTCATAAACAGATGCACCAGTGTTGCCAGCGTATGTTGATTTCTTATTTATTGCGTCCTTAATATCGATCTGGCTATCAACATCGCGACCGTGCTCGGGAAATCGGTTTAAAATCATCGGTAGTTACGCCTATCGATCCGTTATTGTAAAGTTATCGATTTCATTACTCTATATCCCATAATACCGGTGCACAGACGTGAGACACGACAAACGCGAGACACGACAAACGCGTGCCCAAAATATCCAAAGTAAGAACGGTTAGTTTTTATACAGGGTTTTCCAATAAGAGGTATTATTTTGATATTCAATCGTAAAATATCAATGGTTTCGTTGCTTGTGTGGCACGTAGCGCCGTCTCGTTGAAAACAAACGTTGTCCAGATCAATAGGTACCATCCAATTCCGGCCATAAAAAATCATTAATCATCTCTCGATAGGGATTGCGCTATTCACCGTAACTGTTGCTCCAGCCTCATTTTCGAAAAAGTAAGGTCCAATGACTCCGCCGGACCATAAACCGCACCAAACAGTCACACGTTGAGGATAGAAAGGCATTTTGCTTGTTGACGAATCCACCGAGGTGGAAATGGACCTCATCACTCAAGATGATTTGCATTTGATTAACTCAAGTGAATTTTAATAATTTCAATGCATTGTTGAAGCGTGTATCGTTTCATTTTTATTAATGGCGTAGTTTCTACTTGTCAAATGTCAAAAAATGACAGCTTCAAAAGTAACATCTACCGAAATAGCGGGCTATTCAAAATAACACCTCTTATTGGAAAACTCTGTATAATTTTCACTCTTATCGTCCGTGATTTAAAAAATCAGGCTCTCTCTTCCTCCGGTGAGCGCGAAAATAGATTGAGAATTGTTGATTCCCGAGTCATTATTATTTTATATCAATATAGGTACACGTTTTCACATAATAATCTATTGCACAGTTCAATAGATTTACGAGTTAGTATTTTAAAGAGCACGACGCAATGACAAATTAATTATCTACTTTTGATGTATCTGTCGCCGTATATTCGAGCCCGACGCATAGAACCGTGCGTAAAGGCCGTAACAAATATTCCCAAGTGTTTTGTATTTCGTAATAGTTATAATATATTGACTGCATCTATTTGCCGACCTTTCAATTCCGCTGGCATTTCTCTGTGAACGCATTAAGCCGGCGTTTTGTATTTTAGCATAAATACCACGTTATATAAAATAATCCATTTAGTAACTTAATGATTAAAAGTGCATTAATTTCTTCCATATTATCTTTTAATATATATTCTTAATATGTATTAGTTCAATCTGATTAAAGTTATAATCTGTTCACACACTAGGTTTTTTTGTACGAAGTTGTTACCTGCTAAAGTCACCAAAGCTTTGGTTTTTCACTCATAGATGGTGTTTTCATAATCCAGTGAAGAGAAGCGAAATCTCTAAATGGTGTAAAATAATATCTGCTTTCCGCGTCTGTTTGTTTGTGCGGTTAGTTCTTCCAAATTACGCAACGAGTTTTGATGGAGTTTTCACTATCATTTAGAAAATTTCTTCCGAAAGGTTTATGTATATAATACATGCATATTATATTTATAGAAAGTAGAGAAAAGTCAATGTTTTGAAATCAAGTCGTAAAATAAAATATTTTCGGGCGCTTACATTGCTAACGCTGGCTAAACCTTAAAAGATACATCAAAATAATGTGAAGCGGAATTGCCTAAGGCCGAGTGTAGTTTTTTATTAACTTAAAATAATGATTATATTATTAAGCAAATCGATTATGATAGTGTTTTCGACAAGTAAAAATTTTTTTATACATTTTTTAAATTAACATAGGCTTAGTAATTATCAAAATCAAATCGAAAATATGACCTTTTTCAGACCGTAATACGTGCGTTTTAAAAAATACTATTAAAGGCTGAATATCGTCAAAAAATACCTGAAGGGGTTTTCTTTAAACGTACGAAAAAAAAAACTAAAAAATAAATAAAATAGGTTCGTAGTTTAATTTTTTCATAAACTCTAATTGTACTTGTTTTTAAAATGCAGATTATAAAACTTTGGATACGTTTATTTAACAAAACTAAACGATAAATTATTGGTATTATATTTTTCCATTTTTTAAAGTTAATTTAATATTTTTTATACTACAATTTAAGAAAGAACACTTAGATTTTTAAATTACTTTTAAAACAGGCCGTCTGCTGGCGCCTATTTGAAATTTTAAATACGGTAGAACATCGAACTAAAAGCTTCTTTTAAATATCCCAACAGATGGCGCTATCATGGTTCGCTATTGACTCTTCCCGTGTCATAAGCCAATATTCAACGTATAAATCGGTTTCAGTTATTCAAGCCAAACGGCCACTGGCTTAGGTTATGCTATTCTGTACACTATACTGTAAAACTCTCGCCTCGAAGTTTGCGGGATCGAATATCAGAGTGGGCAAGTAAATTTTATTTGGTTAATTTGTGTTATTCACAATTAATGAATTAATATACGTATGGTATATGCGCGGTACGTTCCATAGTGAAAGATACTCTCAGTATCGCCTGGAGTAAGACCACCATTCAGAATTGAAACGTTGCTTGAAATGGCTTTAGCCGTGTTTGGTGACCAAATCTGAATAGCCAGGTAGATTCACTTATTCAATAAATAATACCCGTTCTGCGGTCTAAATTTAAATAATGATTTGTGGTCTTTCATGGGGGCGATACTGACAGTATCTAACGCTCTGGAAAATGCCGCAAATATAATACTTATGTAAATTGTGAAATAACACAAATTATTAAAATAAAATGTAGGTTGGTACTCGTGCACGCCAAGATTGTAACCCGCGACGTCACGGAGGTCGTCATCCTGTTGAGTCGGGCCATATCTCGATATTTATTATTGTTTTTGTAAATTATTCTAAAAAAACATGAATGAAAAGACCAAACACAAATAACCTGACATTTTTAGGTCGGGATATCAATTTACCGTCCACTGTAAAACAACTTACAAAAATGTCCACCCGCGCAAGGCGCTTTTTAGTTCTGAGTGGCATCGTTGTAAATAAACTGAATGTTGCCAAATCTGGCGTTTTGCTTCACCAAGGACTGTTGAATACAAGCGAATTTTGGGCCCGATGGCGTTTCTGTGGGCCTTAGAAAACAATAATGTTATTTATAACGGTTATTGTTGACCGAGGTAGAACGAACACAGGTACTCTGTTTTTTGACCAGATGTAGGTATATTTTTTACAATGCGTGCATCTGACGGCCGGCCTGTCCGGTGGTGAAGCTTTGGACTCCCGTTCCGAAGGTCGCGGGTTCGAACCCGGTGTACGCAAATAAAGAAGTATTAGCATTTATATCTGAACCTAGATATTTATTCTGGACCACAGAATCAATAAAATTTTATTTTGTTAAAAGTATTTTGGTATTTAAAATTTTAAGTACTTAAAAAATTATTTATTTATATTATTTCATTTAATTCATTGTCATCTATTGAATTTAATGTGTTAATTATTGTGCATAAAACTATGTAAAACCAAATGCCAAAATGTTTTTAATAGAGATATACATAATTAAGAAATTGGCACATACATCATCACACATGTCATAATATGGAAATTAAGGACTAAAGATATATGAAGAAATAATAATAATATAAGCGATTAGTCATAATAGACCCGATATAGTTTTACATGAAAAAATTAAAAAAATTAACTTATATCATTGATGTCGCTATACCAAATTCCTGTAATATTCAAAAATCTGTTAGCGAAAAAATAAGAAAATACACAGATTTAGGAAATGAAATAAAAATATTACCATTCGTTATTTCGGCTACTGGCATTATACCTAGCTCTCTAATTAAAAACTTCAGGCGTATTAGATCTTTCAAAAAAAATATATATAAAGATGCAAAAGTCGGTCATTTTGAATACATGTAGGATAACAAAAGATTTTTTAAATATTTATGTTGAGGGATCAGTAGGATTTATAGGCCCTGTTAGAAGTTCTACCGAGCCGAACCCTCTGATATGAAAATATCTGGAGTCGGTGAATTATTTTCCCATTTGATCTTTTGTGAGTTGACGTGTTGTTCTTGTATTGTTTTGTATTTATTTTGCTTATATAATGCACTTACATAATGTTGATTGACTAGATGATCATTTGTGGAAAAGTGAGTGGAAGGGTTTAGTTTTTCCTATGGGGAAGATTTAACCCGGACAACAAAATCGGAAGCATAAAAAAAAAGAAATGTCAGGCTTTCTGTAAAAATATTGAAATACATACAATTAAATTAAATGTTACCTTGTATATATTCGTTTATATTCTAATTAAATAAATAATACAAAAAAATAGTGCCATCTGGTAACTGAAATTCATATAACTTTTATAACGAAGATTTACACTACCGCCATCTTACTGTTTTCAGGCAAACGTTTTTAAAATAAATTCTAGTTAGAAAAAATATTGTTTTGGAAATGAACAACAGAGTTCGTGTGTGTCGAAAATAGTTGATTTTGTCAGGTATACAATCACTCTTAAAAGGCCTACAGAAAAGTCCTTGACGGTATATGTCTATTTCCTAAGGATAACTCCCGAGTACACATCGGCTAGTTTGCTAGTAAATTATCCGGCGGTCATTTGAATAAGCTTCCCCCAAATGTTGATAACATTTACAATAGATAATAGAAAAATGTTTAAAAAATCTATTTAATATAAAATACTAGCTGACATGTACCCGGCGTTACTCAAGGTCTTGGTTTGGGGTAATGTTTTGAGGTTGTAAATTCTAGTGTTCCCATCAACTGGATGCATTTTAAAAGTGGATATACTAATATTGTATTAAGAATTTGCTTTACTTCATCGTCTTCCTCGAACATCCTCGACATCTTCAACTAGTCACTTCCAAGTCATACATTGTCCTCACACCTCTTTCTTTGATCATCACGTACGTCTCATTTTACCACAAATCGTTATTTGATTTTGTCTTTTCCACCGTTCACTTCATGTAATATTATAAAATCTACATTGCTACTGTTAAAAAACTACATTATATTGGCTATAATTTGACTCTATATCTGATTCTAGTGTCTTCTAAGTCTTCCTCGGACTTTACCATTCACTACCGTATAGCACATTGTTAATTTAAAAAATCTACACTATATCGACTATAACTTCAAGATTCTAAACTCTAAATTCGACTGTTGCGAACTTCTGCAACTCATAAACTTACGAATATCTACAATAACAACACGACAAAATACACTATTCCACTGCAACACACATAAGCGCAATTACATTGCGAACTTCCCAATACAACGGTTTCACACTATGGGAAACCAATACTTAGGTGATGTCGATATATTGAATATTAACTTTGCGAATTTTGTGGATCCCGTAAAAGACTTATTTCAACACTATTCCTAAATGGAAGTTGTATTTTTGTAAACCAGTCAAATCGCTGTATTTTTTAATGTATGTTCTTGTTATTTTTAATTTTGTTTCTTGCATATATTATTTTTTAATGAAATTTTATTTTTATTATTTCTTTCTCATGTTTCAAAACTGTCTGTCATTAAAATTGTACCACCTACATGTAAAAGCCCTCTGGGCATTAAATAAATAAATAACTCGACTCTGTATCTCATTCTCATGCACTTTTAGTGCAAGTTAAGGCGAAGCTTAATGCTAAATCACTATTTTGATTAATCTTTATAACGAATTGGTCTACATTAAGAATACCAAAAAATACGCTTTAGATAAATTGAAGGTTTTTCTATCGTTTCCCTTGAGTAGAATACAAATAAAAAATAAAGTACCCACAGACATATGAATATTAATAGACGAGAAATTAAGGACGAGGGGTTAAAACAAGAGTTGCGGGACGCAGGGAGGAAAGCTGACTGTGATTCGTCAATAAATCAATCTGACAGTAAATAGGCATCTCGCATTATAATATCACCATTTAGTTCTTAAAAGTAAAATCTGATTATGAATGAATAGACATTTTTACATGGGAGCGCAAATTACTCGCCACGTTATGAACAAATTTGCGAAGTCCAAATTCGGCAAAATAAATTTCTTCTATTTTCAGAGTCGAATATTTCGTTTAAGTATTTAGTTAAGACACTTTTATAAATGTTCATAATTTACTTCCCAGCAACCAACCAGCTTTGTGTTTCGCGTCCAGACGTTTCTCGATGTGATAGTATATGTTTCTACAACTGATCCATATTATACGATGTGAATATGCTTAAAATAAAGTAAAATAATGCTTATATATGGAATGTAATACGACAATTGGGTTTATTCTCTTTTTCACATCTATTTTTACAAGTTTTCATAGCACAAGTCAACATTTTGCCGTGTTATTTCGTAAAATGAACCGATGATGCCTCGACCATAGTTCGCACAAGAATGATGACGTCACGTCTAAATTCACTTGAAGCCATACGCGAGCACAGCCGGCTCCAATGGAACGGGTATGGGGAGTGGGGAATAATACGCTTTTAATCACTTAGGGCAGGTCTACTAATATTCATATGTCTATGAAAGTACCCAATAAAAATATAAATGTAAACTACAAAAAAATATATTTTTTCAATAGAAATATATGAACGCGTAAAGAAAACAACTTAACTTAATACAAAATACAGTATTATAGCTAAGATTATCAGTGAAAGTTTCCCTTGATTACCTTTATCTCTTTGTTAAAAAATATTTACAGAATAAATAAAAACCACTTTTGTGCTTTAAATCGAACGTTTCCAGACTCCGTTTGTCAAGCGATTTTAATGCCTATTACCTATATTCGTGACAATATAAGGCATACAATAACAACAATAATATACGAATAAAAACAAGCTTTGAAATTTTTCCTCGATATCTGTTCTGTAGTTATATGAAGTCTATTGGGCACAAAAAAGAAACATTAATATAGAAGATTACTTCATGTATATAGAAGGGTACACTTAAAATAATTAATAATCTGCTCTTTCACAGATGGCGCTAGTTTAGGCAATTATTTTAGGAAAAGAAGGGCAGTTAATTTTCTATTAGAAAAAGTATTATCGTCAAAATTTAAATAATTGAACGTCAAAATGAAACAAACACAGAAACAGGAACGTTGACATAAACGCAGAAATAGGGACAAGTGAAGTAAATCTGAAAGTTGTTTTCATACAATAAATTATTATAAAAAATCTTTCATTCATAAATAGTGACGTTACGCTGTAAAACTCAGAAACATTTAATGTGTTTATGTTGGTAATTTTGGAATGTGGATATATGGTAAACAATTTATTACCACTTATTCGTCGAATAGCCAAAAGTTGAAAATTTCATGAAGAAAACAACAATATTTAGTTTGGAAGACGTCGTAAAAAGATGCCGTAATAATAATAATAATATAAAAATATGTAAAGATTCTCTGATTTTTTAGCTGTAAAATTATACGACAAACTCCCTCCTAATAAATGCCATCAAATCTTGGCTTGGAATAATAAGCAAACAGCTGACTATTTATAAAAACATCGTTATGGAAGTTACTGAAAATACCCATATTCCATAACAATTATCTGCCGTATCCGGTAACATCACACCGTGAACCTAAAAAGTCCTTGACGGAGCTATTTGATAACAATTAACTGCCGCATCCAGTCACATCACACCATGAACCTAAAAAGTCCCTGATGGAGATATTCGATAACAATTAACTGCCGCATCCAGTCACATCACACCATAAACCTAAAAAGTCCTGGACGGGGCTATTCGATAACAATTAACTGCCGCATCCAGTCACATCACACCATAAATCTAAAAAGTCCTGGACGGGGCTATTCGATAACAATTAACTGCCTCATCCAGTCACGTCATCCTCATTCGTTAAAAATTAGAAGCCTCGGGTGCGAAGGAAGTTGTTAAAAAAATACCAAAAGCTACTTAATTTTTTTAATGACATATTCCATTCCCTTTCTCATCAAATATTCAAAAAAATCATAACTGCATTAACAACACAAACATAAAATTATAATAGTTCTTTATGTTATTTGCATACACATAATTTTAAAAGTTAGTCACAGAAGATGGCTGCCAGGCAAGTAGCACCCACTCTAGATTTGGATTCAACGCCATTCATACAAAATCGCAAATAATGCTCTATTCCAGGGCTTTATAGGTTCATTCTTCACATTAAAAATATTATTTTAAATTGTTCTAATATGTAATTACTTCTAAAATATTTCTCTGTGGCATTGAAAAAATATTGCTGTAATTTTTTTTTAAATAACGAACAGCTTTGCAGTTTATCATTTCATTATTAATGGAAAAAACCTTGTAGCTGGATTACATTATTCCCATGGTCAATTTTCAAAAACAAACATGACATTTTCTAAATACGAGTAAGCTGTTATTGGAATAATGCAATTAAAATCGATGGATTGTCTGAAAATGTTTCTTGAATATATACAGGTTGTCCGGAAACTCGTAGTACAAGCGGGAAACTGGTGAATCTACATCACATTTGGAGTCGATTTTGTAGTATATATTTTTTTGATTTGAGCTTTCGTTATCGAGTAAATCGAGTTAGAAGTTGATTTTTTTTTTTTTTTTTAAATCAAATTCTTATAAATTATTACTGAAGATCAAAGTACCCAACTAATTAAAACTATTTGAAAGTAAAACAAATGAAGAAACTCGGATTTGAAGCATTATTTTGAAATCACCCTTCATTTAATCCGGTGTAATCATAAAATATTTCTGCTCTGCAGGGTTAAAACATCTGTTGTTCAACCCTAAACACCAGAAAAAACTTTAACCCTAAAATAGCCGAAAAATATTTTTTTTTTTTGTGAAAATGCTCAAATCAAAAAACTTTATGTTTATTTGGGTTCCCCGTGTGGTGTAGATTCTCCAGTTTCCCGCTTGTACTACGAGTTTCCGGACACCGTGTATATATATATATTTTAAGATAAATATTCCCTTGTTTCGAATAACCTGACAATATTTGAAAATCTCCTACTTCCACCACAGTAGGCGGAAAATATTTCTTGTGTTGTGGTGGAGGACTTAGCCAGCCGAGGAATTGAACACACTACGCCTGGGTGGGACTCAAACGCGATGTCAATACTGACTGGCCAGTATAGAGTAACGAATTTCCACTGTTCACGGTTTCTTGCAATTATATGGGAAAAAATAGTTGCAAGACATAGGTCCCAATGGTCGTGTGCTTTAAGACGCCTGTCTCGGTAAGACAAGAGATCCTGGGTTCAATTCCTTGTTGTGACCGTTATCTTTTTATTTTTCTGTGTTTTGTTCTGTTTCATGTTTCGCTTAGATTTATTAGTATTATCTTCTTCTTCAACGATATATTACATTGATGAGTCCTACCTTCAAAATAAGTAAAAAAATAAAAAGTTGTTCTTTAATTAATTAAGACTACGGATCGTGTATACGATTTCTTTCAACTCTAAGAGCTTATTAAGTTCACCTCCGTTCATTAATAAGTCAGTTATTTTACACAACGGAAGCGACATTATTAAAAAAATGTAGACATTGACAGTTTATCCGACACATTAAAGGCGGTGCTAAAAGTAGCGGCTATTGTCTACCGACTGTTGGAATCATATTCTGACCGTCCTCGCGAATATCACTCTCAATATCTCTTTAGCCTTAAACGTAGTCAAGGATTGCTCGGATTATTATTAACAGGCTGTAGGAGTCAATCTGGGCCACATAAATTAGGGTTCTTTTAACTAAACTCCGTTATTGAGAGCAAACTGAATTATTTTATTTAAGAAATGAATATTTCTTTCACGTGATATGACTAGGCACTTTTTACAGTAAAATACTCTAGATACAGGCCAGTTCCTGTGATTCATTAGGAAAGGTGAAACCTTTGATTGTTTTTGAGCAAGAGAGCGTTTTTTAATGAAACCTAACCTTTTATATGACAAAGACAGTTGACAAACTTCAAATTCAAAAGGCCGCAAAACAAGAATTGTCCTTGCCGACGTGATTTAAATACAAACAAATAGCGAGCATAGGCGAGAACCTTTCATAAATACTATAACCTAACCTTCACAGATGGCACTAATGGTATCTAATTGATCCAAAATAATACAACCTTGACGTTGCGATCGATTGAAAAAATTACAAAAATAAATCAAATCCTTCTTTATACAGAAACATTTTATTATAAAACACTTTCGTATAAAACATCAAAAAACTTCTCCGTCGAATGACTGGTAATAACAATTAATTGATACAACGCAAAAATCATTATTTAATCTCACATCATAAACAAAAATCAACAAAATCATCATATTATATAAAATCCTTTGAACAAAAGATGGATGCTTCGAAGTGGTGATGTAATTATGCATATTCGTATTTAGTGGAATTGAGGTGTTCCATAAACGGAATGAACTTTGGGAATAGAAGCGTCGGGGGTTCCATAAGAAGTAGCTGGAACTGAGAAGGTTCCAGTGCTGCTGGCTGATGACTCTTGGCTAAAGTATTTAGCCATCATCTCGACTATTGCGTTCTCAATCTGTCCTTCCTGGACTTCTTGTCCATGTACGAGCTCCACAGTCACAGTGTAAGTCTTGGGGAAGTTCTGGACATTTGAAGATCCCTTCTGGGAGACTTGGTAGTTGTAATTTTGAACAGGTCCCTGGTGATGTTGGATCTGAGGCTCCTGGTAACCTTGAGCAGACTGTTGGAAGTTCTGAACAGGGGCGGACTGGAAGTTTTGAGCCTGGTATGTCTGCTTAGGGGCTGACTGGAAAGTCTGGACCGGGGCAGCTTGGAAGTTCTGAGAAGACTGGTAGCTTTGAGCCTGGAACGTTTGCTTGGGGGCAGACTGGAAGTTTTGAGCCTGGAATGTCTGTTTGGGAGCTGACTGGAAAGTCTGGACAGGGGCAGCGAAGTTCTGAGACGACTGGAAGCTTTGAGCCTGGAACGTTTGCTTGGGGGCAGACTGGAAGCTTTGAGCCTGGAATGTTTGCTCGGGAGCTGACTGGAAAGTCTGGACAGGGGCAGATTGGAAGTTCTGAGAAGTTTGGAAGCTCTGCTCCTGGAACGTTTGCTTGGGGGCAGACTGGAAGCTTTGCGCTTGTTGCACTGGGAGAGATTCGTAAGTTGCCGCGGGAACTGCAGCCTGGTAGTTATTCTGTTCTGGAATTGCCTGGTAGTCTTCATCCTCTTCAGACGTAGATTCGAAGTGTTGGGCTGGAGCAGACTGGAAGTTCTGTTGGGCTGGAGCAGGCTGGAAGCTTTGCTGGACTGGAGCGGCAGAATGGAAGTCCTGGAGGGTCTGTTGGACAGGAGCAATCTTGAAAGTCTTCACCGGTGCCGCTTCTGGGATGGGGAATGTGACATGTACTGCTGGCACGTTATCGTTGTAAGTCTCCTGGAAGTTCTCCTGGAAGTTGACGTGCTCCAGCTTGGCTTGTGGGACTAGGTCGGGGGCGCCATATGTCTGCTGAACCTTTGGGGAAGGCTGGGAGACCTCTCCGAAAGAGGTTGAGGAGGGCTTGGGGTAATCATAGCCGAGGGGAGCTTCTCCGAAGACCAGCGCCACGAGGGACAGAGCAACAAACTGGAAAATAATAAAACAATGATGAGTCAGCATTACAAATGTACATTAAATTTAGTCAGCATTACAATTATACATTAAATAATAAAAACTGAAATGCTTGCAGAACTTAATACCAACAATAAATATCAAATTTGAATTGCTTTAAATTAAAAAAAAGTCATAACACTAATTTAATTGTACTTTAGTTTAGTACTCAAAGTTATGTGTTATCATTGGGGATTGGATTAAAATCGCTGAAAAGATAAATATCGGTGATTCAATTCAATATTGTATTTGTATGCCTTTCTTAAAAGAATTGATTTTTTATACAGACTAAACTATTTATTCACATTCATATTGTGTATGTACGGTCGCAAACAAATAAGTCATTTTAATATTTTAAAGCATAACTTGCAAAAAGTATATTTGCAGTGTCTAGCAACACTGAACAGGCAGTTCGGAACTGCTCGGGAAGGCCGAGCATTTCCGAACCGGTCGCGTAAACGGGCGAGCGTGCGCGACGCTCGTCAGACGGAAAACCACCCAGCTAGCGACCACACGTTACCAACTAATATTGTACAGCTCGGTTGTAAATAGCATTTATCGTAATAAATCTGTAAAAGAACCATCAGAGTTTCAATCATCGAACGAGCCTTGAGCAACAGAAAAGTGTAGTAAACAATAGAAACACTACAATATTTAAAGTAACGTCTTCTATGACGTAGGCGCATCGGTATTTTAAACGAAAAAAAATGTCATCAACCAGGAAACTAAGCGATGTCGTCAAAAGGGCTAATCCTTAAATGAGAAGTTACCCTTACACTATTGTAGTCACAATGGATTTCATACACTTTATTTACTCTACCCTTTTGCTTCGTATCCTTTTGACTGCTCAATTTCATTATTTATTTACTAGTTGGGAGCGAGTTTTTGTGCGGTCTAACGTGGACGTATCTAATAATTTATGATTCAAATTCAAATTCAAAAAAATATTTACTGCACAAAAATAGAGAGTACAAAGGGTATAGCTTATAGGTTACATTCTATTTCTTCCAGCTAACTCAACTAATACAAATTATATTACATAACCCAACAATTACATGTTAACAAATCTATGTAAATAAAAAATAGAGAGTACAAAGGGTATAGCTTATAGGTTACATTCTATTTCTTCCAGCTAACTCACCCAATACAAATTATATTACATAACCCAACAATTACATGTTAACAAATCAAATCTATGTAAATAAAAAATTAAAAACGGAGGTATTTAACTTATGTAAGGTATTCATTTTTGGTGTAGTGACATTTCTTAAAAAACATGTTTTTAGTGATGATTTAAATTTAAGTATGTCGGTTATTTGTTTGATGCTACGTGGAAGGTTGTTATATACTTTAATGGCCATGTAGTGTGGTCCTTTTTGAAGTATAGTTTTGTTTGCTTTTGGGATTAATAAGTTTTCTGTGAACCTTGTAGCGTGTTTATGTGTTGAGTTTTTTTTGTGGGAACTTTTCTGGAGATTTTTTTTTATTTTTTTTTTTATAGCGAATACCTCACAAGAGTCCCAACTGCTCCCGTCTGGAGCCAGTGAGACTATGGCATCCCCAATTGGGGGATGTTGTGAGGCTGAAGGTAAGTGGGGAAGGGAAAGAGGAAGGTGGGGAAGTACCTGGCTATTCAGATCTAGTCACTAAACACGGCTAAAGCCATTTGGAGCAACGTTTCAATTCTGAATGGTGGTCTTACACCAGGGCGATACTGGTAGTATCTTCCACTCTGGAACGTGCCGCAAATATACGATGATCGAACTAACAGGTATAACTCCATTATATATATATACCCCCCCATACACACAACCCTTGCTTATTTATGGGGGTACATCAAATACTTATACTATATCATTTTATATTATTTAATTGAAAACTGTTTTATATTATTAATGTAATTCGTGTATATTTTTTTATTAATAAATAAATAAAAAAATAAAAAATATGTCCGTCACTGTCAGAAGTTTGAGATTTTTAAAATTAGCTTTAAAATTAGATTTTTAAGATTAGCTGTCCTTTGTTAATAATAATAATGATTGGATTTTTTGTATAGCACCGTTTTCTTGAGAAAATCACCGGAAGAGCGTTTAACAACTTAATTTATGAATTTAATTTATTCCTATCACATAGACTTAAACTTATTGCTTTTGGCTTATAACTAAGTTTCATAGCTAGTGACTTATAACTAGTGGCTCATAACTATGTTTAATGTCGAGTGATTTAGAACTAAGACTTTTAACTAATGACTTAAAACTATAAATATTTTTAATTAGTCGCCCGTATTGACCCTGCGCCTTATGATGTCCAGTCAGATGCTCTGGACCACTGAGCCACGTAGGCTTATTTCCAACCAGCCAAATAATTCAATATGTACTAGTACATCAATCAAGAAGGCGCGGGTTCAATTCCCGTCGGCGGCATTTATTTTTACTCTGTTTTTAATTATTTTCAATTTGTATTGATATTATAGGCGACTAATTATTGCTTATAATAATGTATTATCCTTTGTGCTGTGCATAAAAACATTATCTTATAAACATTAGTTTATCATTAAAAATAATACATATTTACGTTTACAAATATAGATTGTTATGATTTCTGCCCGTGGTGTCAGTGGTAAGGTATAAATTATTAGAAAAATAGTTAATAAATGGTTCGCTCAAACGACACCATAAAGTAAATCATAAAAGTGAGCTGGGTTTATAACTTGGTGTAGAAATACTACAACCTCATCTGAAAATCTCACGAAAAGTTACACCTTCATCAAAATATAATTGGGAAATCCAGACATATTAAATCATCACAGATTTATCGGAATGTCATAATCGTTTTAATTTACTCAGTACCATGATATTTCATTAAAATGAAAATTCAACACTAGTTACCTAGTTATTTAACCTAGTTTTTGTTTAATCACTTTTCATGACTTTATATCATTTTTTGGAAGTGTGTGAATTGTCATTTTGATAACAATTCACACACCCGGTACCCGGTCACCTTTGCACAGATATGTAGATAGACGCAAATAATTTTTAATTGATTCTTTTATATTATTTTTTCCTAAAAACAATAATATAAAGGATATTTACGGATCGTTCCAGATACTTTCAGTATCGCCCTTGTGAAAGACCAGCATTGAGAATCGAAACGCTGCTTGAAATCTTTAGTTGTGTCTGATGAGCGGATCCGAATAGCCAGGTACTTCCCCATCTCCCTCTTTCCCATCTCCTTCCCCATCGCACTACTTTCATGGGCCCTCCACACGATTCAACTTGCAGAACCCAATAATAATAATAATAATAAAAATAATTTGCCATTCTCAGACTATAAAAATATTACCATTTGTTATTTCGGCTACTGGCATTATGCCTAGCTCTCTCACACAAAATTTAGGCGTATTAGATATATTATCAAAAAAATTATATTTAAAAATGCAAAAATTAGTCATTTTAAATACATGAGGAACTAGCGTCATTGATCCCTTCGGCACCGGTGCGTAGTCGGGATACACGCCAAACGCGCGCCCAACATTTGTACACAGTTGACATTTGTCACATGAGAACGGGTCGCTTCTACGATTCGTTCTTAAGTTCAACAGCTCGGCTGTGGAACGAACTGCCGGCCTCTGTGTTTCCTCCCTCCTACAACATGGGACTCTTCAAGACCCATGTTCACTCCTTCCTCTCCACAAAAAGACCCTCCACACAGCATCCCCAAAGATGACATAGGCCCTGATGGAAATTATTTTCTTCAGGGCCTCCTGTGTGGAGTTAATATAAAAAAAAAAACATGTAGGATTACGAAAGATTATTTAAATATTTATGTTGAGGGATCAGTAGGATTTATAGGCACTGTTAGGAGTTCTACCGAGCCGAACCCTGTGATATGAAAATATCTGGAGTCGGTGAATTATTTTCCCATTTGATCTCTTTGTGAGTTCACGTGTTGTTCTTGTATTGTTTTGTATTTATTTTGCTTACATAATGCACTTGCATAATGTGGATTGACTAGACGATCATTTGTGGAAAAGTGTGTGGAAGGGTTTAGTTTTTTTTATGGGGAAGATTTAACCCGGACATAAAGTCGGAAATTATAAGAATATACAATAATATACCCCAATATGACGGGTTTTCTGCAAAACCGCCACAAGTTTCCCAGTTTCCCTAAATTACCTTTTTACTTTCATACAAAATTATTCACAAATAAATAAAAAACATTTTTTCGCTAAAATCGAGCGTTTTTAGACTCCGTTTGCCAAGCGATTTTTTGCCTATTACCAATATTCGAGTTGATATAAGGCACACTAAGAATAAACACATGTTCGGCTGGTGTATTCCTTATGCTTGTGATGAGTTGGACTATTTGAAACATTATTTCAATTAAAAATTGATATATTTGCATCTAGTTTCAGAATGGTAGCTACATACTCTCTGTTCACCTTCGAAAGTACGCCTATAATATAATAAATCACCGTTGAATATATATATTTTTTTATTCCCAAGGATTTCATATTTGACCTAAGTTGACCCAAACACCTTTTAATAAAGTCAATACTCCAAAATCTACTATTTAAATTGCTTTCTTACATATTCGCATTCAAATAAAACTTGTTTAAATATAGTATACCTATATACAAATCACAATTAACGTGATTGATAAAAAAACGTATATTTCACTTCTATACACCGAAGTGATAAATGGATAGAAATGTGTTGTAGGCGCGTCTGTGTGTCTTGTGATCAAAGATTTTAAAATATTCTTTCTTGATTAAATACTTTCCCCAAAAAATATAAATCCTTGACTTGTAGAAAAGTCAGTAGATGTTGCACATTAAGGCGATGCGCTACGTCGTGTAATATTTTAAATTGAGCCGCTATCAATAACAACCCTTACGTAGATGGCGATAAGGTTAAAATTCCCGCTTAACACCATCCGCCTGTTTTGATTTATGCAAGAAAAAAACATGGCTAAAAAGTGCCTTTTATTTTATTTTGTGGATGTTCAGGCATAAATATTTAATTATTTTTCGATAATTTGCCACATTATACAATAAATTCATAATCGAAAATGGGTTCGTAAGTAGGAGATTTTGAACTTTAAAGCAGTTTTCATAGGCCTTATGCATTCTTTTTTTCTGGGCTTATAAAAAGACTTCTAAACAATACTCGATTATTTGAAAGGTCAAGATGTATTCTACTCGCAGTATTTAACTAAAGCATCTGAAAAATTTCTAGGCGACCAAATTTTCAAACCAAAAGCACATGATTTTGCATTACTACGCATGGCGTCGCCTTAAAAGAATATTTTTTTATCTAAGTCTCTATCTAGATTGCATTTAGTTTGAGTAGAATCTTGCAATCATATATAAAGATAATACATAAAGCCAATCATACATAAAGCCAATAAAAATATGCTTTAAGAAAATGTAGATAATGTTGGTAATTCCATATAGAAATTGGGTTAACTCCTTCTTTAGCCAACGTTTCAAACATCATTAGTCAATAGATACATGTGTGTATAACATCCATTATATTAGGATGGACACTGTCGTGCTGTTCGAAACGTAGCTAAAGAAGAAGGTAATGCATCACGGTATAATATTTAGATAATGTTGGTAATTCCATATAGAAATTGGGTTAACTCCTTCTTTAGCCAACGTTTCAAACATCATTAGTCAATAGATACATGTGTGTATAACATCCATTATATTAGGATGGACACTGTCGTGCTGTTCGAAACGTAGCTAAAGAAGAAGGTAATGCATCACGGTATAATATTTAGATAATGTTGGTAATTCCATATAGAAATTGGGTTAACTCCTTCTTTAGCCAACGTTTCAGACATCATTAGTCAATAGATACATGTGTGTATAACATCCATTACATTAGGATGGACACTGTCGTGCTGTTCGAAACGTAGCTAAAGAAGAAGGTAATGCATCACGGTATAATATTTAGATAATGTTGGTAATTCCATATAGAAATTGGGTTAACTCCTTCTTTAGCCAACGTTTCAGACATCATTAGTCAATAGATACATGTGTGTATAACATCCATTACATTAGGATGGACACTGTCGTGCTGTTCGAAACGTAGCTAAAGAAGAAGGTAATGCATCACGGTATAATATTTAGATAATGTTGGTAATTCCATATAGAAATTGGGTTAACTCCTTCTTTAGCCAACGTTTCAAACATCATTAGTCAATAGATACATGTGTGTATAACATCCATTATATTAGGATGGACACTGTCGTGCTGTTCGAAACGTAGCTAAAGAAGAAGGTAATGCATCACGGTATAATATTTAGATAATGTTGGTAATTCCATATAGAAATTGGGTTAACTCCTTCTTTAGCCAACGTTTCAGACATCATTAGTCAATAGATACATGTGTGTATAACATCCATTACATTAGGATGGACACTGTCGTGCTGTTCGAAACGTAGCTAAAGAAGAAGGTAATGCATCACGGTATAATATTTAGATAATGTTGGTAATTCCATATAGAAATTGGGTTAACTCCTTCTTTAGCCAACGTTTCAGACATCATTAGTCAATAGATACATGTGTGTATAACATCCATTACATTAGGATGGACACTGTCGTGCTGTTCGAAACGTAGCTAAAGAAGAAGGTAATGCATCACGGTATAATATTTAGATAATGTTGGTAATTCCATATAGAAATTGGGTTAACTCCTTCTTTAGCCAACGTTTCAAACATCATTAGTCAATAGATACATGTGTGTATAACATCCATTATATTAGGATGGACACTGTCGTGCTGTTCGAAACGTAGCTAAAGAAGAAGGTAATGCATCACGGTATAATATTTAGATAATGTTGGTAATTCCATATAGAAATTGGGTTAACTCCTTCTTTAGCCAACGTTTCAGACATCATTAGTCAATAGATACATGTGTGTATAACATCCATTACATTAGGATGGACACTGTCGTGCTGTTCGAAACGTAGCTAAAGAAGAAGGTAATGCATCACGGTATAATATTTAGATAATGTTGGTAATTCCATATAGAAATTGGGTTAACTCCTTCTTTAGCCAACGTTTCAAACATCATTAGTCAATAGATACATGTGTGTATAACATCCATTACATTAGGATGGACACTGTCGTGCTGTTCGAAACGTAGCTAAAGAAGAAGGTAATGCATCACGGTATAATATTTAGATAATGTTGGTAATTCCATATAGAAATTGGGTTAACTCCTTCTTTAGCCAATGTTTCAGACATCATTAGTCAATAGATACATGTGTGTATAACATCCATTACATTAGGATGGACACTGTCGTGCTGTTCGAAACGTAGCTAAAGAAGAAGGTAATGCATCACGGTATAATATTTAGATAATGTTGGTAATTCCATATAGAAATTGGGTTAACTCCTTCTTTAGCCAACGTTTCAGACATCATTAGTCAATAGATACATGTGTGTATAACATCCATTACATTAGGATGGACACTGTCGTGCTGTTCGAAACGTAGCTAAAGAAGAAGGTAATGCATCACGGTATAATATTTAGATAATGTTGGTAATTCCATATAGAAATTGGGTTAACTCCTTCTTTAGCCAATGTTTCAGACATCATTAGTCAATAGATACATGTGTGTATAACATCCATTACATTAGGATGGACACTGTCGTGCTGTTCGAAACGTAGCTAAAGAAGAAGGTAATGCATCACGGTATAATATTTAGATAATGTTGGTAATTCCATATAGAAATTGGGTTAACTCCTTCTTTAGCCAACGTTTCAGACATCATTAGTCAATAGATACATGTGTGTATAACATCCATTACATTAGGATGGACACTGTCGTGCTGTTCGAAACGTAGCTAAAGAAGAAGGTAATGCATCACGGTATAATATTTAGATAATGTTGGTAATTCCATATAGAAATTGGGTTAACTCCTTCTTTAGCCAATGTTTCAGACATCATTAGTCAATAGATACATGTGTGTATAACATCCATTACATTAGGATGGACACTGTCGTGCTGTTCGAAACGTAGCTAAAGAAGAAGGTAATGCATCACGGTATAATATTTAGATAATGTTGGTAATTCCATATAGAAATTGGGTTAACTCCTTCTTTAGCCAACGTTTCAGACATCATTAGTCAATAGATACATGTGTGTATAACATCCATTACATTAGGATGGACACTGTCGTGCTGTTCGAAACGTAGCTAAAGAAGAAGGTAATGCATCACGGTATAATATTTAGATAATGTTGGTAATTCCATATAGAAATTGGGTTAACTCCTTCTTTAGCCAACGTTTCAAACATCATTAGTCAATAGATACATGTGTGTATAACATCCATTACATTAGGATGGACACTGTCGTGCTGTTCGAAACGTAGCTAAAGAAGAAGGTAATGCATCACGGTATAATATTTAGATAATGTTGGTAATTCCATATAGAAATTGGGTTAACTCCTTCTTTAGCCAACGTTTCAGACATCATTAGTCAATAGATACATGTGTGTATAACATCCATTACATTAGGATGGACACTGTCGTGCTGTTCGAAACGTAGCTAAAGAAGAAGGTAATGCATCACGGTATAATATTTAGATAATGTTGGTAATTCCATATAGAAATTGGGTTAACTCCTTCTTTAGCCAACGTTTCAGACATCATTAGTCAATAGATACATGTGTGTATAACATCCATTACATTAGGATGGACACTGTCGTGCTGTTCGAAACGTAGCTAAAGAAGAAGGTAATGCATCACGGTATAATATTTAGATAATGTTGGTAATTCCATATAGAAATTGGGTTAACTCCTTCTTTAGCCAACGTTTCAGACACCATTAGTCAATAGATACATGTGTGTATAACATCCATTACATTAGGATGGACACTGTCGTGCTGTTCGAAACGTAGCTAAAGAAGAAGGTAATGCATCACGGTATAATATTTAGATAATGTTGGTAATTCCATATAGAAATTGGGTTAACTCCTTCTTTAGCCAATGTTTCAGACATCATTAGTCAATAGATACATGTGTGTATAACATCCATTACATTAGGATGGACACTGTCGTGCTGTTCGAAACGTAGCTAAAGAAGAAGGTAATGCATCACGGTATAATATTTAGATAATGTTGGTAATTCCATATAGAAATTGGGTTAACTCCTTCTTTAGCCAATGTTTCAGACATCATTAGTCAATAGATACATGTGTGTATAACATCCATTACATTAGGATGGACACTGTCGTGCTGTTCGAAACGTAGCTAAAGAAGAAGGTAATGCATCACGGTATAATATTTAGATAATGTTGGTAATTCCATATAGAAATTGGGTTAACTCCTTCTTTAGCCAACGTTTCAGACATCATTAGTCAATAGATACATGTGTGTATAACATCCATTACATTAGGATGGACACTGTCGTGCTGTTCGAAACGTAGCTAAAGAAGAAGGTAATGCATCACGGTATAATATTTAGATAATGTTGGTAATTCCATATAGAAATTGGGTTAACTCCTTCTTTAGCCAACGTTTCAGACATCATTAGTCAATAGATACATGTGTGTATAACATCCATTACATTAGGATGGACACTGTCGTGCTGTTCGAAACGTAGCTAAAGAAGAAGGTAATGCATCACGGTATAATATTTAGATAATGTTGGTAATTCCATATAGAAATTGGGTTAACTCCTTCTTTAGCCAACGTTTCAGACATCATTAGTCAATAGATACATGTGTGTATAACATCCATTACATTAGGATGGACACTGTCGTGCTGTTCGAAACGTAGCTAAAGAAGAAGGTAATGCATCACGGTATAATATTTAGATAATGTTGGTAATTCCATATAGAAATTGGGTTAACTCCTTCTTTAGCCAACGTTTCAGACACCATTAGTCAATAGATACATGTGTGTATAACATCCATTACATTAGGATGGACACTGTCGTGCTGTTCGAAACGTAGCTAAAGAAGAAGGTAATGCATCACGGTATAATATTTAGATAATGTTGGTAATTCCATATAGAAATTGGGTTAACTCCTTCTTTAGCCAATGTTTCAGACATCATTAGTCAATAGATACATGTGTGTATAACATCCATTACATTAGGATGGACACTGTCGTGCTGTTCGAAACGTAGCTAAAGAAGAAGGTAATGCATCACGGTATAATATTTAGATAATGTTGGTAATTCCATATAGAAATTGGGTTAACTCCTTCTTTAGCCAATGTTTCAGACATCATTAGTCAATAGATACATGTGTGTATAACATCCATTACATTAGGATGGACACTGTCGTGCTGTTCGAAACGTAGCTAAAGAAGAAGGTAATGCATCACGGTATAATATTTAGATAATGTTGGTAATTCCATATAGAAATTGGGTTAACTCCTTCTTTAGCCAACGTTTCAGACATCATTAGTCAATAGATACATGTGTGTATAACATCCATTACATTAGGATGGACACTGTCGTGCTGTTCGAAACGTAGCTAAAGAAGAAGGTAATGCATCACGGTATAATATTTAGATAATGTTGGTAATTCCATATAGAAATTGGGTTAACTCCTTCTTTAGCCAATGTTTCAGACATCATTAGTCAATAGATACATGTGTGTATAACATCCATTACATTAGGATGGACACTGTCGTGCTGTTCGAAACGTAGCTAAAGAAGAAGGTAATGCATCACGGTATAATATTTAGATAATGTTGGTAATTCCATATAGAAATTGGGTTAACTCCTTCTTTAGCCAACGTTTCAGACATCATTAGTCAATAGATACATGTGTGTATAACATCCATTACATTAGGATGGACACTGTCGTGCTGTTCGAAACGTAGCTAAAGAAGAAGGTAATGCATCACGGTATAATATTTAGATAATGTTGGTAATTCCATATAGAAATTGGGTTAACTCCTTCTTTAGCCAACGTTTCAGACATCATTAGTCAATAGATACATGTGTGTATAACATCCATTACATTAGGATGGACACTGTCGTGCTGTTCGAAACGTAGCTAAAGAAGAAGGTAATGCATCACGGTATAATATTTAGATAATGTTGGTAATTCCATATAGAAATTGGGTTAACTCCTTCTTTAGCCAACGTTTCAGACACCATTAGTCAATAGATACATGTGTGTATAACATCCATTACATTAGGATGGACACTGTCGTGCTGTTCGAAACGTAGCTAAAGAAGAAGGTAATGCATCACGGTATAATATTTAGATAATGTTGGTAATTCCATATAGAAATTGGGTTAACTCCTTCTTTAGCCAATGTTTCAGACATCATTAGTCAATAGATACATGTGTGTATAACATCCATTACATTAGGATGGACACTGTCGTGCTGTTCGAAACGTAGCTAAAGAAGAAGGTAATGCATCACGGTATAATATTTAGATAATGTTGGTAATTCCATATAGAAATTGGGTTAACTCCTTCTTTAGCCAACGTTTCAGACATCATTAGTCAATAGATACATGTGTGTATAACATCCATTACATTAGGATGGACACTGTCGTGCTGTTCGAAACGTAGCTAAAGAAGAAGGTAATGCATCACGGTATAATATTTAGATAATGTTGGTAATTCCATATAGAAATTGGGTTAACTCCTTCTTTAGCCAACGTTTCAAACATCATTAGTCAATAGATACATGTGTGTATAACATCCATTACATTAGGATGGACACTGTCGTGCTGTTCGAAACGTAGCTAAAGAAGAAGGTAATGCATCACGGTATAATATTTAGATAATGTTGGTAATTCCATATAGAAATTGGGTTAACTCCTTCTTTAGCCAACGTTTCAGACATCATTAGTCAATAGATACATGTGTGTATAACATCCATTACATTAGGATGGACACTGTCGTGCTGTTCGAAACGTAGCTAAAGAAGAAGGTAATGCATCACGGTATAATATTTAGATAATGTTGGTAATTCCATATAGAAATTGGGTTAACTCCTTCTTTAGCCAACGTTTCAGACATCATTAGTCAATAGATACATGTGTGTATAACATCCATTACATTAGGATGGACACTGTCGTGCTGTTCGAAACGTAGCTAAAGAAGAAGGTAATGCATCACGGTATAATATTTAGATAATGTTGGTAATTCCATATAGAAATTGGGTTAACTCCTTCTTTAGCCAACGTTTCAGACACCATTAGTCAATAGATACATGTGTGTATAACATCCATTACATTAGGATGGACACTGTCGTGCTGTTCGAAACGTAGCTAAAGAAGAAGGTAATGCATCACGGTATAATATTTAGATAATGTTGGTAATTCCATATAGAAATTGGGTTAACTCCTTCTTTAGCCAACGTTTCAGACATCATTAGTCAATAGATACATGTGTGTATAACATCCATTACATTAGGATGGACACTGTCGTGCTGTTCGAAACGTAGCTAAAGAAGAAGGTAATGCATCACGGTATAATATTTAGATAATGTTGGTAATTCCATATAGAAATTGGGTTAACTCCTTCTTTAGCCAACGTTTCAAACATCATTAGTCAATAGATACATGTGTGTATAACATCCATTACATTAGGATGGACACTGTCGTGCTGTTCGAAACGTAGCTAAAGAAGAAGGTAATGCATCACGGTATAATATTTAGATAATGTTGGTAATTCCATATAGAAATTGGGTTAACTCCTTCTTTAGCCAACGTTTCAGACATCATTAGTCAATAGATACATGTGTGTATAACATCCATTACATTAGGATGGACACTGTCGTGCTGTTCGAAACGTAGCTAAAGAAGAAGGTAATGCATCACGGTATAATATTTAGATAATGTTGGTAATTCCATATAGAAATTGGGTTAACTCCTTCTTTAGCCAACGTTTCAGACATCATTAGTCAATAGATACATGTGTGTATAACATCCATTACATTAGGATGGACACTGTCGTGCTGTTCGAAACGTAGCTAAAGAAGAAGGTAATGCATCACGGTATAATATTTAGATAATGTTGGTAATTCCATATAGAAATTGGGTTAACTCCTTCTTTAGCCAACGTTTCAGACACCATTAGTCAATAGATACATGTGTGTATAACATCCATTACATTAGGATGGACACTGTCGTGCTGTTCGAAACGTAGCTAAAGAAGAAGGTAATGCATCACGGTATAATATTTAGATAATGTTGGTAATTCCATATAGAAATTGGGTTAACTCCTTCTTTAGCCAATGTTTCAGACATCATTAGTCAATAGATACATGTGTGTATAACATCCATTACATTAGGATGGACACTGTCGTGCTGTTCGAAACGTAGCTAAAGAAGAAGGTAATGCATCACGGTATAATATTTAGATAATGTTGGTAATTCCATATAGAAATTGGGTTAACTCCTTCTTTAGCCAATGTTTCAGACATCATTAGTCAATAGATACATGTGTGTATAAAATCCATTACATTAGGATGGACACTGTCGTGCTGTTCGAAACGTAGCTAAAGAAGAAGGTAATGCATCACGGTATAATATTTAGATAATGTTGGTAATTCCATATAGAAATTGGGTTAACTCCTTCTTTAGCCAACGTTTCAGACATCATTAGTCAATAGATACATGTGTGTATAACATCCATTACATTAGGATGGACACTGTCGTGCTGTTCGAAACGTAGCTAAAGAAGAAGGTAATGCATCACGGTATAATATTTAGATAATGTTGGTAATTCCATATAGAAATTGGGTTAACTCCTTCTTTAGCCAACGTTTCAGACATCATTAGTCAATAGATACATGTGTGTATAACATCCATTACATTAGGATGGACACTGTCGTGCTGTTCGAAACGTAGCTAAAGAAGAAGGTAATGCATCACGGTATAATATTTAGATAATGTTGGTAATTCCATATAGAAATTGGGTTAACTCCTTCTTTAGCCAACGTTTCAGACATCATTAGTCAATAGATACATGTGTGTATAACATCCATTACATTAGGATGGACACTGTCGTGCTGTTCGAAACGTAGCTAAAGAAGAAGGTAATGCATCACGGTATAATATTTAGATAATGTTGGTAATTCCATATAGAAATTGGGTTAACTCCTTCTTTAGCCAACGTTTCAGACACCATTAGTCAATAGATACATGTGTGTATAACATCCATTACATTAGGATGGACACTGTCGTGCTGTTCGAAACGTAGCTAAAGAAGAAGGTAATGCATCACGGTATAATATTTAGATAATGTTGGTAATTCCATATAGAAATTGGGTTAACTCCTTCTTTAGCCAATGTTTCAGACATCATTAGTCAATAGATACATGTGTGTATAACATCCATTACATTAGGATGGACACTGTCGTGCTGTTCGAAACGTAGCTAAAGAAGAAGGTAATGCATCACGGTATAATATTTAGATAATGTTGGTAATTCCATATAGAAATTGGGTTAACTCCTTCTTTAGCCAATGTTTCAGACATCATTAGTCAATAGATACATGTGTGTATAACATCCATTACATTAGGATGGACACTGTCGTGCTGTTCGAAACGTAGCTAAAGAAGAAGGTAATGCATCACGGTATAATATTTAGATAATGTTGGTAATTCCATATAGAAATTGGGTTAACTCCTTCTTTAGCCAACGTTTCAGACATCATTAGTCAATAGATACATGTGTGTATAACATCCATTACATTAGGATGGACACTGTCGTGCTGTTCGAAACGTAGCTAAAGAAGAAGGTAATGCATCACGGTATAATATTTAGATAATGTTGGTAATTCCATATAGAAATTGGGTTAACTCCTTCTTTAGCCAATGTTTCAGACATCATTAGTCAATAGATACATGTGTGTATAACATCCATTACATTAGGATGGACACTGTCGTGCTGTTCGAAACGTAGCTAAAGAAGAAGGTAATGCATCACGGTATAATATTTAGATAATGTTGGTAATTCCATATAGAAATTGGGTTAACTCCTTCTTTAGCCAACGTTTCAGACATCATTAGTCAATAGATACATGTGTGTATAACATCCATTACATTAGGATGGACACTGTCGTGCTGTTCGAAACGTAGCTAAAGAAGAAGGTAATGCATCACGGTATAATATTTAGATAATGTTGGTAATTCCATATAGAAATTGGGTTAACTCCTTCTTTAGCCAACGTTTCAGACATCATTAGTCAATAGATACATGTGTGTATAACATCCATTACATTAGGATGGACACTGTCGTGCTGTTCGAAACGTAGCTAAAGAAGAAGGTAATGCATCACGGTATAATATTTAGATAATGTTGGTAATTCCATATAGAAATTGGGTTAACTCCTTCTTTAGCCAACGTTTCAGACATCATTAGTCAATAGATACATGTGTGTATAACATCCATTACATTAGGATGGACACTGTCGTGCTGTTCGAAACGTAGCTAAAGAAGAAGGTAATGCATCACGGTATAATATTTAGATAATGTTGGTAATTCCATATAGAAATTGGGTTAACTCCTTCTTTAGCCAATGTTTCAGACATCATTAGTCAATAGATACATGTGTGTATAACATCCATTACATTAGGATGGACACTGTCGTGCTGTTCGAAACGTAGCTAAAGAAGAAGGTAATGCATCACGGTATAATATTTAGATAATGTTGGTAATTCCATATAGAAATTGGGTTAACTCCTTCTTTAGCCAACGTTTCAGACATCATTAGTCAATAGATACATGTGTGTATAACATCCATTACATTAGGATGGACACTGTCGTGCTGTTCGAAACGTAGCTAAAGAAGAAGGTAATGCATCACGGTATAATATTTAGATAATGTTGGTAATTCCATATAGAAATTGGGTTAACTCCTTCTTTAGCCAACGTTTCAGACATCATTAGTCAATAGATACATGTGTGTATAACATCCATTACATTAGGATGGACACTGTCGTGCTGTTCGAAACGTAGCTAAAGAAGAAGGTAATGCATCACGGTATAATATTTAGATAATGTTGGTAATTCCATATAGAAATTGGGTTAACTCCTTCTTTAGCCAACGTTTCAGACATCATTAGTCAATAGATACATGTGTGTATAACATCCATTACATTAGGATGGACACTGTCGTGCTGTTCGAAACGTAGCTAAAGAAGAAGGTAATGCATCACGGTATAATATTTAGATAATGTTGGTAATTCCATATAGAAATTGGGTTAACTCCTTCTTTAGCCAACGTTTCAGACATCATTAGTCAATAGATACATGTGTGTATAACATCCATTACATTAGGATGGACACTGTCGTGCTGTTCGAAACGTAGCTAAAGAAGAAGGTAATGCATCACGGTATAATATTTAGATAATGTTGGTAATTCCATATAGAAATTGGGTTAACTCCTTCTTAAGCCAACGTTTCAAACATCATTAGTCAATAGATACATGTGTGTATAACATCCATTACATTAGGATGGACACTGTCGTGCTGTTCGAAACGTAGCTAAAGAAGAAGGTAATGCATCACGGTATAATATTTAGATAATGTTGGTAATTCCATATAGAAATTGGGTTAACTCCTTCTTTAGCCAACGTTTCAGACATCATTAGTCAATAGATACATGTGTGTATAACATCCATTACATTAGGATGGACACTGTCGTGCTGTTCGAAACGTAGCTAAAGAAGAAGGTAATGCATCACGGTATAATATTTAGATAATGTTGGTAATTCCATATAGAAATTGGGTTAACTCCTTCTTTAGCCAACGTTTCAGACATCATTAGTCAATAGATACATGTGTGTATAACATCCATTACATTAGGATGGACACTGTCGTGCTGTTCGAAACGTAGCTAAAGAAGAAGGTAATGCATCACGGTATAATATTTAGATAATGTTGGTAATTCCATATAGAAATTGGGTTAACTCCTTCTTTAGCCAATGTTTCAGACATCATTAGTCAATAGATACATGTGTGTATAACATCCATTACATTAGGATGGACACTGTCGTGCTGTTCGAAACGTAGCTAAAGAAGAAGGTAATGCATCACGGTATAATATTTAGATAATGTTGGTAATTCCATATAGAAATTGGGTTAACTCCTTCTTTAGCCAACGTTTCAGACATCATTAGTCAATAGATACATGTGTGTATAACATCCATTACATTAGGATGGACACTGTCGTGCTGTTCGAAACGTAGCTAAAGAAGAAGGTAATGCATCACGGTATAATATTTAGATAATGTTGGTAATTCCATATAGAAATTGGGTTAACTCCTTCTTTAGCCAACGTTTCAGACATCATTAGTCAATAGATACATGTGTGTATAACATCCATTACATTAGGATGGACACTGTCGTGCTGTTCGAAACGTAGCTAAAGAAGAAGGTAATGCATCACGGTATAATATTTAGATAATGTTGGTAATTCCATATAGAAATTGGGTTAACTCCTTCTTTAGCCAACGTTTCAGACATCATTAGTCAATAGATACATGTGTGTATAACATCCATTACATTAGGATGGACACTGTCGTGCTGTTCGAAACGTAGCTAAAGAAGAAGGTAATGCATCACGGTATAATATTTAGATAATGTTGGTAATTCCATATAGAAATTGGGTTAACTCCTTCTTTAGCCAACGTTTCAGACATCATTAGTCAATAGATACATGTGTGTATAACATCCATTACATTAGGATGGACACTGTCGTGCTGTTCGAAACGTAGCTAAAGAAGAAGGTAATGCATCACGGTATAATATTTAGATAATGTTGGTAATTCCATATAGAAATTGGGTTAACTCCTTCTTTAGCCAACGTTTCAAACATCATTAGTCAATAGATACATGTGTGTATAACATCCATTACATTAGGATGGACACTGTCGTGCTGTTCGAAACGTAGCTAAAGAAGAAGGTAATGCATCACGGTATAATATTTAGATAATGTTGGTAATTCCATATAGAAATTGGGTTAACTCCTTCTTTAGCCAACGTTTCAGACATCATTAGTCAATAGATACATGTGTGTATAACATCCATTACATTAGGATGGACACTGTCGTGCTGTTCGAAACGTAGCTAAAGAAGAAGGTAATGCATCACGGTATAATATTTAGATAATGTTGGTAATTCCATATAGAAATTGGGTTAACTCCTTCTTTAGCCAACGTTTCAGACATCATTAGTCAATAGATACATGTGTGTATAACATCCATTACATTAGGATGGACACTGTCGTGCTGTTCGAAACGTAGCTAAAGAAGAAGGTAATGCATCACGGTATAATATTTAGATAATGTTGGTAATTCCATATAGAAATTGGGTTAACTCCTTCTTTAGCCAACGTTTCAGACATCATTAGTCAATAGATACATGTGTGTATAACATCCATTACATTAGGATGGACACTGTCGTGCTGTTCGAAACGTAGCTAAAGAAGAAGGTAATGCATCACGGTATAATATTTAGATAATGTTGGTAATTCCATATAGAAATTGGGTTAACTCCTTCTTTAGCCAACGTTTCAGACATCATTAGTCAATAGATACATGTGTGTATAACATCCATTACATTAGGATGGACACTGTCGTGCTGTTCGAAACGTAGCTAAAGAAGAAGGTAATGCATCACGGTATAATATTTAGATAATGTTGGTAATTCCATATAGAAATTGGGTTAACTCCTTCTTTAGCCAACGTTTCAGACATCATTAGTCAATAGATACATGTGTGTATAACATCCATTACATTAGGATGGACACTGTCGTGCTGTTCGAAACGTAGCTAAAGAAGAAGGTAATGCATCACGGTATAATATTTAGATAATGTTGGTAATTCCATATAGAAATTGGGTTAACTCCTTCTTTAGCCAACGTTTCAGACATCATTAGTCAATAGATACATGTGTGTATAACATCCATTACATTAGGATGGACACTGTCGTGCTGTTCGAAACGTAGCTAAAGAAGAAGGTAATGCATCACGGTATAATATTTAGATAATGTTGGTAATTCCATATAGAAATTGGGTTAACTCCTTCTTTAGCCAACGTTTCAGACATCATTAGTCAATAGATACATGTGTGTATAACATCCATTACATTAGGATGGACACTGTCGTGCTGTTCGAAACGTAGCTAAAGAAGAAGGTAATGCATCACGGTATAATATTTAGATAATGTTGGTAATTCCATATAGAAATTGGGTTAACTCCTTCTTTAGCCAATGTTTCAGACATCATTAGTCAATAGATACATGTGTGTATAACATCCATTACATTAGGATGGACACTGTCGTGCTGTTCGAAACGTAGCTAAAGAAGAAGGTAATGCATCACGGTATAATATTTAGATAATGTTGGTAATTCCATATAGAAATTGGGTTAACTCCTTCTTTAGCCAACGTTTCAGACATCATTAGTCAATAGATACATGTGTGTATAACATCCATTACATTAGGATGGACACTGTCGTGCTGTTCGAAACGTAGCTAAAGAAGATGGTAATGCATCACGGTATAATATTCCAAAAATAAATCACTTTAATAATTTTGGCCGTGAAAATCTCAAATCATATCTTGGTAGTTCTTAGTCGTAGTATGATTCAAAGTCCCGGCGAGGCTAAGGTCCTGGGTTCATTTCCTAGATGCGACCAAATCCTTTTGTGTTTCAAATTTTAGTGTGAGATTCGCTAATATTGTCTTCAATATATAATATATGGTACTTGACTTAATATTGTGATACTTGGTTTAATATTATAATACTTAACTAAATGTTTTTCTATTAGACTTTTTGTCGTTTCTTATCCTAATCTTGCGTAATAGAGATTGTTAATTAGAGTTACATAGTTTATAGGCTAATGTGAACAACAATTTCATCCTTTTTTATTCAATTGTTTTGGAGGATATTGGCAGATCATATATTTTTATTTCATTTACTTAAATTTCATGTTACCTACGTTTCGTAAACTCTTGTTTCATGTTACCTATATTTTGTTAACCTATGCATTGTTCAATCTTATATTTTATATAATCTGTATATTCTTATATATTATGTAAACTCTTTATTGTTATTGTATTTAAAAAACATAATAGCATTGTATGTAAAAGCCCTATGGGCGTTTAAATAAAATAAATAAATAAATAAATTATTAAATAATACTATTCCATATCGTTTCGGAGCCAAGAAGTCGAAAGTACTTGTATGTTAAGGCGACTTCAGTTTTCTTTCAAATCAGTATGATCACACTTCTATCAAATTTCTGTTCAGTGTTTCAGGATTATTTTCATAATATATTGTGTAACTCTCCATTGATGATTGCTAAAACTATTTTTTTACAATTATTTGATTCTATAGAAATAATCATGCATTATAAAAAAAAGCTCATCATTGATATAAAATTTCGACTTGACTTTTAGCATTTGGTTGTCGCGTTTCCTGGTGTCAATCAAATCTGTTTCTTTTAAAAATATTTCAATTTTTCACATAAAAATTTTATTAAGTTTTTACGTAAATCTATGTCATTTTTGCATCCTACTGCAGAAGATTCAAACCATATAAATACTATCTTTACTAACTATCTCCCAGATAGTCCAAATGCATAATCGGGATCTTCAAAATGCATAGGTACCTACTCGTAGTTTTCTACTTAACCCTTTCAGTACCGCATTTTTACTTCCATATATTGACCACATTATAAACTTAATGACACCTTAATTATTTGAAATTATTTTGTGTGTAAATTTTTCTCTGATTTGATTTCATTTTTTTTTATTATTAAAGAGAAAAAAAACAAATCGCTCCAAAATTTGCTTGAGTGAAAAAATATTAGTTTACAATATAACAGAAATATAAAGATAACATAAACAATTATAATGGATACCAGTCCAAGCGAATCAGCCAAAAGGAATCTATAATTATATTTACAGTGTTGTAACCAGCATAAAATAACCTACACAAGCAATACGCAAAATACGGGGCGATTTGTTTAACATAATCAAGAGATATTACTTTTTTTTTGTTACCAGTACGAACTGTGGTATTAAAAGAGTTGATTATTTTTCCTTCTAATAAATAACCCATAATTTACAATATAAATTTGTTTGAAATCACTTTATTTTAGTAATTACTATTTTCTATTGGATTTGGAAGGAACCTAATTCCTGCTTAAATCAGTGGTTTCCGGACACCTTGTAAAAATTCGAATTCCATTTCTTCATATGATATTGAAATTACAGCCAACAACACGCATGAAGTGTGGAAACCAGAAACATTTTTCAAAAAAATTGCTCTCTTCGGAAATTGAATCTGCGACCTTTGTTAATTTATAACAAAAACACACCTTCAATATGTAACTGTTAAATGAGTCAGCATTGAAAGTAAACTTATGTATTTCCAGGAAACCTTGAGTGATCGGAATTACCTTCGCGTTGATATTTCGGGTAAATACTAGTTTTATGTAGCTGTCAATGTACATATAAAATATCTCACATCCTGTTCCCGAGCATTACGACACCTGTGTGACATTTTTACTTATCGTTTATCGCTATAATTTTCTAAAAGGTTGATGATTATAAGAGTATAAGTCATTTTAATAGTATTCATAAAAAATAATTTATAAAAGCTTTCAACAGTCTAATACTTGAAAATAAAATTGAGGAAAACAAAAATAAAATCAGACACAAAATTACAAAAAGGATTGAAGAACAAAAAAGACAATATTACCAAAATTTCATTACATAAAATAATAAAACCTTCACGTAACACACAAAACCAATATAAAATACTCATCACTCACAAACACACAACATATTATATAAATATACAGATTTTTTAAACTTTATTTTATTTTATTTAACTTTAATTTTTAATCTATGTTTTTAGTTTAAATTTATCTTAATCTTATGTTTTTTTTCTTCATCAATGTTATATATTTTTTTTCTATAAATGTATTATGTATATTTTTTGTTATAAAATGGAGGCCTCAGCACGGGTAAACCACCCAGTGAGGCCAACATTATTAAATTGTAATAAGAAATGTAAAAAATTGCACAAAAATAATAATAATATGGAATAAAGAACAAAAAAGGCAACTTTACAAAAAAAATATCTTAAAAGAATAAAAAATATACCTACATAGTTACACATTATACACAACCATACCAATAGATACATACATACTGCTTAGTTATACAACTGCCTTAAATTTTTTATTTTTTACTAAATTCGTTTAGTTTATAATAATTTCAACACAGTCCGTTTTGTTAACATACATAATTTGTCACATAAAATTATAAAATCGGGGCCTCAGCACGGGCAAAGAACCCAGTGCGGCCCAATGCATAAATAAAAAAAAATATACATATATTTCACTTTAATCAAACGATTTATTTTGGGTCTAAGTGGATTAAAACAAAATTTATTGCGTTTTGGGTTATTTTAAAACCTTTTTCCATGGAAATTACTTTATGAGCTGAAATTAATTGTTCCAAATGTAAGATATGCAGGCGCTAGAACTCATCGTTTGAGTGGTTTTGCTGCTTAGACACATAAACAGATTTAGATTTCTAGATAAGATGAAATATAAAGAAAGGTTATTTTTAATTTTTGGTAGTAAATTATGAGAGATGCGGCAGACACTTTTACCGCAGTTCAACGCTTTCTAACAAAATGTACGAGCTTATTGCACATGATTTGATACGAAAAGTAAAAGCAGTAATGAATACAAAGTTATTTATTTATTAATCAACGCCCTCGGGGCTTTTACATATGCATATTAAGAAATATACATTATTTATTGTACATAACTGAATTGCTTCATTGACAACATTTTATATTAGTTTAAAGATAAATTGAACATGTCCATTGACTTGGTATAATTGTTTCACTCCATTAGTATTCTGGGCAAAGAGAAATACACATGGTAGTTAGTGCCAGAATTTCTGCACTGAAATAAATCCTGACTTCTAGTATTACGTTGTGGAATCCGGAAGCTTATCAATTCTAGCAATACCGGACTATCAACTAAATCATTTAGAATTTTATATAGAAATACCTAGTCAGCGAAAATTTTTTTGTCTGACAAATTGAGCATAGTCATATAATTTAACAGAGTGTTGGAGTTCAACATAATTGCTGGAATACCCATTTTTTAATTTATAAAACGTAAGAATTTGTTTTGTATTCTTTCAACATGCTTGTACATGTATATTATTATATATTAATGTGGGTTCCAGACAGGAGAATTGTACCCATGTTGACTTCTTACAGGCAAAATATAACAATTTAATACACTTTAAATTGTTAAAACTTCTGGTTAGTCTATTTTTAAATCCCAACATTTAAAACCCTTATTACAGATTTCTGTTATGTGGTTAACAAGTGAAAGATTTGATTGAAAAGTGATGCGTAAGTCTTTGATTTGTGTTAATGTCTCGAGAGCATTGTTATTAATGTTGTAATAAAAAATCACTGGATTTTTTATTCGAGAAAATCTAACTATTTGAAATTTTGAGATTTTTAAGTAAAGTTTATTTTCATTACACCAAATTAATAATAAATTATAACGAGTGTAATGGCGAAAATTCAACCAAAAATCACGTGCGAAAACATAATGTTTTGAAATTAAATGATGTCGAACATTATATCATGTTGAAGTTAGGTATTGTTTTATAAGAACGGATGGGATTACTGACTTGGGCCATTATTATTCAAAACCTTTCATGGCTTATTTATTCACGGTATGCGTGCCTACTTTAAAATGAGCGATGTGTTTTCCCAATTTCGTGATTTTGCGTAAAGTTCGTCATAAAGTCGTGATTGCGTTATGTCATTTAACACTTTTTATCGTCAATCAATCTTGCTATTAATAGACTAAAAAACGTTTATTCAAATTTTCTATTCATTTTATTGGGATTAAATCATTCAAGAGATCACTGAAGAGTTGAACAAACTTGATGTTTGTGAAGCAGATGAGAAGTGTTAATAAATTCCCTCAAGGCCCATGTCATTTTAGAGAATGCTGTGTGAGGGGTCTTTTGAGGAGAGGAAGCAGTGAACATGTGTCTTGATGATACCCATGTTGCAGGAGGGAGAAAACACATTTCTGAGACGTAAAGTAAACGTTTGGGGCGCATTTGGCTTGTTTCCCGACTACGCAACGGTGCTGGAGGTCTATAACCCTAGTTCCTTGGAGCACCTTCCGTTGAGATGCCAGCAGAACAAGTGCAGCATTCCCACTTGACGCTTATATGCTCTAAATATTGTCAATCAGTTTAGATAGGGGAATCTTTCAAATTAACCGCACTGTTTCTGCACAGATTCAAGGATGACAAAAATATTTTGGGGCTCCAGACCAGAGGTGGCTGCTGAATTCAACGGTGGAAAACACTCGCGATTTGTACAGGCTTGGCAGTTGTTTATTATTAAAGTATCTGGGGGCCTTGTGTAGTAAGCCTTGCTTCTGAGAGGTTAATTTGACTCTGGCTTTTATGGGCACTGGTCACTAAACACGACTAAAGCAATTTCAGGTAACATTTCGACTGTGAATAGGAAATCTGGCTTCCTAGAAACTGGGCGTCTAGCAGATTTTTCAATAGTGACCAGCAGCAAATCGCGAATGCAACCCTATGCAAATCTCGAATACGCCTAACAATTGAATTGTTTATACCAATTGCCATATCTAATACACAGACGCAATGTGGGCATGCTGAGTCTGATTTACAGGTATTTTAATAGAGCCTGCTCTAAGAAGCTAGCAGCATTGATCCCCTGTGCACCAGAATTCGACGTAGGTACACGAACCGAATACGCGTTCACAGTTGATGTTGAGTTCATGAAAACGGGCCGCTTGTTCGACTCGCTTTCGTGTAAAAAGGTTCGTTTGTGGAACGAGCTACCGGCATCTGTTTTTCCTCCTTCATATAATCCGGGCTTCTTCAAAATCCACATTAATAAATCCTTTTCTAAAGTTCCTACCCAATACGTCTCACCACAGCGCCCTTGAGGTGATTTTGCCTAAATGAGTGGTGACATAGCCCTCCTGTGCCTTTTACACTGTAAACTCTTGTGAGGTGTCGCATTAAAAAATAAAATGAATGGTCCCTCACTAGGGTGATACTGAGAGCATCTATTACACTAATTACTAAAATATATCCTTAATATGAAAGTTAGCCTCATAAATTCAAATTTCGCAATCTTCATCTTTTTAACATTAAAATTTTTCAAGATGATACCAGTTAATACTAATTAGAATATTAAAAAATGTTTAATGAATGATATTTTTTACAGAATTTAACATAAGATTAGTGAAGTGTGCACCTGCGTTTCAAGGTTACGGGTTCAAATAATATGTTCTTACACAATCAATACAGCTTTAATAACAAAACAGCTTTTCGAAATATCTATCGAGATACATTTGCAAAATACACGTATGATGCAAAACTTGTCTTTTTTAAAGAAAATTTTACAAACTCAAGGCGTCAAATTATTCTTAACCTTATGCACGCCGCCGTATCGAATATGAGATTGTGACGGCGAGGCGTGCCATATATGTGATTGTATCATATATGATCCATGATGTTACGTTAACGGGACAATCTGAACATTTTATTAGACTGAACTACTCTTAAACTTTAAGGCGATGCACTACGTCGTGTAATATTTAAAATCTAGCCGCTATCAATAACACCCCTTACGTAGATGGCGATAAGGTTTAAATCCCCGGTTAACACCATCCGCCTTTTTAATTTATGCAAGAAAAAAACGTGGCCAAAAAGTGGCTTTTATTTTATTTTCAGTCATTTTTAACTTAACTTTCAACTTAATTTGTAACATTATAAAATAAAATTATAACAGAAAATGGGTTCGTAAGTAAGAGATTTCGAACTTTAAAGCAGTTTTCATAGGCCTTATACATTATTTTTTACTAGGCTTATAAAAAGACTTATCTAAAAAATACTCGATTATTTCAAAGGCCAAGACGTATTCTACTCGCAGTATTTAATTAAAGCATCTGAAACATTTCTAGGCGACCAAATTTTCAAACCAAAAACACATGATTTTGCATTAATACGTATTGCATTGCCTTAAACACATTTACGGTGTCCAACATCATGCGATTATTATGGAGGAGAAAGAGCAACACGGCTAAATATCCCAAAAAACAAATAATACAATGTCAAACAACTTTAATTATTTTAAACGTATTAAAATCGTAAGTACAGTCGTACACAGCTGTTATCGGAACAACTCAACACAATGACAATTCAGCACACCCTTAAAAAGTGATATAAAGTCATGGAAAGTGATGAAACAGAAAATAGGTTACGGAGGTAAGGTTTATAAGATATTTTTTTAACTTTTAGTGAATTTATATCACTTTTTAAAGGTGTGCTCAGAAGAAAGGCGTGTTAGAATATCATGGAACTGTAAACGCAAGCGGCAAACCCGTGAAAAATCACGGAATATTATAATTGTAAGATTGATAATTGCTTGTTAACTAAAAAGCACAGACCATTGAAAAATCATGATATCTGACTTTACTTGCCAAAATTAACCCGAAAGAAATTGAACAAAAGAAATACACAATTCAAATACTGAATTAATATAATTTTCTGTTACATAAAATTATGTTACTTTATCGCTTGTCTGGATTACATTCAAAACAAATCCGAGTTCATTGAACCAGGGTTACAATCACTCACAGAGTGACAAATCCGTAACCAAAATTAATTAATTTGATAAAGAGTTCAATTTTTGAATCAATTGTCACTGTTGAGCATAATTAATTGTCAATAAATTAAACTACCACAAATTTACTTTCGCTAATTTACTGTAACACATTATTATTTTACAATATACTCGTATGTAAAATACTTGTATTGGCAGCCCGGAAATTCAAGAAAGGCAAGCAAAAATAAAATTATATGTACTGATAAGAAATACTTGTTTTGAACTGAATATGTCCAGAACATTCCCTAATTGTTGATTTAGGGAATGTTCTGGACATATTTAGTTCAAAATTACGTTTTAGTGATGGTTTCATGTAAAACCCACGATAAAGTAAATAAATAAATAATAATTGCACGTGCAGTATGTGCACAGTATAAAGGAAACATGATATCAATTCTTTTGAAGAACAGATAAAACTTTGTCTATACACATCAACACAAATGATCAACTCGATGAATTAATTTGATCGAATGCCGGGAAAGGTTAAAACGATATATTTAACCGAAATGACAAATATACCTAACCAATTCCAAGGAAATAGCATATATTGGTGAATCGAACGATTTGGTAGAAACAGGTTGGTGTTTCTGTTAACTAATATGCATATTTATTCAACACATACATTCATAATCGACCGTAATAGGTTTAGCAATGGTTCGTGTGACCAGTGACCTTTTTCGGGGAAACTGTCCCGGAACATTATTATGCTAGGTCACCTGAATAACTTCATAAGTACAACATTAAATTGCAACATTTAATAATTTAAGACAGTATTATAGTAGCTACTTTCAAACGACAACGTTTCCCCATCTCGTTTTCCCACCCCAAAGCAGAATGTGTATAACTCTTGATGAAATTTTGCACACTTACGTTCAAAATAAGAGGAAAATTACTATTTACTTTCTAAAAACCCTGCGTAGAGCTTGACAAGTTTGACACTATTGATAGATATATACATGTTTACTACATTATACTGTAATGAATTGGCTGGAATTATATTAATAGGTACCACGTTCGTAGAAACGTTAATGTAACCATATTGTTCTCTTAATAAATAGGGTTTTTATTTTGAATAGCCCGCTATTTCGGTAGATGTTACTTTTGAAGCTGTCATTTTTTAACATTTAACAAGTAGAAACTACGCCATTAATAAAAATGGCACGATACACGCTTAGATTGGGTCCTTGAAATGCGTGAAAATGATCCGAAATTCCATCGAAAAATCATCTTGAGTGATGAGGCCCATTTCCACCTCGTTGGCATCATCAACAAGCAAAATTGTCGCATCTGGGGCTCGGAAAACCCAAGAGTTATTGTTGAAAAGCCTCTCTATCCTCAACGTGTGACTGTTTGGTGCGGTTTATGGTCCGGCGGGGTCATTGGACCTGACTTTTTTCGAAAATGAGGCTGGAACAACAGTTACGGTGAATGAATTGCACTATCGAGAGATAATTAATGATTTTTTATGGCCGGAATTGGATGGTATTGATCTGGACAACGTTCACTTTCAACAAGACGGCGCTACGAGCCACACAAGCAACAAAAGCATTGATCTTTTACGATTGAATATGAAAATAACACCTCTTATTGGAAAACCCTGTATAATCTTTGTGCTATTTTTATTTTTATTATTTTGTAAAATTATTAACCTCAACACAGGCTTGTCCTATTGAGATTAAAAATTCCAACGTAAAAAAAGATACAATATTAAGAAACAATAAACAATGAAGATATTGACTTCTAAGAAATTATTGGAAATTAACTTATGATTATTGACATATTTTGGCAAGTTTGCAAAAACGTTTTGTGCAATCGCTTGTGCCAAATTTATAGGTGAATTCATTGACTTTAAACCGCAGTAAGCAGTTTCATGTGTTTCCATATTAATATTTAGAGGAATGGTATCAATTGTATAATATCGTTAATGTGACACCAATCGCTCGAGTGGATAAAAAAGGAGAAAGTAGAAGATTAATTTGGGCATTTGAGAGGTTACAGATTTAGTTATGGGAGTCTCAAAATGGAATATGATCTCAGTCGAGATTAGCATATAACCTTTGCAACTTTATAGAAAGGTCGTAGTTAGAGGGCTTGGATATGTAAGGTCTGAAGGGGGCTTCCTCACAAAATGCTGGCGGAAATTCTGAGCGGACGACGACAGTTATTAGCCACTCTACGCTAAGCTGCTGTTTTAAATTTACTAAACATAGACCATTAAGGAATGCGATTATTTGTAAGTTTTATTGTTTTTAATGTAATTACTGTATAAGAGTCCTAATTGCTCCCAATTGATCGGGAACCAGTGAGACCATGGTAAGAGGGGAAGGGAATGGGAAAGATGAAGGTAAGGAGGTATCTGGCTGTTCACAAAACACGGCTAAATCCATTTCATTGGTGATCTTACATCAGGGCCATACTGAGAATATCTTCCACTCTGGAACGTGCCGAAAGTATACTAAATATTATTTTAGAAGTCGGGAATTTGGTTAGTTTCCGCTTCCAAGATTTGCATTCATTCGTTATCGAAAACAAAAGTAAAATTTAAATAAATAAATTAAAAATAAATCTTTTACATTTTTTTCCTTTCACCGTTTTTTTTCCTAAATTACAAATAAATTTCCATGACTTTCGATAGCATGGAATTATTACATAAAAAGCATACAAATTGATAGCACTTATAATTTGATGAACTTTTATTGTAGAATTTCAAAAGGTAATATCACTTTCATTGGGTGCATAGTATCTTGAGTGTATAAAAACTAACGTAATCACATAAATGACTTAAATCTCTCCATTTAAGGCGAACACTACGTAGTCATCCAAAATCATGTGTTTTTGGTTATAAAATTTGGTCGTGTTGAAATATTTCAGATGTTTTAATTAAATTTTAATACTGCGAGTAGAACATTTCTTGGCCTTTTAAACAGCCAAGCGATTTATTTTATTTTATTTATTAAAATAAATAAATTAATATTACTTAGCAAACATAACATTTCTTTATTTATTTATAATATAAACATCATATAAAATCATGAACAAAACATTAAGATTTGAAGTAAACATTTTTTATAAGTTTAAAAAAATATATATATCAGGCCTATATAAACTGCTTTAAAGTTCAATATTTCGAAATTACGAAGCCATTTTTCATTTTGATTATATTGTATAATGTGGAAATTTAAATAAACATAAAAAATTTAAATGTTTGTGCCTTAACTTCGCAAAATATAATAAAACATATAACGTTGCACAAATCAAAACAGGCGGCTGGTGTTAAGTCGAAGCTCAATGCCAAATCACTATTTTGATTAATCTTTATAACGAATTGGTGTACATTATGAATACCACAAAATATGCTTTAGATAAATTGTAGGTATTCCTATCGCTTTGCTTGAGTAGAATACAAATAAAAAAATAAATTACTCAATAAAAAATTAAATGCAAACTACTACAAAAAATATTTTTTCAATATAAATGTATGAACGCGTAAAGGAAACAACTTTTAAAAAATACAGTTTTATAGCTAAGACCTGTGACAGTTTCACTTGATTAACTTTTTTGCTTCCTTATAAAATTATTTACAAAATAAGTAAAAACTAGTTTTTTGCTTGAAATCGATCGTTTCTAGACTCCGTTTGCCAAGCGATTTTAATGCCTATTACCTAAGGTATAAGGTATACCAAGAATATACACATTTTTGGCTTTTAGCTTCCTCTTAAGCGGGAATTTAAATCTCATCACCCTCTGCACAAGGAGGGTTATTGTTAGCGATCCGATTCCAAAGGTTACGCATTCCAAACGACATTATGTAAAAGCCAGTTAATGTGTGTTAAAATCGAAAAGTGATAAAAATGAACGCCAAATGCCAGTTAAGAAAATATAAAAATCTTTTATGCAACACTTTCAATGTACGTAGTTGAACGTAATGGTTTATGAGCATTGAAGATTTTAAATAAAAAAAAAGTTTTTTTAGTATGATAAGTCTATTTTAAAACGGAGTATTGAACCATCCTACCCAGTAACTGAAGTCGACAACTCTACCAGCCTCGCCAAATGCCGAATGGGTAGGACCGACATTTATTTCGTATTTTAAATACTGTAATTTCATCCGTTTTCAAGAAAAATCGTATATGTCCACGAGTGGGTATGTGATTGCCACCAAATGTTGATAGAATGCATAGACAACGAGTTTCAGCTCAATCGAAGTGGGTTAATTTTAAGATTTAATTTTTTTTCTACTTTAAGAGAAAGACAAACTGTCAATATATTGACAATATTTGAAAATCTCCTACTGCCACCCACAGTAAGCGGAAAATGTTGGTTAAGTTGTGATGGAGGACTTAGCCAGCCGAGGAATTAAACACACTACGCCTAGGTGAGACTCAAACGCGATGCCGACTCAGCCACTGACCAGTCTTCATTATATTTATAATTAAAATATATGTATTAAACACAGAAATGAAATTGATTGTAATATTAATATAAACTTTCACAATTGTTGTTGGTAAACAAAAGTTGTTTAAAATTTTCAAAACGCTAAAAACGTATCACTAGTTTTTACCACGTATTTAACAGTAAAAACTACGAAATAAATTTACAAAATCTTTATTTGTAAACGGGAAAAATGTGCTTTTTTGACGTATTCACAGTAGTAACATAGAAATGGTGCACTATTAAACGTAACAAGAACATAATATCACTGTTTAAAAACATAATATCACTGTATACAGAAATCTCAATCGGAATTAAAAAAATAATAAAAAAAACTTACGAATTTCGCGGTCATCGTAAATTTGATAAGACTCTGTCAACAGCCTCCACGACACTAGAGCCTCTCAGAGTTCACCTTGTAGCTTTTATACTTCGGGATCTTCTTCACATGATAGCTCACAGCTCATAGCGACCGCAACTGACTTCCAAAATAGGTGTCCTTTTGTCATAAATTAAATGTGGTCAGATTTCTGTAATTCATATTTTGTAAGAGTGATTTTTAAAAGACAAAATTTGACGGGGATTTAAATGATGCTACATAATTTCAGAATTTTTAAAATTATGGCAATCTGATAAAACGCAGTGTTAAAATTAAATATTTAGAAAATATATACCGTTCACCTATCCAGATGTCACTGGTTTAAATCCTGGCATGCACAAGAAAATTTTATTTGATTCATTTATGTATTTCCAGTGGCGGCTCTTGGTGTTTTTCACTGGAGGTTCAGAATATCAAGAGAAATTATTATGTTTTTATGATTATTTCATCGATTGTATAGATTTCTCTCACTTTTAATTTCAAGTCCCTTATCACAGCAACTCGCATTATTTTTTGTTTTGAAAATAACACTATATTTCGCCATTGTACAATATTAATAACTACGTAAAAATCATTAAATGCAACTGCTTTATTGTCAAAAACCTAAACCAAACTAGAAAGAGAAAGAGGAATCCAATATTGCATTATTAGCGACTTACTATAAACTACAAAAGAACAATAATATTTAACTTGCCTTTATGTAGTTCAAATCCGGCATCAAATTGTGTATCGCGGCGCACAATGATTGTCTTGTTTTGGCGTATGTTAGAAGATTTCACCGTCAGGGGGATTGTGTTGTTTTGTTATTTTATGTATAAAGTATTTTGTGCTGATTCTATAACGCACAGTATGAGAATATCGGGTTGTTTTTTGACCGTATTTTTCGGTCACGTTGATTTTACAGGCAGAATTTGAATGGCGCGCTGTTTATAATGTGTTAATTTTATTAGACAATACAAGTTTGTCTCAAAATCTCGTCTTTATAATGGGGTACACTGTACAAACGCGCTTTAGAGAAAACCAGGTACTTCCCCACCTTTTTCCCATCTCGTTCCCCTCCCCGCTACTTCAGCGTCACAACATAATAATAATGTTCTAATTGCCTAATTGGCGATGCCAAAGTCTCACTAGTTCCACAGGATTGGGAGAAGTAGGTACTCTCACGCGGTATTGACATAAAAAACGTGAAAACAGCATTTTTTATACATTGACTCCACATGGGAAAACCCGAGAAAAATAATTTCCCCCGTATCTGTCATCTTTGGGTTATGTTGTGTCTAGGGCAAATACAGTTAAAGAATAACCCGATATTCCCATGCTGTGCGTTATAGAATCAGCACAAAATACTTCATACATAAAATAACAAAATAAGGAAAGGAATGAGAGGAAGTTCGGAGAAGGAAAAAGGCATTAGCGGTAGAAGGAATCTGGGGATCAGTGTGTATAGGAGTGACGTATGAATCCATCCCTCCCACCGGTACAAAGGCATTGAGTCTGGAGAGTTCGGCTGGAGAGGTCAAAGGGTCTCCCCTAACCGGCCTCTCCCTACGCGGACTCGTCCGCCGTCAATACCTGTACAGAAGTCACCCTTGCCAAATAACCAAACGTAGCGAAAAACTTGGGATGACCTATACCAGAAGTGTTGGCTATCCAATAAATCTATATATACCCATCTCCCAAATTATAATTTAAGTCACAACTGCCAGGAGTCAACGGCTCTATGTCATCCCAAAATAGGGCAGGTTGTGAGACTGGAAGGAGAAGGGAAGGGAAATACTGGATAGTAGCTCAGTGGAAAAATGCGTCGGGTTCAAAAGTAGTAGAAGTTATCGGTATTAATTTTAGGTTATTATACCGTGTTGCGCTTCCTCATTCTTTAGCTTGAAACGTTGGCGAACTAATAACACGGCATAATAATCTAAAATTAATCACAATAATACTTTTGGGGGTGAAAATCACAAAGCATATCCTTAGTAGGAGATTTTAAAATATTTTGAAGTTATTCGTAACCCAGGATTATTTTTCTTACTTTAAAAAAAGAGATCGATAGTGAAAAGGGAAAGGTTGGGTTAGGTTACCTTGCTATGAAGATCTGATCTTTCTTTCTCACCTTCATAAAATCTCCAAAATCAGGAATGTCGCTGTTCCATCGTTTCCGGGTAGTAAGATTTTTTTTACGATGTCCGACTTAAAAAAAACGCGTGAATTAAGATGACAAACAGGTGTGTAAGAACTTCGACCAGCGTGTTAAATTCTGGTTTGGAATAATTGACAAAGCCTTCAGAAATGTTTGTCTTACAAGTCAAACACATCACTAATAAACTTTATTATTACATACTTCTGATACTTGCAATTCCGGAGGGAAGACAAACACAGGGTCGCATCAGACTTCGTCCAGTTTCCACATGGATTAGGGATGAAAAAGGTCGTGTTCTATTTTGGTACCGATTTATGTACAGTTTAAGATGGCAGAAAAATAAAGTATCAGGCCTGTAAAAACGGCTTTAAAAGTAAAAAATCTCCCTTTTCGGTTATTGTTTTATTGTATAATGTAGCAGATTAAGTTCTATGGATCCTAAAACATTTAAATATGTGTACTTAAACTTTGAAAAATAAGCTGTTAAGATGTTAAGCGGGAATTTAAACCTTCTCGCCATTTACATAAAGAGTGTTGTTGTTTGCGGTCCGGTTCCGAATTTTAAACGACGTGTGCATCGCCTTAACATTAAAATTATGGCGTATTAATTATTTTATTACTCATCCACGGAAATCGAACTTGAGACCTTCGATCGCAAGTCAGCTTTCTTTGCTCTTTCCGCTAAACCAAAGAGTAGCGTTGGGTTCATGACCCATTTTATTAATAGCGGGAGCCATGGTACCGGCTCAATATTTTCTTACGACTCAAACGGTCGTTGTTTCCGACTTTTCGAACGATCAATATCAGGCTCCGATTAGCCAAGTGATTTGTTCAGTAACATTCGATTCGCCTTTTTCCAAACATCTTCACCGTTGATTATCTTAAGTGGCCCCGGCCACTTTTATAGACAGTAAAATGACATCAAAGTTAACATTTTCAAAGTTAAATTAATATTGACGAATTAATTATTGTATTTTTTTTAAATATTGTAATACATAAACCGAAATTTTATATATTTATAAACAAAAGTATGTAACATGTTAAAAATAAAGTGTTAACTTGACTTTAATGCCACCGCGTCTTGTATCGTCGGGAGTGTTTTTCAGTTTTTCACTAGTCATTTACTGAGGCAAGCTTAATCTAGTAGTTTGGCTTCCTTAAATTAGTTAATCACTCAGTCGTTACATTTCCGTTGGAAAGAGCGTAGTTGTGCGTTTGAGCAGTGTTGAGTTAAAATTTCGCCTCAACAGTTAAGCGGATTGGGAACAACGGTCGAAAGAGTCGATTCAATTGAACGATGGCTCAATTGAAAGGAAGCCGTGAGCTCAGAGCGTATTGAGAATACTGTGTTCGCCCGATAGGGCGGCTCCCCGAATAAATTATCACACGACTCTTGGTACCAGTATGCCACTCCCCCTCGTACCAAGAGAAGAATAATATGATATGTAGGTAGTAGACGTAGGTTACGCCGTTTACGTTTCTGAATATGTAACCCTCTTTTAAATATTTTCCCACTCAACTGGTCTTTCCCGTCTAACGATAATGTAATTCCTAATTCTGATAAACCCCGCCCACTCTAACCCCTCCCCCCCTTCCACTTCTTCTTTCCAATTGTAATCTATATTTAATTTTTGACTTCGGAGTATACTTCCTCCTGATGAGGTGAACTTTGTTCATGTAACATGTAGAGCTTGTACGTAATTAAGTGATGTAAACAAAGTTATTTGTTTTTTTTTTCGGAATAACTTTATTGGGTAAAACCTCAAATTGTAATATTTAATTATTGAAGACAATATAAGCGATTTTTAAACGAAAATCAGAAAAGAATACGGTCACATCTAGGACTCGAACCCAGGACCCTTGTCTTGCCGGGACACTGCTCTACCACTGAGCTAATGGGACCCTATCCCCCTCGGTCACTTTTAACTGTATCATGCTTCGAATAAGAACTACCAACATTGTCTTCATTTTTTCAACGCACATTTTTATTGGCAACTATCTTTATGTATGATCTGTTTGTGTACGAACACAAAGAACGCGTGTTTCGGCTTTCAGATTAGCTGGCGAGTAAGCGGCCGACTGGCGCAGGCGCGCCGACAAGAATGTTTGTATCTAAACGTGTGAGAACGCACATAGTGAAGGCAGGTTCAGATTTATGTCCGCGCGCTGGCTCGCCGAGAAGCTTTAGCGGAATGAATTCTTAATTCCGGCTCGCCGGTGCGGCCGGTTAGTGAAGCTTGTTTTGGAAGCTAGTGTCAAAACATAAATAAACAAGTCCTGTCAAAATGAGCGACTTACTAATTGCTGCTGTTTTTGACAAATCGCCGATCTGGGATAAAAGAAGTTTACATAGCAACAGAAATGTTGTCGACAAGTGCTGGAAAGAAATTAGTAAGGATATGAATGAAAACGGTACGAACTAAGAAAATTTTATAATAACCTCAAATGTCACGAGTGAAATAAGGTATATTTAAAAAATCTTTCTTCGTCCGCCTTAAGCTCACTAAACAAGTGATGATATTCACCATGACTTTTTCTACTACTATTAATTGGATGAATACCAATTGTTTTATTTCTTAATTTCAAGAAAGAATTCTACAAAAGTAAAAAATCTTCTTCCGACGAGTTTGACATTTTGTTAAAACTGACAGCTGCTATCAGGCTACCGCGCAAATGGCGCGGATTTTACCGGCGTTCTATGTGTCCACAACTCGGCGCCTATCTTCTCCGGCGGACTCAGGCACTGAGTGCTGGTAATCTGAAAACCGAAACACGCGTTCTTTGTGTTCGTACACTTTCACTGTAGAAAAAGGTATATTTTTCTGTTTCAGATTTTCGTTTAGAAATCGCTAATATTGTCTTCAATAATTTAAAGTTATTTGTGTTTGAAATAAAGTTTAACAGGATTACATTATTTTATCTATTTCCGTTGTAAATCAATGCATATGTACGCAATAAAATGTACACATTATATTTATTTATTTATTGGACAATTTGTATAGCGCCGCTTTTGTGAGATATCATCTCAGGGGCGCTATATTATAATAATCTATTTACACTATATACTCACCCTCTCTCTGTGAATGACCTAATATGTATCTATTAAATGTAACTGTTGTTAGTATCACTTAAACTGGGCGAAGCCCAACTAAGTGCTGCCTGCAGGGCCTAGCAGCAAAAAACCCGCGGAGCGGGTTTTTAACTGCTATTAATAATTAATACCCGGATAATTTTAATTGCTCTATTTTTCAAAAATATCTCCTAATAAAAAGAGTAACCGTTCAATTGAACCGTTTTGTATGGTTTACCGGGAGTCGTAAGAAATATTACTCATCAAAAAGAGCTAGCTCAATTGTGCCGCTCGCTCACGAACGACTCATCTCTACCGCAGAGGTCATCTTCATATCATTGTAATTGTGTGAACATACACAATTACCATCACAAAAATGCCAAAAATCGGAAAAGCGTTAATGCTGACCTTTCGATATGCAAACAAACCTCTAGCCTTTAGACAAATGTAAATCTGTTTATTTATAGACACGTTTATTAATAAACACACCAAAGGGCGTCCTTGACCTTGACTAGATATCACTAATTATTAATAAGTATTGGCCCTGTTAAAAAGCATCAACATTATAATTTTATAAGATAAAAACGATTTCTTTACCATAATTTTATGAAAAAAAACTATTATTTTCTGTTTTAATTGCTTTCATCAGGTTTATTATTTGCGCTACAATGTATTAACGTGAAGCCACATTGCAAAAATCACATGTCATATTGTAATAGCGGAAAAAAGTAGCCTTATGTTATCGAGAACCTCGAAAAAAAATCTATGCCTATGTCTTTCGCCTAAGCGGCCTTTTTCATTGAAAACTTAAATTTATTTGAGGCCAGCATCCCCAACTAAACTTCATATTTATTTTCTTAATCAAAAGATATTGCCAATATATAGTACGGATTTGTGCTATTTTATTTATTTGTCTTTTAAATTGTGATATATAGGCAATTAAAGAATTAAATTTTGCATGATTTTAGAGGCAAATTTGGCATTTTTTTGTGAGCTATCTGTTATTATTAAAAAAATAATCTTTGCTCTGCCAACTGTAGAAAAAAAATTGTCCAGCCTAATTTTTTTAAAATTTCTTTATTTTTCCCAATTTTTACATTAATTACATACAATATTATATAAATCAATACGAATAATGGGAGCCCACTAAGGCGCAGCCTGTGCGTGGTTAATATATTTAAGTTATTATACAATATATATATAATTATACAATTATATAGTATTATTGTACCTAGAAATAAACACACTGTGGGCATATAAAACAAAAACAAGATTACATTTTGTTTAAGCGGTTTGTATAAAAAGTGTTTACAATAGTGTATAGTGAAGTTATAAGTGTTTAGTGTGAATAAATAAATAATGGTAAACATAAATTGATACAAATTAAATAAAAAAAATTCAACTGCTGTATCGAAAAGCCATAATTTTAACTCTTTTAAATATTGAGGAAGTTTAGTAATCACTTGATTATTAGAATTGATTGATTTATTCTTCTTTATAGATTGAAAGTACGAGGAATGTAAAGGTAATATAAATAATTATGGTGTAAACAATCAGGTTTCATCTTATGAAATACGAGAAGTTGCGATTTGCTGAAGTTCTTAGAAGGAATTAAGGGATTCGGGAGATTCCCTATATTTGAAACCGGACAAGTCGGTAACCTTGTCTACTGTGCCTTGTAAAACATCTTGAACACATTGAACTGGTACAAATTAGGGGAAAGCTGAATGTTTGCAGGTTGATAGGACCTACTGTAGGGAATATTTTCTCTAAGTCTCCACTCCTCCCCTGCTTGGTTCCTCCATTTGCTACCCCAAATATTGAAAAAACCTAAAATAAAATATAAATTTTGTAAAATTGTGATTTGAAGTTTGTCTTTGTCTGAGGGAATTCGCAAAAAGGCTTGCAACAGACTATTAGCAAAATTTAATAATAGTTTAAATAATATGTAACATTGCTTACTTTATTTAACAACCTTTTTAAGAACCTCAACTCCAAAAGGACTATTTTGAAAAATATTCCCTGCAGTAGGTACTATTAACCTACAAAAATTCAGCTTTCCTCTAATTTCTTCCAGTCAGTGTCGATTTTTATTGACTGGGCTAAAAAGGCATTTTCTCAGACCATGATGGCGTTTCCCAGACAGGCAAACCATCTAAGCGCCCATTTCATCATTTTACTCACTACGATTACACCAGCCTTGAAATCTTTGCAGACCTTCACATTTCCACACGGACGTCATAATTTTACCACACATAAGTCTCAGACATCACATTTCTACAGAATTCAGTTTATTATGTCACCGTTTAAAAGAGATAACATCTTTGATGCGATAATTTAGTGTTGTTATAACATTTCAGTAAAGTACGTCGTGGGTAATTTTAAGTGAGAACATCAGTTTTGCAATAAGGAAGCAAATTCTACAAAAAATATGTTCTACTTCAATTTCTTTTAAAATAAAGCAAACACTTTAGGCAAACATATTATACATTAATGAAAAACGCCTTTTCTTAACATCAACATTTTTTTTAATATACTGGAAAAATCAGGATTAAATAAAAAAAACCAAGTGTTTTTTTTCAAATACTATGAGAGGTTTCTTCGTATTGTGATTTTTTACAACTACCGAGTAAATTGAGTAAATTTTTTTTTAATAATCCAAAATTCAAATGGAAATACCCATTCACATTATTTCTGTACTCCCGTATATTTTTCTTGATTTCGCGTTAAAAAAAAAAATATATATATATATATTTTGACGTAAAAACATTGTAGCGTCCGTATATCGGACGCTGTAAGTCGGTGGACGCTACAATGCTATGGAGTTTTTAGGGGTCGGACGTAACAAATGCAGCGGGATATATATATATTATTCGAATACGGGACATTTCTAGCACTTTATTTCTAAACTGTTGAATTTTTTGTCGACTTTAGGTGTATGTTTATGATTTTTTTCCATTTTTTTTATTTATAATACAAAATTCCATGTCCAGGAGCCATGGTCGTAATCTATACCAATTAAATTCAACCCCCAATTATGCAAGGGATACTTCCATGCCAAAACTAGAAAGCGGATCTGGGCAACAAACCGCATGCTTGTATTTGCATATATTATGAAGAGATTTTATTATAACATAATGCTCTTCGATTAACCGACAAAGCTGTGCTCTTTAATATCTACAAGGACAAAATCTACATACATATGATATTAGATGTTTTAAATTACAATAAAAATATTTAAAGTTACAAAAAATATTTGTTACAAATATAAGTACTATTAAAAATGCACATTTTAATTTTGTCTCAATGATCATGCCTACAAGTTGAATAGTATCATACATGTTATTTCAATTTCTTATTCAGATTATTATAAATGAAAAACTACACAATATAATAACGCAATACACAACGGTATAGATAGATCATCAATCAATTGATTATATGTATCATATATTTCATTTTTATAATCTCATTTTTGAACCAGAAGGGTTCCGAGAATGAATTGAATAATCTACAGGGTTTTCCAATAAGAGGTTTTATTTTGATATTCAATCGTAAAAGATCAATGGTTTCGTTGCTTGTGTGTCTTGTTCAAAGTGAACTTTGTCCAGATCAATACCATCCAATTCCGGCCATAAAAAATCATTAATCATCTCTCGATAGCGCAATCCATTCACCGTAACTGTTGCTCCAGCCTCATTTTCGAAAAAGTAAGGTTCAATGACTCCGCCGGACCATAAACCGCACCAAACAGTCACACGTTGAGGATAGCGAGGCTTTTCAACAATAACTCTTGGGTTTTCCGAGCCCCAGATGCGACAATTTTGCTTGTTGACGAAGCCACCTAGGTGGAAATGGGCCTCATCACTCAAGATGATTTTTCGATGGAATTCTAATAATTAATAATAGTGAATTTTAATAATTTTAATGCGTTGTTGAAGCGTGTATCGTTCCATTTTTATTAATGGCGTAGTTTTTACTTGTCAAATGTCAAAAAATAACATCTTCAAAAGTAACATCTACCGAAATAGCGGGCTATTCAAAATAACACCTTTTATTGGAAAATCCTGTACATCAGTTGTACGTTGAACGCCGAAGAGCTCTCATTAAAATAACCAGATCCTGCGCAGAAAAGTAAAGTTCGCTAAAGTAATACAACGGTTTGCAGCGCTGTCCATTGATGGACTTTTCTACGCAGGATCAGAATGTTCGTTGTTTAACGAATCGCCTGACGTATGATGCTTAAATTGAGTGCACCGGGTAAAACTAAACAGTGCAACAAAATATAAAATTTTACCCAAATTGTATTTAAGTTTTTTACGCAGTCAGCAATTTGCGCGCCATTGTAAAAAGGACTGGTAAATCGTAATCAGATTTTATTTTTATGCACTGAATGGTGACATTAAAGTGCGAGTTGCCTGCGTACTATCAGATTACTTTATTTACAGATGAATACGCCCACGTCATCCCTCTCTGGCCCTTATAAGCAGTTCTGACTATTCCTTACTCAATGGATGTGTGAAATTCTGCGTTTTTGGAAAATAAACAATAGAATTTCGTATTATTTGAGAAAAAACTTGTATGTTCCATGAATGGAACTTCTTTTGAATTTTATGTGTTGAGGAAAATCTTTTTGAAAACTATTTATTTATCTATTATGACAATTGACCACACTGATCGATGCATGCTATTGGCTTATGGACTACGCACTAAACTAAATTTTTATTTATTTTTATCAAATTTTACTTAACAAGTTCTGAAGTGTAATTATTGTTACGTATGTCAGCTGTTTTGCTTTTGGTGAGGCCAATTATAGGAAAATATACAAAATATATTAACAATGTTTCCAGAGTTTTCAGGTGAAAAAGATGAATAGTTGGTACGATTTTTTTTTACTTCTGCCATCGCGTAGAATCACCTCCCGAAATTAGTGCACTTAACCACACGACACATATTCGGTTTAGCTCTGTTCGGTGACCAGTTCTGACTAGCCAGGTACTTCTCATTCTTAGTCTTCTCTATCTTGTTTCCTTACGCACTCCTTTAAGCCTTACAATATACCCCAATTGGGGATACAAAAGATCCACTGGTTCCGTATAGTCGGGACTCTTATGCGGTAATAACACAATAAAGATATTCGGTTAAAGTCGTAAAAAATAGACGGAGAGTCGTCAAACGAAGAAATTAATTATTTACGGTAGAACTGAATATTCATTACGGCCACATCAGAAATCAATCTGCAGGAGCAATCTGAAAGTCAAATAAACTTCCATTAACAATGTTAATTGGGAAGAATTCTAACTGTATGTGAGTGATCTGGTTACTTATTACTTTTTACATAGATAACATGGTCAAATCTAATGCTTAACCCCTGGCATATTGACCGTTATATTTCTTAAAGACGCTGTCAGAAGATCGGTGATTTTGTGTGTATTTCCGTTTTGCAATTGAATCCAAATAAATGGAATATTTCTAAGGACGAGCTATTTCACAGAATTTAGAAACTTCATCAATTTTATTAGTTGATTTTAAAGTTCTGTGAAGGTTCTATTCAAGTTCTGTTATTATATCATTATTGGCCAGTTGTTTCACAAAACTAAAATAATAACAGAACTTGAAAATTAACTTTGAAATTTTATGAATTGTTCAATCTCTGAGAAAAATAAATATTTCTACGCTTGCTGTAAGTTCTCAATCTGGGTGACATTTAGCCGGTTATTATATCTGTTACCAAATAAAAGTTCTATATTATAGCCTCGTACAATCACATTTAAATACATTGATTGAAATCTGGGGAAACGCACATGAACTACAAATGTAACACAAAGTAATTAAAAAGCTATTTCACTTCAAACCCAGAACATCCATAAAAATATTATATATATATGTATATTGGGGATACAAAATATAAACAAAATATATATAAGCAAAACTGATAACATTAAGTAAACTACATGATTATAATACATGTCTCCTTATACACAAAATAAATATAAAAAATTACAAATACAGAATTCATTAAAACGTCCCAAGTACACACTACTCGGCGACATGATAACATACATTTAAACACCATATATACTCACTATGGCAAGTAATCCATTGATTACGAGGGGGGCAACATATATAATTGCCTTCCAGACAAAATTAAAAATGAAATAATTATGTGTAATGTAATTAAAAGATGTATTTTTCTAGTTAAATAAGTGAAAATGTATTTTTCTTTTATCTGGAATTAAAAAAAAAGTTTGGTGACATCAGCTGTAGGGGTGTCTGGGTTCATGGGGTGAGGTTTGTCCTGGTCTTACCAGTGTGGTGAACCCTTTGACCTCTATAACGCCTTGTACCGCAGTGTGAGCAAAACCTCATAGATCTCAAAGCCGGGACACTCATTCAAAGCAGCCTCCTTTTAAGGGATTTTACAAGAAATTTCGTTTTAATTTTTTTTTTCAATTTATTCTTATTCATTAAACCACCTTAAAATGTTTTACTTAATTGACGATGTAGGCATTAAGGGAAATTATTTTCCTTATGGCCTCCAAAATAAAAGAATTTGGCAAAGTTAAATGCACTTATTTCGTTTTCTATTTATTTATTTATTTATAAACGTCCTTTTAAAAGATTTTTACATATGAATAGTAATTATGCACTATATATTTTTATTACAAATAGTTAATACATATAACTTAAATGCTTCAGTAAAAACATTTCTTATTTATTCAGTGATAAATTAAAAATGTCCACTAACTCGGTATAAGTATTATTACTCGGTATAAGGATTCTGGACAGAGAGGAATATATATGGTAGTAAGTCCCGGAATTAATTTATTTAAATAGATGCAATTGACGAAACCAACATGACGACGTTTTGTTCACATCATTAAAAAATGTTTTTTATGTTTTAATTTACATGTTGATTTCAAGAGTGTGGTTTCATTTTGATATTTACCGATCCTTCATTTGAAGCATCAGTTTTAGAATGACATAACTTGTATTTGATTTGGTCGATATGCAAATTTAATACTACCACCAGACTAATTCTTTCTATAACCGGTTTCTGTTGCCTGGTAATTGAATATTATCTATCCTTTAGTTAGTTTAGCGTTTCTCAACCTGTCTGTGATTATTATACAAATACTAGTAGATAATAGCCCGCTGCCGCGGTTTGAAAATTTCGACGGTTCTTTTTGAAAATAACAGATGGCGCCACTTCCTCTTAGAACAATCCTAAACTGTACAGTAATTAAGATACTGTGTTTCAGGGCATATTTTCTTATATCGTCCCACCATTCAACATTCAAATGTTGCTTGAAATGAATTTAGCCATACCAGGTACTTCCCGACCTTCCACTCCCTAGTTTCATTCCCCTCCTTACCACCTTTACCCTCAGAACGTACCCCAATCGGGGATACCATAGTTTTACTGGCTCCAGACGGTTGGGAGCAGTTGGGACTCTTGTTTGGTAAAAAAATATCTACCCATTAATCAGACGTTAGTTTGCGGTAGTTCTAACAGATATAGCTTTTCGCGAGTCAATGACGGACTGTAGTTTTTTTCCTTAGATTTTAATGAACCCTCGAAGTTTCGTGGTAAGTAATTAGGAATCAAATTTTCTAAAATTAGGACAACTAAAAAGGGGCAACAGATCAAAAAAAAGTTTGAGAAAGTTTGAGCATTTGGTATTACCACAATCTGTGGACATTCCTGGGAACGAGATTCATACGTGCAACGAAATGTTCTTTAGCTTTTCTAAAGAATGTGTTGGTCAGGTCACTAATGGATGTTCAATATTCGGTGATCAGTAAGGACACAAACCGGTCTATGTATATATTTGTTTTAAAAAAGCTAGTTGAAGAAATTGCATCATTCACCAAAGAAAACTGTTAACATGTTCTCCTATTTTTTTAAACTCTTTTTCAAACAGTGATTTTTTATACTGACATTGCACATTCAATCCACATAAAAGTGTTATTTTCATGCAATAATTTTCTCGTAAAAATATTTTAAATCATTCACCGGACAACTCATTACAATGATAATTCAACATACCTCTAAAAAGTGATATCAAGTCATGAAAAGTGATGAAAAAAAACTAGGATAAATATTTACGTAAATTAGGTTTACTGGTTAGTTTTTTTCATATAACTTTTTAAATATGTGTTGAATTGTCACTGTGTTGAGTTATCATGTAACCTAATGCACTTATGATATATTTTGGTAATTGCAAATTAATTTGTTTTTTCCTATCAAAAATGTGGATAAAAAAAGTATGCAATAAATGTGTTTACAATTCAAAATAATGAGAATTTTCCTTGGGTTTTTACAAAACATCTCTATTAAGAATTATAAGTATTAATATCTTGAAATATGGCAAATTAAAATGGTTTTTTTGACATACCGTTTTAGGAATGTCATAAATATAATTATGTCTTCCATATTACAAACCCTAATGCGGACCGTTATTAAAATAATTAACTACATTTTAATGTTAAACCATTATATTATATACAACGCGAAAAACAACATAACCTCACGAAAAACTATTTGATTTAATGAACGTTCTTATTATTTGGTTTTGTATTGTTTCCATAGATGACTCTCTTTCTCTGTAATGGGACATTAAATAAATTATTTTTTTAAATGGATGAGATGTCATTTTGTTCGATCAGTAGTTCATAGATGTCAGTAATTACTGACTATAATATTATAGCAAACCAGTAGTAAAATTACAGGTATATTTTTTAATTAGTATTTCGATTAAAACGCAAATAAGAGTCCGTAGGTAAACATGCACGAATTAAAGAAAATCTTATCGTAAATCCCATAAAATGTAAATTTATAAATCGCGGTACATATATGATTTAAGATTTTCACGGCCAAAAGTATTTTTGTTATTTGTTTTTGGGGTGTTATGCCGTGTTGCGCTAACTCCTTCTTTAGCCAACGTTTCGGACAGCATTGCAGTGTCCATCATCAGGGCAGATGTGTTATTTGAGGTTGTGTTAAAAATGTGAGCTTATGTATGAGGTTGTGATACCGTGTTGCCAGCTCCAACCCTCTGAGCTAACATTAACGTATCATTTTTTAATTTAAAGTGGTTTTCTTCGTTTAGCTCTGGTGTATCCGTCAATTACCGGATACCAAGAACTATTGAGCTTAGCTCCATCGTCTCTATTAATGTTTACGGGATTTTTATGAATTTCAATGGCCTCCGTAATCAGCCGTGCTCTATAAGTTTTGGGTCTCCCCAGGATTTCAGGAACAAATCCAAAGTAATGCCCGGTGTCAATCAAATGCTCGGCAATTGCCGATTTGTCAGGGTGGCCGAGTTTACAAGCTCTGAAGTGTTCTGAAATCCTTTTGGAGATAGTCCGCTCTGTCTGGCCTACATATACCTTGTCACATCCGGAACAGCTGAGTTTATACACTCCATCTGTTTCCAGAGGAAACTTAGTCTTTGCAGACCTCAGTAAGTCCTGTATCTTTGTTGTTGTTCCGAAGACAGTCTTGATATTTTCCTTTCTCAATAGCCTGGCAATTCTGTCTGTCACATTGTGCACATAAGGCAGGAAAGCACAGCCTTTCGACTCTTGTTCAATTCTGTCTTCGTTTGGTGCAGATTTGGATCTTATGATTTGCCTTGTCTGACTTGCTGGGTAGCCGTTACGTTCCAGTGCATCGGTCAGCTTCGTAAGTTCCGCTCCGATTTTATGTTCTTCACATATTCTGGTCGCTCGGGTCACCAATGTATGGATAAGTCCTCTCTTCTGCGCTGGGTGGTGGTGCGAATCAGCGTGTAAGTACCGATTCGTATGGGTTGGTTTCCTATATACAGTATGCCCTAGGCTACCATCGCTTTTTCGCATCACCTCCACATCTAGAAAAGGCAGGATTTTATCTTCGTTTTCCAGTTCCATTGTGAATTTAATTTTGCTGTGGAGAGAATTAAGATGTTCCAGGAATTCGTTTAGTTTCTCCGTTCCATGAGGCCAAATGGCGAAGACATCGTCGACGTAGCGCCACCATACTTTAGGGACAGCCGAAGCTGTGTCGAGTGCCACTTCTTCAAACTTCTCCATAAAAAAGTTGGCTAGTACTGGCGATAACGGACTGCCCATCGCAACTCCCTCCAATTGCTCAAATAGTTCACCCTGAAACGCAAAGTATCCCGTTTTGAGGCAGTGTTCAAAAAGTTTGCAAATGTCTTCCTCATATATCTCCCTGAGCATTGTCATGGAGTCTTCTAGAGGCACATTTGTGAAAAGTGACACGACGTCAAAGCTGACCAGAATATCTCCTTCCTCAGTCTTAACTTTCTTGAGCTTACTAATCAGATCTGTTGAATCCTTAATCCACGATTCGGTTTTTCCAGTTTGCATCTGCAGTAATCTCGAGAGGTATTGGGAAAGTTTGTATGTAGGAGCACCAATAGCGCTGACAATCGGTCTCATTGGGATTTCCTTTTTATGTATTTTTGGGAGACCGTACAGGGCAGGAGTTCTAGAGGCTTTTACAAAAAGCTTAGACCAATCCTCTTTCCTGATGCTAGAAGCTTTCACTAGTTCCCTTGTCTTTATATCAATCTTGTTGGTGGGGTTGTTTTTAATCTTCTTATAGGTGCCTGAATCGCACAAGAGGTCTTCCATCTTCTTTGTGTAGTCTGCCGTATTAATCACGACAGTGGCATTTCCTTTATCGGCTGGCAGAACCAAGATTTCCTCATTGGCGCGTAATTCTTTTAGGGCCGCAAACTCTCCTTTCGTGATATTGGGGCGGGGAATTTCAGCCCTTTTCAAAATATGGCAAGTCTCTTGCCGGATGTCCTCTGCTTGGACCTCTGACATTTTGTGTACTTTCATCATTGTATGTAGTGCAGTCTCTACACCACATACGATGGATTCCACAGGTATCTTTTTGGTAGAGCTAAACGAAGAAAACCACTTTAAATTTAAAAATGATACGTTAATGTTAGCTCAAAGGGTTGGAGCTGGCAACACGGTATCACAACCTCATACATAAGCTCACATTTTTAACACAACCTCAAATAACACATCTGCCCTGATGATGGACACTGCAATGCTGTCCGAAACGTTGGCTAAAGAAGGAGTTAGCGCAACACGGCATAACACCCCAAAAACAAATAACAAAAAAAATCGCGGTACGTTTATAATGAGATTTTGACGAATATGTTAATTATTTACAAAGCAGTTTGCTGTTAAATGTGTTTTTTTTTTAAATTTTATTTGATCGTTGGTAATTCGATATTATAAATGCTCACAAATTCTTTAGTATTAACGTCTGTCCCGCATTCCGAGTTTCTTGAGCGTTTTTAGTTCCTAAAAAAATACATGTTGTTTTTGTAGATAATTTGTACAGTCGAAACGGTAATTTTATGAAATTCCTTCAATAGAAAAAAAAAATCGCAAAGCATGCCACTAAAAATATTATAAACACTTTTTGTTCTGTTATTTAATACATTATAGGTATGAAAAAAATCACAGTGTATCTTTAAATGCTACTTAGGTATTTGTCGAGAGATTTTTGCTCAATTTTAAACGAGTCGTGTTGTATAAAATATTTTCACAACTTTCGCTTAAATATTCATGTTTTTTAAATATTTAAACCTTATTTTTCTTGTTTTTGAACGTTTAATACGAAGTCTTAACAAAATAGCATTTCTCATTTTGGGTTTCCACTCCAGACGTTAAAATGAGCCGTCAAGTGATTTTAGTTTTGCTATAACTTATTACTGAAATGAAAACTATAAAATAAATCTAAGTAGGCTTGCAGTGTAAATAAAATATTGTAAACTAGACAAAGCATACTCATATGTAAAGCATTTAAGCATTAAAATGAATCATCAACATAAAAAAGTTTTTTTTTTACTTTGACGATTTAAAAAAAAAATCGCAAGTTGCGCCACAATACGAAGTATGTCAAAAAAATACAAATAAATAGTAGTATATCTGTGTGTAAGGATATAATGGCCAACCTTATGATTCCAGAGATAACCTCATTTTTAATGTCAGTGCCATACAAATTTTTCTTAAAAAAATTATAACTTCTTCATTTGTAGACGCAATTGCTTCATACGAAATTTTATAGCATAGTAATGATCAGCAGAATCCATTTCTAGCCAAAAAAAATACCCTTGAAAATTCAAGTCTCTATGTCTATGAAAGGCGATTTTCAGCCCACTGTGCGTCGAATGCATCTGCCCACCTAGACGGAGAAAACTTACTACTAATTATTCGTTTTACTTGTTAAAAACGGGATTGCAGACCTTTAACGAATGACTGGTTTAGTAAAAAAAACTGTCTATAAAACACGAATATGTTATGGGGATTTCGGGACACGTGTTAAAAAAAATCTGATATTTTCGAATTTCGTCATTATATTTATTGGGATAAGCGCAGCTGCGTGAACACGTGTTCAGATGTATTCTGAATGTGCTGACAGTTTGCTAGGAAATGGCCTGCCATCACGTTTTGAACTTGATTTTAATAAATCAGCCATGATAATTTTTCTCAGTGTACTGTTGACAGAGACCCTTTGACCTCTTCAACAGGACTATATCGACCCATCGAACCTGTCCCATGGTCACTCCAGGACACACTAACTCCCAGATTCCTACCCACCCCTCTTACCTGTTTGATTCCTAGAACTTCCTCTCCTTTTTTTGATTTAAAACACCCTCCTCACAGCATCACCAAAAATGACAGTTCGAATCCCATAGCGAGAACTGATTTATAGTCCTTCCAACTTACAACACAAAATATCCGATTTATGAATTTTCGGTAACTTCATTGAAAATGAAAAGACAAATAACAAACATAGAAAAATTCTTTTGATTTCGTTGAATACCCACGTTTGTAAGTAAATATTTATATACTTAAGTAAATAATAATATTAAACTGAAGTTTGTTTATTTATATTACATAATAAACAAACTTCTGTTTAACTGAGAAGGTTCCTTTACGATATCTTGTTTGCTGTTTGTTATTTTATTTCAAAACTCTAAAAATAATGAAGATTTTGTTTGTGTAAAAGTAGGCATTATGTATTTGAATTAAAAGTACTATGTTATGTACGCATACATATATAATTAATAGTACAAGAACTAGAAATTATCATAAAAAACAGGTTTTATGCATAACACACCAAAATACAAGTTTCGTGAAAATAAAGAAAAAAATATTCCTGACGAATTCTGCTAAAAATTGTATTTCAACGGATTTAAGTCTACGGTTTACGGAGATTGTTAAAATAAATAGCTTTGTTCTTTAACCAAGAGATAACACAATTTATTTCTCCGTCCTTCTCTCACACTTTTATAAAATAAACTAATTAAGGCGATGCACTACGACGTGTAATATTTTAAATTGAGCCACTATCAATAACAACCCTTACGTAGATGGCGATAAGGTTTAAATTCCCGCTTAACACCATCCGCCTGTTTGATTTATGCAAGGAAAAAACATGGCCAAAAAGTGCCTTTTATTTTATTTTGTGGATGTTCTGGCATAAATATTTAATTATTTTTCGATCATTTTATAAATAACTTAATTTGCCACATTATACAATAAAATCATAACCGAAAATGGGTTCGTAAGTAGGAGATTTTGAACTTTAAAGCAGTTTTTATAAGCCTTATACATTATTTTTTTCTGGGCTTATAAAGAGACTTATCTAAAAAATGCTCGATTATTTCAAAGGTCAAGATGTATTCTACTCGCAGTATTTAATTAAAGCATCTGAAACATTTCTAGGCGACCAAATTTTCAAACCAAAAACACATGATTTTGCATTACTACGTATGGCATCGCCTTAATGAGATTTATAGATAAACCCAAAATACCTATTTTATTTTTATTATTGGGGACAATAATGCAAGCGACTCTCAAACGAAAATTTGAAACAGAAAAATCACAAAAAGATTTGGTCGAATCTAGAACTTATTTTAATATTTTTATTGCCAAGCACGTGATTTTTTATTTTACCCTTAACTCTTACATATATTATAAGAACAGAATATACCTAATGAGCTATACTGTGTATACGTGATGGTACAGGTACCGTAATATGGGGTGACGTTAGAATAGGGGGAGACTTTGATCGTCGCGGTTATTTGCATATTTCTCGTTGCCATCCAGAAATTAATCGCTTCTTTTTAACGATTTTTTTTCGGGTAACGCGGTTGCGTTGACGTTTCAAAGAAAAGTGTCAAATTAGTTGGATTCTTGTACTATTCAAATATTGATAGTTGAATTTGCGAAGCTGTTTTTTGTAAATATAGTTTAGAATAGTTTCATGTCATTTATATTGTAAAGTAAATCAGTTTCTGTCAGTAAATCAATAAATTATATTATCACTAATTTAATCTTGAAATTGGATTTAATTAAATATTTTTTTGAGATGTTGTATCGAAGTTGCCACACTCCGAAAGGTGTCCTTCATACCTTTTTTTTTACTCCCCAACTCATATTTCAATATTTAAAATCGTGAGCAATAAATATGACATACATTTTTCCCGACAGAAATGATTTTTGTAACGCCATTTACACACCATAAATTAAAACAAAATCGCTGTACTTGTGAGATAGTATATAGCCTTATATTTCTAAAGAATGTCGCCCTCTTTTATGCGAATGCCGCGCCGCATTTACATAGTGAATGACTAATTGGCTATTTCGCAAATGAAAATTAATTGGATGAAGCAGAGAATTTTGCTCCAAATACATTGTGACTCCTCTTTACTCACAACGTATTTTTTCCTTTGTTCAGTGGTCATTCATACATAAACTTTTACAATCAATGGACCTTCGATTACACGTAAAATTACACTAAATTTTCAAAAATCAGATTTTATAAAAAACGTTATTTAGTTTCAAAGTGCAAAATTAATCAAAGTCCCCCCATTTTACGACACGGTTGAAGAGATAAATATGTAAGTGTATTGTGGGCGCATCTACGCGTCCTAAACTCAATTTGATCTTCGTTCGGATGAAATTGATCAGAAAATTAATAAAAGTCAACGGATTTTACGGTACGGTTGAAGAGATAAATATATATATGTGTGTCTTGTGGGCGCATCTACGTGTCCTAAGCTCAATTTGATTTTCTTTTGGATGAGATTGATCAGAAAACTAATTAAAGTCCCCTTCATTCTACGGTAGGGTTGAAGAGATAAATAGATATTTGTGTTGTGGGAGTGTCAATAAGCTCAATTTATTCTTCGTTCGGATAAAATTGATCAGAAAATTAATTAAAGTCGGTATTTTACGGTACGTTTGAATAAGAGATATAAGTGTTTTGGGCGTGTCTGCTTCCGACATAAGTTCCATTTAATCTTCATTCGGATGAAATTGATCAAAAATGTTCAAATATCGTTAATATTTCTTCAACAGACAGTCAATTTTACTGACCTATCTGGGGCCTAGGAGTCAAAAGGTACTATATGAACTACCTCAAACAATTTTGTCTCATTGGTTATGGATCGTGCTTCTTCAGATAATGTTGTGATCCGGTGTTTGTTAGCAAATCGAATTAACTTTCCAAGGATCTCGTTAACGACTGTGTTGAAATAATCAGCATATATAATAATTAACAAATAAGTACCTATGTATCGCTTCGAAAATGTACGATAAGTTGTATGTTGAATATATTATTACGAAAGAATTATCGTAAAATTATGTTATTGCAACTGTGTTTTCGAAATTTTTCAATTAATTATCGGTCATATAATTAAATTACCTATACATACCAGCTGATGTATACCCGGCGTTGCTGGGGGACTTATAAATGGTTTGGTGAAAAGTTTTGAAGTTGAGAATTCTATACAGTTTACAGTTTACAGTTGACAACTGGGTGCATTTAAAGGTGGAAATAATATCATTGTATTGTAATTAATTATTTGTTTCACTTGATCGTGCCATGTCTTCCTCGGGCGTCCTTGATCTCTTTAACCATTCAAATCATGGATTTTACCACAAATAATTATTTGATTTATGTCTTCTTTTGGCATCACTGACTATTTCTACCATTCACTCCATGTAGTATCATCTCAGTTTTTACTGTTAAAAACTGCATTATGTCAACTGTAATTCGACTAAGTATCTCATCTCAAGTCTTTCTCGAGCGTCCCTGACTTCTTGTACTATTCAAACTACTTTCTAAAGAATGCTGGCACTAATAATAACAAACTTGCATATAGAAAATATGCAGCGGAATCGGATGAATTGAAACATTCATTTTTATATTATATGGATTTTTATTAATTTGAGGTAATTTTAAGTATAAAAGGTCATGGGGCAGATTTACTATTTTGACGATGGTCAATGCAGAATCGTTAAGTAGTGGAGTCACTCTTTTGATTGACGAGTTCTGATAGGCAGAAGTTCTCGCTTTCGTAGTATAAAATAGTCCACGGGATCTCCCACGAGTATTCTTGTTAGGCACATATAAGTGTTCAATATAGATCGATTAAGTATAGTTTCAGATATAAGTTATACAAATGTTTGAATAGTTTTATACATGTAAACATATACATTCGACTCAATGCTGTGGAATAAGATCCCTGACGCGTATTTGTGGTAAGCATGGGCGGCTGAACCTTCAGGTCAATAGGATAATGACCCCCCAAAATTATAAGATAACAATAATTGTAGTTTATATTTCTTAAGTTTTATACAAATCAAAATAACACTGACCATAATTGGTTTGAATACTGCCAAATAGCAAGCAGCAACAAATTGGCGTTTGCCACTGGTGACATCTAACATTTCAGTTAGAAGCTCTAGCCATTCTCCATGTACTGCTCGGTCAAAAAGCCCGCTGACCCAACTTCTGTCTCTATAAGCGCCATACAATAAACGAGATGACACTATAGTCCTATGGAATAATATTACGCATACGAAATTTCACTAACTGGAGGTTTGGGTCATGTCCGAGACGGACTGACAGAGACAATACGATTAATATAAATTATTTTGATAGTTCGGAATATTCTTTTGCTATTTTTGTAATCAGTTGATGTCATATTAAGGCGATGCACTACGTCGTGTAATATTTTAAATTGAGCCGCTATCAATAACAACCCTTACGTAGATGGCGATAAGGTTTAAATTCCCGCTTAACACCATCCGCCTGTTTGATTTATGCAAGGAAAAAACATGGCCAAAAAGTGCCTTTTATTTTATTTTGTGGATGTTCAGGCATAAATATTTAATTATTTTTCGATCATTTTATAAATAACTTAATTTGCCACATTATACAATAAAATCATAACCGAAAATGGGTTCGTAAGTAGGAGATTTTGAACTTTAAAGCAGTTTTTATAAGCCTTATACATTATTTTTTTCTCGGCTTATAAAGAGACTTATCTAAAAAATGCTCGATTATTTCAAAGGTCAAGATGTATTCTACTCGCAGTATTTAATTAAAGCATCTGAAACATTTCTAGGCGACCAAATTTTCATACCAAAAACACATGATTTTGCATTACTACGTATGGCATCGCCTTAAAATAAAATATAATTTTGTCAGTTATCACTGACCACTTCTCGGCGGTTTTGGAAAATAGCTTCATTTAAAACATGGTTTTCTTTATTTTCCACTATTTTTTAAATTATATTTAATATTTTATTTTTAGGCATGGAAATGTATTGTGTAGTGATTTCCAAATAAATATTACATGGTAACTCTGTATTCCTAATTCACTGTAGGTAATTAATTAATACTGATACGAAGTTGTGAAATGCCAAGTTACGTGTTTTTTAATGAAAATCATAAATAATGTTTAGCAATATCAAAGTATAATTTGAGTTGAATTGATGAGATATATTTATTAAAGCTTAGTCACAAATATATTTTTTAATAAAATATAATACTTTTTTGTTTTAAAACCACGATATTTATTAATTTAAGAACTGACCGGTTTCGCTTTACTTACGCATCATCAGGGTACAAATTAATACTATGACATACAGTATTAATAGACTATACAGTATTAATTTGTACCCTGATGATGCTTAAGTAAAGCGAAACCGGTCAGTTCTTAAATTAATAAATATCGTGGTTTTAAAACAAAAAAGTATTTTATTTTATTAAATATGTCAAACCACAAAGTGATTGCTTTCTACAATAATAATATATTTTTTAAGTGTCTTTCCGCTTCTGGACCCCTAGAGCCGCCACTGGTGGTAAGATCCAGTGAAAAATGCGGAAATTAGCAAAGAATACAAGGCTGATGTATTCTTTGCTAATTTAATATTTGAAAATCTCTTACTACCACCACAGTAAGCATAAAATGTTGCTTGTGTTGTGATGGATGACTTAGCCAGACGAGGAATTGGTCACACTACTAGCGATGTGTAGGTTCAGCCGGATTGAGTCCTTGAGCCCGAGTCCTTTGCGGGAAGCGGGTCCTACTCCCACTCCTTTTCGTAATCAACCACTCCCAGAGAACTCGGTCTGGGACTCGGACCCGAATGCCTCCAATCAACGACTCCCAGAGAACCCGGACCCGAGAATGCCTCTAAGGACTTGGACTCGGACCCGAATGCCTCTAATCAACAACTCCCAGAAAACTCGGACTCGGGGTCTCGATTCGAGATCTTACTGATTTTATTTTTCAATGCTTTTTATGTCTTATGAATAATACGGGGGGATTTTGCGATATTGCTGATTCTTTTAACTGTTTGTAACAATTTGTATAATTTAATTTTTCAATTCGCAATTTAAAAAAAAAAATTACATTTTTTTATGTTCATTTTTTTTATGTTTTATCTTGATTTAAAAAATTCAATACGAAGATATTTTGAGTTTATTTATGATTCTTTTGACTGTTATGCCTATTTGTACTTTTTTTTTTTCGGATTCAGGAATTTAATAAAAAACTTACTGATTTATTATTTTTATGTTCAATTCTTATGTTTCTTTTGTTTCATGATCTTGTTTTAAAAATCAACACGTTGGCATTTTGAGATATTGCCGATTAGTTTAACGGTTTTTATGTAAAATCTCAATGATTTATCGCAATTCTTTGATGTTTTATATTTTTATTTTAGCCCCTCATATTTGTAGGCGCTAGGTACCTACTGTAAGTAAAAATTATTGTTTTATTTTAAAGTTTTATTTTAATTATCATTCACTATTTTTATTTTTTGTGTTATTAAAAATACAAATTTCAGTGGTGTCTGTCTGTGTATCCGTAACTCTGGTTCAATGAACTCTAGAATATGGATTTGCTTTGATTTTAAAAATTGGAACTGATTGTCAACTGGTATTGGAAAGATTCAGACAAGCGATAAATTAGGTACCAAGATTATTTTATTCAATAATTGTTTATTTAAAATGGCTATCTTTTGTTAAAATTTTTCAGCTATGTCGTAAAAGTGTTCATTCGAAAGGCAAATGTTTATTTTTAATGATCCTGAGACATATATATGTATATATTTGTGAAACCAAAAGGAAAAATATACAAATCAAGTATATAATATACACAAATCCTACAATAATATATTGAACAAAGTGTGTATGTATTGTAAAAGTAAAAAAAAAATGGACTGTTATAAATAGATATTAAAACATGTTGTTAATTGTTAAAATTTTAATAGTTCAATGCTGTACCTAACTACTTCCTGACTTTGTTTTTAAAACATCTCGCCTTTACTGAGTTTCATTTGATAGAGGCTTCGACCAAGTACCTTTATCTATATCGATGGACAGAGATTATGAAAACGACAAATTCTCAACGACAACCGAAATTTATGTTACTACATTTGATTTATTACTGCTTACGCGTGTGCTAAAATTATCATCTGGAACTTGGATCCTAATACTACATCCGTTACGGCCTCGCATTAGCCGTAGCCCAATCAGCTGGAACACGACAAGACACGAATGGATTTCGTTGAACTTCGCCAAAATGTAAACTGCACAACTCGCGACTCGGGTGCGATGGGTGACGGGATTGACTCCGTGTTCTCGTGTGGGTCCGAGTTCTTGTGCGGGTCCTTGTCCTGCTACGGGTCCGAGTTCTTTCGCGGGTTCTATCCGAGTCCGAGTGCCGAGTCCTTGGCCGGACCCGTGCGTCCCGGTAGTCGCCCAGTACCCAGTCCGCACCCAAGAACTCGGACCCGGGACCCACTCCAAGAACTCGAGTTCTTTTAAAAGGAAGCAGTCCTCGGATGCCTCCGGAAAAATGCAGAACTCACCCACCTCTACACACTACGCCTGGGTGGGGCCCAAATGCGATGTCAACTCAGCCACCGACATTTTTTGTATATACTAAAAACTTCAAGTTATAAAAAATTGTCTCTATGGATTGATGGATGGATCTTTAAATACCAGAAATAGATTAACCAAATTGAAAAAAAAAATTGGTACCCCCAAGAGGTTGAAGGATTATAATTTTTTTTTAAATACTTAAACAGTTGTTTAGTATTCAATAGAATATAACCATGATTTCTACAAGGCTAAGTTTATTTTATTCGTAAATGCCTACATGTATTTGAATGTTTAATATATATGACGTTTAACCATATAACTAATTTCTTTATTGAATCATTTTTGTGTATTTACATTTACATAAATAAGCAATACGTAAAGTGAAATACAGGGTTAGACAGTGAGGAAAACCCGTCACATACTTCTGTCTTGGCACACACTCCTTGATTCATTTACATTCTTACATAGTCACATACACAGGGTAAACTAGATTAATATTTCACCGAAAAAATTATACCGATAAATGTGAATCGACAAACTGCTGCCGTATCGGCAGGAAACGTCATGTTATTGAAAATTGAAATCAAATTTTGTGAAGCTCGTCGAAGTTTTTTAAATTTTGCTGATACTTCTTATGTTATCTTAATGTATCAACATTTTTTTATTGATAATGAAAAAAAAATAATAAGTGAGTACCATCTTCAGGTTAACTCTAGTGGGCAATCACTTTAATTATTGTAGGAATCACTATGAAAATAAGGGCATTTAAAAAAAAAAATGAATACAGCAGTTGGCACTCTTTAATTTACCTCAATTAGGGTATGTTGGGAGTCTGAAGGTAGAGGGGGTGGAAAGAAGATGGGAAGAGGAAAGTGGGGGAGTATGTGGCTATTCAGATCTGGTCACCAAACACGGCTAAATCCAATTCAAGCAACGTTTCCATTCTGAATGGCGTTCTTACACTATGGCGATACTGAGAGTATCTTCCACTGTACATTGTAATTGCTGTACGTTTAGCTATATTTTTTTCCACTATAAAAATTGTTATTTAGTTCAGTAGCGCAATATAATGAGTGGAAGTATTTTTGATTGGCAATTAATGACATATTTCGCAACCATTTTTGGTTTTGCAATATGGCGGGTAGGACCAAACCTACACCTGTTCCTGCAAAATTTCCTGGAAGAAATCATTACCTAACTACCCCTCTGTGTTATTCTTACTCTTGACATGTTCAGACTCAAGTATTTGTGTCTTCTACAATGAACTTGCATCTTACATTCTACTTCCACTGCTTTCTTTTTATATCCATTCTAAACGGATATTGTGTGAGAGGTTCATCGGGTGAGGTGTATTCAGGATGTGTCTGCCCACCTGCTGCGTACTGGGCCGGATCAGGGATTGGTAGAGGGAGACTTTTTGATCTCTCCGTCCGCACTTTATTTATCCATCGCCTTGTACCTCGTGAGAGGGATGCACTCATCTTTTGTTACTCCTGAACACACTGACACCCCGACACCTACCCACCCCTCATACCCTTTTCCTTTTCAGAACTTCTTCTCTTCCCTTTCCTTAAAAATAATATCCATACGGCATCCCTACAGATGCCATAGGGAGAGTATTTTCCTCATGGAATGGAGATAATGAAAAATAAATCCAACATCCCATTTTTTAATCTTATATCCACATTTTGATGTGGTCATGCGTTATTTTTTGGCACATACGCCTCAGGGATGTCATTTATACTGTTTTTAATCATCCTCTACCGCTTCCATAGTTCACATCCTCAGAATTGTATCAACAAACTAATGAAACTCAATTCGTAATTAATTCAGAAATTGTACGAACACAAATACATTTCAACTGTGTTGAAATCTTTGGTATTAAAAATACGTTTAAATAAAAGCACGTTTTGCTGTCAAAATGTATGTATTTAATAAATTTTTAAGTATACATCAATATTATCTTAATATATTATACATATGATTCAATACACCAAATTGAATAATTTTTTTAAAGTTGATTGATGGGTTCATTTAAGCCATTTTGGTGGTGGCCTCACACTCCTTATCAGCTATGTATTCTATTTCTGAAATATAAACAAAAATTATTAAAACGAATATAAAAAAAGTATATATAAATATATGATTTAAGATTTTCACTGCCAAAAGTATTTTTGTTATTTGTTTTTGGGGTGTTAAAACTCTAGCGCCTCAAAACGGGATACTTTGCATTTCAGGGTGAACTGTTTGAGCAATTGGAGGGAGTTGCGATGGGCAGTCCGTTGTCGCCAGTACTAGCTAACTTTTTTATGGAGAAGTTTGAAGAAGTGGCACTCGACACAGCTTTGGCTGTCCCTAAAGTATGGTGGCGCTACGTCGACGATGTCTTCGCCATTTGGCCTCATGGAACGGAGAAACTAAACGAATTCCTGGACCATCTTAATTCTCTCCACAGCAAAATTAAATTCACAGTGAAACTGGAAAAAGAAGATAAAATCCTGCCTAGATGTGGAGGTAATGCGAAAACACGATGGTAGCCTAGGGCATACCGTATATAGGAAACCAACCCATACGAATCGGTACTTACACGCTGATTCGCACCACCACCCAGCGCAGAAGAGAGGACTTAAATTGTCCATACATTGGTGACCCGAGCGACCAGAATATGTGAAGAACATAAAATCGGAGCGGAACTTACGAAGCTGACCGATGCACTGGAGCGTAACGGTTATCCAGCAAGTCAGACAAGGCAAATCATAAGAGCCAAATCTGCACCAAACGAAGACAGAATTGAACAAGAGTCGAAAAGCTGTGCCTTCCTGCCTTATGTGCACAATGTGACAGACAGAATTGCCAGGATATGGAGAAAGGAAAGTATCAAGACTGTCTTCGGAACAACGACAAAGATAGAGGACTTACTGAGGTCTGCAAAGATGGAGTGTATAAACTCAGCTGTTCCGGATGTGACAAGGTCTATGTAGGCCAGACAGAGCGGACTATCTCCAAAAGGATCTCAGAACACTTCAGAGCTTGTAAACTCGGTCACCCTGACAAGTCGGCAATTGCCGAGCATTTGATTGACACCGGGCATTACTTTGGATTTGTTCCTGAAGTCCTGGGGAGACCCAAAACTTATAGAGCACGGCTGATTACGGAGGCCTTTGAAATCAATAAAAATCCCGTAAACATTAACAGAGACTATGGAGCTAAGCTCAATAGTTCTTGGTATCCGGTAATTGACGGCTACACCAGAGCTAAACGAAGAAAACCACTTTAAATAAAAAATGATATGTTAATGTTAGTTCAGAGGGTTGGAGCTGGCAACACGGTATCACAACCTCATACATAAGCTCACATTTCACCACAACCTCAAATAACACATTTGCCCTGATGATGGAGACTGCAATGCTGTCTGAAACGTTGGCTAAAGAAGGAGTTAGCGCAACACGGCATAACACCCCAAAAACAAATAACAAATATATATATATATGGGTTAGGACGTGTTTTTTCATAGAATTTGAACAAATAATCAATTTTCAAAGTCGATTTTAATGTTCTGTGAAGGTATTTCAGTATTGTGAAACAACTGTCCAATGATTATAAAAAAATTGAATAGAAACTTCACAGAACTTGAAAATCAACATTGAAATTTGATGAGTTGTTCAAATTCTGTCAAACAAACCGTCCTTGTTATTAGAACGACCGGCATAATATTAAACGTATGTAGGATGTAGTGATAATTTGATGGTTCAGAGTAAAAATATATTGTATCTCTAATTTTGGTTAAAAATGAGTTAAGTACTGAAATGTATCGAAGATTTGTTTAACTTTTTGTTCAAATATTGCTTAATCTACTGTTGACGTAACTATGTATACCTACTAACATGTTCCTGCTTTCCATCATCTCATTCCCTTACCCAATTACCTATTACGTTCTGACAACAACAATCTAAAACCTGTGGCTTACCTACCTCAGTGACAGTTAATCATTACCTTGCCACTCTATTAAGACAAGCCGTGCAGTCTATCAATGACCCTCCGAGTGTACTAAGAGGAATATGAAAGCCAAAAGTATTTTTGTTCTTACCCCTTCCATAATAATAATCACGAAACTCAGATTGTATGTCTTGTCTGCGCGAGGCAAGGAATTGTTAAATAATACATTTGCCGTGCGCGGCGAACCTGCAATAGGGAGGAAGCGCCCGGAAAGATCTTGTTCCGTTGACGCTTCCGTACGCTTGCTAAAACCCTTTTCAACTGGTTTTTTTAAATTTTTTATATTAACTCCACACAGGAGGCCCTGAAGAAAATAATTTCCCTCAGGGCCTATGTCATCTTTGGGGATGCTGTGTGGAGGGTCTTTTTGTGGAGAGGAAGGAGTGAACGGTCTGTGAAGGGTCTTGAAGAGTCCCATGTTGTAGGAGGGAGGAAACACAGAGGCCGGCAGTTCGTTCCACAGCCGAGCTGTTGAACTTAAGAACGAATCGTAGAAGCGACCGGTTCTCATGTGACAGATGTCAACTGTGTACAAATGTTGGGCGCGCGTTTGGCGTGTATCCAGACTACGCACCGGTGCCGAAAGGATCAATGACGCTAGTTCCTCAGAGCATCTTCCATTGTAATACCGATAGAACAAGGACAGCATACCTACCTGACGCCTGTGCTCTAAAGATTGCAGTCCGTTTGTTAAGATTGGGGAATCTATCAAACGGACCGCCCGTTTTTGCACAGAGTCAAGGGTTTTTTTCAGGTATTTAGGGGCTCCGGACCAGAGATGGCTGCCAAATTCGACAGTAGGGCGCACTTGCGATTTGTACAGGGTCAGCAGTTGTGTACTAATAAAGTATCTGCGGGCCCTGTACAGTACGCCCAGCTTCTGAGAGGCCAACTTTACTCTGGCTTCGATGGAGCCCCCGTACCTGAGCTGATCACTTATAGTTATTTATTTATTTATTTATTTATTCATTTTTGGGAAATCAACAGTTACATTTTTACAGATTGTACATAAGTAAAATAGCCAAAATAAAACCAATTACGGATTTCCTCCTTGTGACTTTACGTAAGACAGCATTAGAAGAAATAATTAAATTTATGATAAATGTGAAGTTATAATTATATAAAATAAAAGAATTGTATAAAATAATAGAACAAAATAATACAACAAAAATAAAGGGGAAAAAAAAAAACAAACTAAAATTTATATAAAATAAAAGATTATCGATACATTGGTAACCATAAGAATACAAACAATATTGTGCATATAAATCATATCATAACCATAACTATAAGAAGACAATGTTGTGCATATAAATCATACCATAACAGGATTATAAATATATAAATACTAGAAACATAAACATCATCATCAATTCAAGAAACATCAGTGAAATACTCTTTTAAGGTCATTTTATATTTAGTAAATTCGCAATTTTTTTTTTTTTTTTTTTTTTATAGTGAATACCTTACAAGAGTCCCAACTGCTCCCGTCTGGAGCCAGTGAGACTATGGCATCCCCAATTGGGGGATGTTGTGAGGCTGAAGGTAAGTGGGGAAGGGAAAGAGGAAGGTGGGGAAGTACCTGGCTATTCAGATCTAGTCACTAAACACGGCTAAAGCCATTTGGAGCAACGTTTCAATTCTGAATGGTGGTCTTACACCAGGGCGATACTGGTAGTATCTTCCACTCTGGAACGTGCCGCAAATATACTATATATTATTTTAATTAATTAATTGTGAAATAACACAAATTAATCAAATAAAATTTATTTGCGCACGCCGGGTTCGAACCCGCGACCTTCGGAATGGCAGTCCAATGCGTTACCACTGGACTATGCCGGCCGTCAATTGAAGATGTCGATATTGAATAATATGTTATTGTGATTATTACATATTCTGTTCAGGCAAGAATTTTGTCTACAGTTTGTTTTGCTTTGATTGATTTTAAACAGGATAGAAGACCGTGTTAAACGTGCAGGCACATTAAATTTAATATTATTTAGCAACTCTGGGCATTGAATATTATTATTAATTAATTTATATAGGAATGGAGCATCTGCATGATGCCTTCGTACACTTAATGAATCAATTTTAAAGTACGAAGCTGCCTCTGCATAATTATTAAATCTTACAAATGACCTGTAACAGAGATATTTTAGGAATTTGTTTTGAATTGCTTCGATTTTGTTTATGTGGATTTTATAGAATGGAGACCAAACAATTGATGCAAACTCCAGATGACTTCGTACGTAGGCAAAGTAGAGTTGCTTAATGATATTGATGTTATTAAAAAGTTTTGTGTTTCTAATGATGAAACCTAACATTTTAGCAGCCTTATTTGTGATTTGTTGTATATGAAGGTTATATTGAAGTTTATTATCAAGAGTTATTCCAAGATCACGAATATTTGAGACTGTTGCAATGTTGATGTTATTTAAAGAATAATTAAATAATGTTTTATTTTTATTTCTGGAAAAGACAATGTGATGACATTTTGAAACATTTAGAAATAATTGATTTTGTTGGCAATAGGTAGCTACATTGTTTAAATCATGTTGTAAATTAATACAATCGTTTAGACTTTTTATTGGCTTGTATAGCTTAGCATCATCAGCAAATAATTCTATTTCAGAGTTTTTTACAACATTGACCAAATCATTAATATATAAAATGAAAAATAATGGTCCGAGATGTGAACCCTGTTGGATCCCTGAGGAAATTTGATTGAAGTCTGATACAAAGCCCTTTATTGCTACTGCCTGTGATCTGTTAAGTATATAAGATGTAACCCAACGAAATAAATTACCACGTATACCTAATGCCCAAAGTTTTCTTAGTAGTAATTTTTGATTAATTTTATCAAATGCTTTGGCAAAGTCTGTATAAATGATATCTACTTGAGTGCGATTGTCCATGTGACCAACAATGAATTCGGTAAGAAGAACGAGATTACTTTCCACATTTCTGCCTTTTGTAAAACCATGTTGTTTTGTTGTTATGATGTGATTGAGTTGTGGACTTAGGTATTGGTAAACAATTTTTTCCATTAACTTACTGAATATTATACCAAGCATATCAATGGAAGGCCTGTTCGGAAGATTGCTTCCGTTGAAGGAGACTAGATTATCATTTGGATCCCTTTTAGACGTAATCAGACGGGATTGGGTCTTTGAAACATTAAATTCGACGAGATTATTTTTACCCCAGGAGGAAATACTCTCGAGATAACTGTCCATTCTCTGCTTCAAAGCCCTCCGAGCCGTTGGAGTTTGTGTGCCCTTTGGGGGCTTGTCAAACAAAAAGCTATCATGAACTGTACTGTCATCCGCGTAACAATGAATCGGTGCACATGTCAGAAGGTCATTGATGTGCAACAAAAACAAAGTCGGAGACAGAACCGATCCCTGTGGGACGCCAGCATTTATGGAGTGCGAGGAAGAGGTGAAACCATCAGCAACCGCCTGAATCGACCTATCCCTTAAAAAGTCAGCCATCCACGTACACAGGGATGCGGGAAGTCCGTAAGAAGGCAATTTGTTGACAAGTCCTCGGTGCCAGACCCGGTCAAAGGCCTTGGATATGTCTAGTGCGACCGTTTGGGTCTCACCGTGACGTTCCAGGCACCGCCCCCAAACATGCGTCACATACGCGAGAAGATCACCGCACGAGCGGTTCCGCCGGAATCCGTATTGACGGTCGTTGATAATTTTGTTATTCTCGAGGTATGTGAGCAGTTTGTCGTTGATCACACGTTCCATCACTCTGGACAGAACTGATGTGATCGCTATGGGGTGGTAGTTGGCCGGGTTGGAGCGGTCACCTTTCTTGGGAATAGGGTGAATGACCGCTTTTTTCCAACCAGAGGGCACAGTGCCACACTTCAGGGACATTTTAAAGAGCTTTGTCAAAACTGGAACTATTTCCGCAGCACACCTCTGCAATACCAGGGCAGGTATTCCATCAGGTAGACTAGCTTTATTAACATCGAGCCCCCGTATGACGTGGAGTACATCCCGATGCCGGATCCTCAGCTTTTTCATATAGAAGCCGCAGTGAGGAACCGACGGCGGAACAACACCTCCGTCGCGAGGGTTGAGTTTTCCGCAAACATTTTCCCTAATAGGTTAGCCTTTTCGGTGGTGGTGTTTGCTAGTGAGCCGTCAGACCTATTGAGCCCGCAAGCGACCAGAATGCTCTGCTGCCATGCGAGCAGGCAGCCAGCTTTTTGCTGATCTGCAGGTCGTGTTCGAATTTTGACCTATTAATGATTCTGTTGCATTGCTTTGCCGATTTGTTGTATGCTGATCTGTTCGAGATGTGTTGTAGGCTCGGTAAGCCGCGTTTTTTCTGGTGGACGCATATTGCGGAATTTTGCTAACAACTCAACAACTTTTGTAAACAGCCAACAATTCTCAAACTTTAGAGATTACTGATTAATATAATTACACAGTAAGTAAGTAAGTAACCATCGGAGTGTATTAATATCTAGTCTGATAAAAGAACTTGGTAAGTTTACATAAGTGCGCTCACAAGACGTGTTCCAAATGGCCGCGAGTAAGTCAGTTCCCAATTGTAACTAAATGTTATCCTGCTTCCAAAATAGTTATGTCAACTTGAAAGGTTATCAAAACATATTGATTAAAGTCCACAAAATTAATTCGCACGCAATATATGCCACATAACCTAGAATCCCAAATATACTGACATAAAACATATATTTTAAGTCCTCCGGGAAATGTTTTTTATGAACACAGAGATTATATTTATGAATTCAAGCTAAGAATATAGTATTTACATCAGAGATAGATACTTCAATATGGGATTGAAAACTTATTCTTTATCAATGTTTCAAGGTTTACAAACTTTCAATTTCAGTTTTCTCAATATTACGATTGATGAAGCTACAATATTTTAACTCTAGGCCATCGATTGTCAACAATATAACATCACACAAATGAACTGCAAAAAGAGAATATATGCAAGAATAACAATTTCAAAAAATAATAACAAAAATGTGCCCAAAGAAGAGTTCATATTTGGCGAAATATATGGATCAAATGAAGATAGTACAGAGACGATTTAGAAAAATACTAAGAGAATTGAAAGACGACCATTATGAAGATAGACTAAAGGAACTAAGATTGGCAATATTAAGAGAAAGAAGAAAATGAGGGGACTTGATTGAGACTTTCAAAATTTTATCTGGACATTATAGTTGCCCTAACATCCAAGAAATCTTTGCCACCAAGAAAAATATAAATCTTGGTGGACTCTAAAAATAAAGAATAAAACAGATTTTACAATCAAGCATAGGAAACACTTCCTTGCAAATAGAGTAGTGGATGCACGGAACAATCTTCCACAACATGTCATCGATTCTACTAATATAAACCAATAGAGTAGTGGATGCATTGAACAATCTTCCACAACATGTCATCGATTCTACTAATATAAACCAATAGAGTAGTGGATGCACGGAACAATCTTCCAAAACATGTCATAGGTTCTACTAATATAAGTAATATACTAATATAGTATGAATAATAGATTATAAGAAAAAATAAAAATAACTAAATAAAAATAGGTAAATAATAACCGATAGTTAAGTAGATAATATTATAATAAAAAGTAAGTAAGTAAATAATTTAGCTGGACAATAATTAAAGTAAATATTAATACGATAATTAAGTAGATAATAATAATAATAAGTAACATAATAATATATAACCAAAAGTTATTTTAGAAGTAAATAAGTACATGCGCAGTAAGTAAATAAGGATTGTATCGAAACAGAGCTTCCACAAGGAATTATGATATAAGTGACAACATGGGTGATTCAAAATCATCACTCTCAGCTAGTACGGAGATTTTGACCATTTTCTTGAATGAATTTAACGTACCTATAGTTTTTATATTTTCTCCAAGCATATTATATAGCAACGGAGCTTTATATGAAAAACTCCTTTGTCCGAAGGATGTTCTGGCATACACCGGCTGATACATTAAAGAAGAACCCATTCTAGTGCTGCGCACTTGTTGAGATCTTTTAGCAGTAATAGTGTTGTTGAAAAATTTACAGAGAGCCTGTATTATGTACAACTGCCTTATTGTCATAATTTTGCTTTCACTATATAATAACTTTGAAGGATACATAAAATTTCTCTTATACATTATTTTAAAAATTAATTTTTGCGCAACATTCAAAGGCTCTAAGGTAGTCTTGTTACAAGAACCCCAACAGACAACATTATATGAAAGCATTGATTGAACAAGAGCATAATATACAGTTTTTAATGTAACTTTGTCCAATATGTTTCTTAGATTATAATATAAACCAATAGAGTGGTGGATGCATTGAACAATCTTCCACAACATGTCATCGATTCTACTAATATAAACCAATAGAGTAGTAGATGCACGGAACAATCTTCCAAAACATGTCATAGGTTCTACTAATATAAACCAATAGAGTAGTGGATGCACGGGACAATCTTCCACAACATGTCATCGATTATACTAATATAAACCAATAGAGTATTGGATGCACGGAAAAATCTTCCACAACATGTCATAGGTTCTACTAATATAAACCAATAGAGTAGTGGATGCATTGAACAATCTTCCACAACATGTCATCGATTCTACTAATATAAACCAATAGAGTAGTGGATGCACGGAACAATCTTCCAAAACATGTCATAGGTTCTACTAATATAAACCAATAGAGTAGTGGATGCATTGAACAATCTTCCACAACATGTCTTCGATTCTACTAATATAAACCAATAGAGTAGTGGATGCACGGAACAATCTTCCAAAACATGTCATAGAGTCTACTAATATAAACCAATAGAGTAGTGGATGCATTGAACAATCTTCCACAACATGTCATCGATTCTACTAATATAAACCAATAGAGTAGTGGATGCACGGAACAATCTTCCAAAACATGTCATAGAGTCTACTAATATAAACCAATATAGTAGTGGATGCATTGAACAATCTTCCACAACATGTCATAGATTCTACTAATATAAACTAATAGATGGGTGGACGCACGGAACAAAATTCCACAACATGTCATTGATTCTACTAATATAAACTAATAGAGTAGTGGATGCACGGAACAAACTTCCACAACATGTCATCGATTCTATTAATATAAATCAATTTAAAAGCTCGATTGGATTCTTATCTGGAGAGAAAAAAGGAGTACCTTATTTCTAATGAAAATAAAAACTCAATTACTGTTAAACTTACTGTGAAATCAAATATTAGCGCATTAGTAGAATGCTGCCTGCTTATTAAATAATGGTAATAATAATAAAGATTTGAGTTTGTAATAGATTTTTTTCTTATTTTTACAGTGGCATAACTTAGTTAGTAAAACTTCAAATTGTAATATTTAATCATTGATGACAATATGAACGATTCTCAAACGAAAGATGTGAAACTAAATATTGTCTTAGTTGTCTTCAGTGATTAAATGTTACACTTCGAGCGCCTCTGCTTCAGACTTACGGAGAGTGTTATCGCAGTTGTACGAAGACGCGAGGCAGGAATTGTAGAAGGTTTTGTTGGTGCCATCGCTGAAGAAGCCGCACACCGGCTCTATTTTGGAAGGGCAAGCGATGATTTTATCGCAAGGGAGCTTGCCAATCTCTGACCGAGAAGACTCGCTTTTGGCGTAGTGAATATCTCCTCGACTCAGTGAAGCCAACGCCAGAATAACTGTCCAAGTAGAAAGAACAACAACAAAAATTATAAAATTATTGATCTTGCTTAGAAACTTCCAAAGTGGTCTGTATGGACTTTGCTGGAGATCCATGTCAGCTAGAAAAAACTTTGTTCCACGAAATTTAAATCAGATCTTAATCAACTTACTTGTAGTGTTACCCCCATTAAGATCAAGTTACCTTCAACATTTTGGCGTTCTGCAAATAAAGTAATACATCTAACACAGATTGTGTGTACATATCACTTAGAATAGACTTAGGACGGGTTGTTTCAGAGAATTTGAACAATTCTTAAAAATTCAAAGTTATTTTTTAAGTTCTGTCTCATTTTTTATCAAATTCTGTTATTATTTCTGTTCTGTCAAACAACTACCCTATAATGATATAATAACGGAACTTGAATAGGACTTTGACAGAACCCGAAAATGAACGTTTAAATTTGATGAATTCTTCAAATTCCGTGAAACTGGTCATTCTTAGAAATTGGTTATTTGTTATTTCATAAAATTGTTTGAGTTATATAATTCTCAATTCCTCCCAATGTGTCAATCACACACCTCCAGGATGGTGACGTTCTGGCTTATATACAACATTTATTTTTACTTTAGACAGACTTCAAAACTGCATTATTGATCCGTACGGTGACATTGAAGAATCAAATATCAAATGCCAAGAAGAAATGAATAAAAATAAACATCTTCAAAGAACTTCAGCGGCTTTAGAAATACATACCTGCTGCAATTATGCAGGATTATTGCAGAAAAGTTTTTGATATATTTTCCATCTTTATACCTCATGGAGAGTAGTCTCAACGCGGTAGCTCATCTTCTTACGGAAAAAAGAAATAGATATTTGACGAACGTAAATAGGTTTAAGAAAATTTAATATTCGACAGGCAGTGGTTTTACGGGGTATACAAGTTTAGGAACCCTAGCTAGATTCTAGCTACTGCAGGCCCGGTCGTATTTGAGAATACTCTCGTCCAGGCCGTAGCCCAGTGGCATAGCGCATATATCAGATGGCGAGTTTCCCTAAATCTCTGTAAAACAAGTGCCAACAAATGTATACAAGTTAATTTTATTTACTTTTTTGAATAAATATTTCATGTATCCATTGAAGAATCTCCACAAAGCAGCCTCTCCTGATCTGGCACGCCACACAGTTGGTGGACTGGCGCATCCTGAACACATCTCACCCGATGAATCCGGGCAACCACTTACCCAAACCGCCTCCGAAATTATAAATAACATTTAAACTTTTTCGTAGTCTTATCTTCACAAATGTTTAATTAATCTTATAGCTACTGTAAAAGAATAATTAATCTGTCGTGTATTAAAATAAAATGATAAAATTAATAAGGACTTCTTCAATAATTGCGATAATCACTTCGTGGCGTCATTTTAATTTTAACAAAATAAATAATTTTGTATACATCACTGTTTCAAAAAGAATCGACATGTTTCAAAACCAATGGTTTCTTCGTCAGCATAAACGTGTAATTTATATTATTAATAATATTTCCAAGTTGGCAAAAATATTTTGAGCAATCGCTTGTCATAATTTGCCAAATTTATAAAACGTAAAAATATTGAATAAACGGTGAACTCTATTTCATTATTCATTGTCTTTAAACCACAGTAAGCAGTTTTGTATGTTTCCATATTAATATTTTGAGGAATGGTATGATATAATATGAAAAAATGTATATATGTGACACCAATTTCTCGAGTGGATATACGTTTAAAATGGTGACCGGATAAATCATCAAAATAATAATTCATCACATCTATAAAACGTTATATAAAGTCATGGAAAGTGATGAAACAAAAACTTTATTAACTGGGTTAAGTAGGTTAGGTAAGATTAGGTTTAATTTTTTTTTCATCGTTTCTAATGACTTTATATCACTTTTTAAAAGTCTGTTGAATTGTCTCTGTATTGAGTTATCATGGAACCGTTTGAAATATATTATACTGACGAAGAAACCATTGGTTTTGAAACGTGTTGATCCTTTTTCATCAAATATTGGTGTATGCAAAGTTATTTATAGTACTTATGTAAAAGAAACCCAAAAAATATAATCAAACATACCGAAAGCGACTATGAAACAAGCCTTCATTGCAGAGAGAGGTTTTCTTAATGAAGAAACTGATTACGTTTCACGGGTTAAATAAGGTTCAAACGCTTTACAGCTGTAATCAACTTAACGATAAACATGGGCTGCTATTCTACATAGAAATGTTGCACTTCGCAGATTAGGTGGCTTGGACATGTACTTAGAAGCAGTAGCGGTTAGTGATTTATATCATTAGGGATTTAATCTAAGATTAAAAGATGAAGAAGAAAAATTATTTAGAAATTTGAAAATCTTCTAATGGTATTTTCGGTGAGCAATAAAATGTAGTTCGGTGATTCAGTAAAAAGTCTGCGGCTAAAGAATATAGAAATAATAATAACTAAATTTCTCACTAGATGGCATCGAGACATATAATATCTTCATTTATTGGTGAAATATTTTTGACTTGTCAAATATTATTATTTTTAATGTTTATAAGACAAGGTTTTATGCATAAGGAGTGGTGTAGCGCCCTTCGTGGCAGCAGGACGCGTCCTAACGCGTCCTAAGCGTCAACCGCTTTGTGTTTTTTTAGTATTTTCAAGGGAAATGAGGATCCCTTTGAAATTATTTTAAAATCAATCAATAAATTTTTTAAATCAACTTATCAATAAGAAAATAAAAAAATAAATTACGCAGGCATTCACAATTTTTTATTTATTTAAATAGAAAAATGAATAGGTACCTATGGGACAAGTGAATTGTAATAATTGGTGTTGTACATACAAAGGAGCAAAATCTATACCATCAGTGAAGGTAACCAAATTGGGCGAGGCCTATCAAAAAGTCGTCTGCAGGGCCTAGCACAAAAAAAACCGCGGCAGTGGGTTTTTATCTGCTGGTGCTCATTAATATAAATAATTCTACAAAAAAACTGTTGAATATTCGGGATTTCTCACAAACTATCTTAATCAATAAAACTCCGACTTCAACTAAATACTTATTGCGGTTGGAATAAACCGGATACTGACCTTATGCTTCTTACCTTATTTACTTTCCTATATTTTTCGACAGCTAACGCCATCTATGGTTACCTAATAAACTAATCCAGTTCCATATATGGGTGTGCTCATACATTAATACCAAGGATATTACAAATACTATTCGGTAGTCGTTCGGCATTTAAAAATAATGCAGGTATAATATTGAAGTTATTGATTACTTTGTCCAGGTCTCGGAGACGAATACGCCTGCCCGCCAGCTGCGTGGCGGACAGATCGGGAGAGACCAACTGAGGGAGACCCTTTGACCACACCAGCTGGTTTATCCAGGCCTCGGAGACGGATACGCCTACTCACCAGCTGCGTGGTTGCCAGATCGGGAGAGACCAATTGAAGGAGACCCTTTGACCACAGCAGCTGGTTTGTCCAGGTCTAGGAAAACCAAATTCCAAATGGTGGTCTTACACTAGTGCGATACTGATAGTATCTTCCACTCTGGAACGTGCCGTAAATATAGTGTTTATTATTTTAAATTAATAAATTGTGAAATAACACAAATTCATCAAATAAAATTTACTTGCGCTCGCCGGGATTTGAATGTAAAAAGAAATAGTAAATCTTAGTGATAATCTTATAAAGATGAGGCGCCCATATATATTAATAACTTTTCAACAATTATATATTGAACCCACCACTAATAGTAAACCTATCTTGAGTATTGGATATTTGGTAGTTAGGTTGGTAATTGAAATCATTATAAAGGGTAAAAGTAAGTACTTTGTTATTGAGAGTTAATTTTTTTAATAACTTTGTTATAGGGAATTAATTTGAAGTTAACAATTAAATTTGAAATTAATTCAAATAGTCAGAATTGAATTCATTAATTAATTAATTAATTTAATTATTGGTTTAATCGATGTATTGTTCTTGTTAACAGTTGCAGCGATAAACTCACAGCTACGATTTTTCTAATCTTGGGCTGAGTCATACTTGCCAGGGATGTACTAAAATTGTTTATTTATTCACGGTGGTTCCTCTAAATACAGAATAAATCATTTATAACAAAAAAGAATTAACAACAATAATACAGTGTAAACAAACTGCATTGTTGTTATTTGGTTGTAGTTTAGATCCCGCTCACCAGATGTCGGTAGAATGTGTAGATCTGAGTTATTATTATCCATTAAATGTAGTTTTAAAGCATTTCCATAGATGCATGGCGGTACTTACGCCATGTGACAGAGACAACATGTCGGCTGTACCCGAGTGGTTACGAGTACAGCCTACTAGCCGCTCCCTAGGTAGCCAGCTCAGTTCTAGATGATTCCCTCGTTAGAATAATAATAATAATGACATGGCATTTATATAGCGCAGTTTCGTGTCATTTCATTTCAAGTGCGCTGTACTATTACAAACTTAAAAACGGTAATTTAGTATTAATGGTTTGACCGGTCGGTGGCCGAGTTGACATCGCGGTTGGGTCCCACTCAGGCGTAGTGTGTTCAATTCCTCGGCTGGCTAAGTCCTCCATCACAACACAAGCAACATTTTCAGCTTACTGTGGTGGTAGTAGGAGATTTTAAAATATTGTCAGGTTATTCGTAACCCGGGAATGTTTGTCTTTCTTTAAAAAAAATATATATTAAATATAATATATTATAACACTAAATATACTTAATTATTGAAGATTAACGATTTCTAAACGAAAATCTGAAACAGAAAAATCAGAAAAGGATACGGTCACATCTAGGACTCGAACCCTGGACCCTCGCCTTGCTGGGGCACCGCTCCACCACTGAGCTAATGGGACCCTATCCCCTTCGGCCACTTTTAACTGTATCATACTTCGAATAAGAACTACCAATAATGTCTTCATTTTTTCACCGCACATTATTTATTGGCAACTATCTTTATGTATGATCGCAAGATTCAACCCGAACTAAATGCAATCTAGACAATGTCTTTTTAGATAAACCTCTCTTATTTTTTATTTTAATGTACGACATCTATTGACTTTTTCTGCAAGTCTAGAATGAATATTTATTTTTTTAAATAACTTAGTGAGTAAAACCTCAAATTGTAATATTTAATTATTGAAGAAAAGTGTCCAGATTTTCGTTTAGAAATCGCTAATATTGTCTTCAATAATTAAATATTACTATTTGAGTTTTTACTCAATAAAGTTATTCCAAAAAATAAATAAAAATAAACTAATTATACTGTTTATAAAAAGTGATGACAGAACTAAGAATAACAAAAACAGCAGGACAGGATAAAACAAGAATATTAAAACTTAAATATAATATAAAACAAGAAGCAGTTTGTGCTCAGAAATGAGAATCTTCTGAGCAGACATTTTAAAAGGTACAATAAGGAGGCAACCGAAACCAATCAATTACCGGAAGTTTTAGAATATGGCTTATTATAAAATATCGAAAAGAAGTTAAGATTTATGAATGGTAAGATTTTTTAAATAATTCTGTCTTTAAAGCCCGTTTAAATTCAGCCAAATTCTGGAGATTAGTAAGAGCTGAGGGAAGTTTATTCCAGATGAGCGGGCCTGTTACACGAAAAGAGCGATTATAGTAAACGGCTCGAATAACTCACGATAATAAATCACTCAAAATCTTTGACGAACCAAAGAATTTATTGAATATTTCCGTTACTACTTGTATTCCATAGTAAGAAGATAGTTAAACAGTACACCACCACATTACATTAGTAATGAAGAGTCTTTATGTGGAAAAAGAAGTTAAGCACATCGAACAGAAGTTAGACCACCATGCAACTCTCTGGCACATACTCCTTTTTTATTAAAATTTACATAGATAAAACATTAAGAGAATATGAGAAGTATCTGCAAAAATTAAAAAAACTTCGACGAGCTTCACAAATTCTGAAATCATTGATATACATTCAGATCTCATATAAGCTTTTCTGTTATCTGACCCTTGAAATGAACCCACTCAAGTATTGTATTGATCAAACTGAGCACAATATTAATCACCAATGTATTTTTACGGAATATGACGTCATTTTAAAGCCAACAATAATAATATGCAGATATGCGTAATGCCATTAAAGTGTCGATGATTCCAGAAGAATGATTAATTTAATGAGTTAAGAGAATTAGTCAATGATCGATTAAATCATCTTCATATTGAATTGGTAATCATTGACCTTAGAGATATAAAAATATTAAGTATAATATACGAAAAACAAACTATTACGACAACTTAAGTTATCTATTCTTATGTATTTTAAAATGTCTTTCCAAACTTAAAAATATTTGGTTTGACTGAAGATTGAACCTTCCTACCCAGGAACTGAAGTCGACATCTCTACCAACCTCGACAAATATCAATCAGGTAGGACCGACATTTATTTTGTATATGAACTGATGGAAAGTCATCAGATTTTAGAGAAATGCTTGTATTTAATTATTGAAGACAATATAGGCAATTCAAGGGATACGGTCACATCTAGGACTCGAATCTAGGCTTTACTCTGGCCCGTCACATAGTAGGTGGGCAGACAAAAATACCAAATGTAACGAACCACTTAGGGTTACCTATGGCAGAGGTGTTGGTTATCCAATAATGTTAGATTTATAGTAATTTATTTAATGACAGACCAATAGTTATTTTATAAATTGAGCCAACAACAACTTGCGATTTGAGATATCATTTTGACCGAGGATTTAACTAGACAGCTGATAATTACGTATTTCGTTGAAATAATAAATTAATCAATCATTTTCTGAATCTTTTTATACGCTTTTCAAGCTTATTAGCAATTAGAAATTAATTAGGAATTTTAATTTGTCTGTTACTTGGTGATTAATAAAACTACCATCATGAATAAGTCCCTTGGTTGGTTATGACATGTCACATATATAGGCACTTAAGTTAGGTAATTAAGTAGCCTCATGTTTTAAAAGTTGGTAATCTTGCAACATGCTAAATATAATACTTTTTACAGTGATAAATTAAAAAATATATTTTCTAGGATCCAATTCAAGGTAAAATGAATTATGTTTGTTATGTGACTAGCACCAAAACTTTCTATGTGATCTAGGAGGTTTCGCTAGCACAGACTGAGTAAAAATTACGGGATATTATAATTGTAGGATTTAAAAAAGTGTATTTGCATTAGGATCCATTGCCTTCCAAAAACAAAAAATTGTCAATTTTAGAGATGATCAGAAATTTGCATTTCGTTACAAATTATTTCAAAACCACCGTTTTAAAACAAATTTGAAAAATAAGATATCTGTCAAAAATTTAATCAAAATAAATACCCATTTTAAATGTAGAATTATTATTAATAATAAATAATTAGTTTTGCTGCCTACTTTATCGTTTTTCTGAATTGTTCCCACAATCAGTTCCAATTTTATTATAATTACAACACATTAGTTATAGCTACTTGAAGTCAGTTAGTCCATGACATCTTTCATTTGGGAATGATTTGAGGTAGACGGGGGTGGCGAATAGGAACAGAAGGGAAGTGGAAGGATGGAGATTATGGGATCTGGTTGGAAATAAAAAGCTAAACCCATTTCAAGCAACGTTTACTTACACACAGTAAATATTTTGCACCTTAGAACGATTCTACTACAACACGGGTCTTTTCAACACCCATTCTTCCCCTTAAAAATACTTCACACAACATTCCCAAAGATGACCTTCTATTGCAAAAGATTCAGATCCCAAATCTTGGTCTCTCACCAGATGAAATGAGACTGACAAATAACATTACATCGAATCATTTTAACTCGAAATAAATTAATTTAAAAACTATTAAATTACCTAATGAAATCGTTGTCTGGCTGTCATAAAAAATGTCAATAGTATATTATCGTTTCATTTTAATAATTAAAATTTGACTAACAATAATTGATACTTGATGCGTGAAAGAGGATACTGCATATTAATTTATTTTAATCTATCGACCACTAAAATATCAAGTTTATATTACCTGTAAACATTAATGTAGTCTTTAAATTATCCTTCACTCCTTAATAATTTTGAATCAGTAATAAACAGTATAAGTTAGAAAATACTGAAAAGTTTCCAAAAACAGAAAACGAAAGCAATAAAAACGCAATTTGAATACAAATAAATGTATTTTCGATTTTATAATATCAGTTTTATATCCGCGTCAGTTACAAATAATATAAACAAATATCGTATTATATCTAAACGAACAGGATATGGCGAAATTCCATAGCGAAAACCATTTCAATAAAATATTCATTTTTATTTTATATTTTCGTATCACAGTTATAGTTTTAGTATACAAAAAACTTCACTGATTAATAATTATACACTTTCATTCAATATCAAGTCTTTTCACTTGAAACTGGGATATCTTTTTCACTAGATTTAATCGCAAATTTACAATAAAAAATAGAAAAGCAACGAGAATTGTATGTAACCAATTCTCTTAGCATTTTAATTTTTTGCAATGACCATAATTTTCGTGACCTACTGCTAAGAGTACCGAAGTCAAACGATCATCTAGTATTGAGAAAAATTCTTTATATAGTGTGAACTTTCATTCTTAAAAGAACAGAACTCAATACACGAACAATACGTCAATACAATGTTAAATAACAGCTAATCTCGATGGTACTTTTAGCATTAGGTAACAGCTCTATGTCGTGTTAATCTTTTGATTTTAAAAGCGTAATGTCTCTATTATTTATCTTATTGGTAACGGTCATATGGTTAAATGCGCCAGAGATGTAGCCCTTATAGCTGGTCCTAATTCCACTCCAACCACTTGCTTGTGATTTATCGGAAACCCATAAGAAGTCAATGGACCACCAGCGGACAGCTTCTTCTTCAATTCTTTGTCGTTTATTCTAGATTCTTCTTTAAATAGAAGATCCTGAATGATTTTGAAAATTTGTGGATCTAAAGTTTCAGAACTGGAATCAAAATAATCACTTTCGTGGCTTTGATATTGATTTTGGACATGTCCATGAAATTCCTTGTTTAGGACAAGTGCTGGAAGATCAAAAACTGCTCCATTATTTTGTAGATCATAATTAGGGCCTTGGTTTTCTTCTTGATTCTCATAAATAGGTTTTTGGGCCGGTGCTTGTACGAAATTTGGCTTTTGTCCAACGTTTTGCTTTTGGCCGTTTCCTTGAAGTTCGAAATTGACCCCATTCTGGGGAGCAATGCCATTGAGGAAGTTTTGGTATTCTGATGTGCTGTGATTTGGCTGTGCTTGGCTCTGATGCGAATGGTTTTCTTGATCTGGGTTATGATGGATTGGGGCATCGTAAGAAGTAAATGGCTTCTTCTTTTGTCCGTTATTTGTAAAAACTCGTCTCTGTTGATCACCTCCCGTTTCGTCACCGAACTCATTGAACTGGTATTTAGGATCTTGCTGCAGAAATCTTGGATTCTTTTGCCTCTTGTAGACTTGTTGGTTAGACACTGGCTTTTGTTGATAGACGAACCCTGGGCTGTTTTGGTAAGGAATCACGACTTGGTAGACTTTTCGGCGGAGTCCCACATTGTTGGAAGGCTTGGTGTATTGGAAACCATGTTGAGGTTGTGAAGGTTTGACGTATTGATACTCCTGGAGAGGTTGTGTTGAAGGCTTGCTGTATTGGTACCCCTGTTGAGGTCGTATCGGGAATGTGGCGTCTTGAATGATGTTGTCGGAGTGAGACTGCCAAAGAGTTGGAGAGGGGTAGAAATAAGGCTCTGCCAGAACTGGAGAGCATGTCAGGAAGATCGCCAACTGGAAAAAGGGAGAATGAAATTTTAATTCTTGATTTAAAAAAAATGCAATTACAGCCAATTTGAGAGCTTATTGCGGAAGAGGGGAGAAGATGGTTGTGTTACTAAACATAGTTATAGCAACGTTTCATTAACTTTTAATAACTGCCTCCGTGGATGAGTGGTTAGGATCCTTTGCTATGAATCCGGAGGTCGTGGAATCAAATTCTGGCGTGCGCAAGTAAATTATAATTGATTAACTTGTGTTAATTCACAATTTTTAAAATTTATTTAAAGAAAGACAAACATTCTCGAGTTACGCATAACCTGGCAATATTTGAAAATCTCCTACTACTACCACAGTAAGCGGGAAATGTCGCTTGTTTTGTGATGGAGAATTTATCCAGCCGAGGAATTGAACCCGTTACGCCTGGGTAGGATCCAAACGCGATGTCAACTCAGCCACCCACCGATTATTATTTATTCATAAAAAATAATATTATATGGTAAATTTGCGGCATTTTCTAGAGAGACTTCGTTTAGTATCACCCTGGCCAAAGACAACCATTCTAAATATTGATCCTATGATTTGCTAATTTTTAGTATACTCGTATTACCCCCACAGGCAGAAAATTCCCAAAATAGTTTCTAAAATCATGAAATATCGAATTGTTTAATGGGCTGTATTTTATAATTTTAAAACCACAAATACATAAAATATTACAAATCCGTACTAGAAATTTTCCATACATTTTAATAAAAAAATAAAATATTCAGTTGGGTTGGGTATTTTCGTCTCATTTCCAAAATTGAGTTTAAGGCGATGCACTACGTCGTGTAATATTTTAAATTGAGCCGCTATCAATAACAACCCTTACGTAGATGGCGATAAGGTTTAAATTCCCGCTTAACACCATCCGCCTGTTTTGTTTAAGCAAGAAAAAAACATCGCCAAAAAGTGCCTTTTATTTTATTTTGTGGATTTTCAGGCATAAATATTTACTTTTTTTTCGTACATTTTATAAATAACTTAATTTTCCACATTATACAATAAAATCATAACCGAAAATGGGTTCGTAAGTAGGAGATTTTGAACTTTAAAGCAGTTTTCATAGGCCTTATATATTATATTTTTCTGGGCTTATAAAAATATTTATCTAAACAATACACGATTATTTCAAAGGCCAAGGTGTATTCTACTCGTAGTATTTAATTAAAGCAACTGAAACATTTCTAAGCGACCAAATTTTCAAACCAAAAACACATGATTTTGCATTACTACGTATGGCATCGCCTTAAGATTAAAACGGCCGCGCAGCCGTTCCTCTTGGAGAGGCTGTATTACTCACTTTCTGGCTCTTAATACAATTATCTTTCATCTATTTATGGAAAGAAGAATGTCTGTGGTGGGCGGATGGCGTGGATTTGATTTTTATGCAAATCTGCAGTTTCCAAGATTGATAAAATTTTGCACACTTGACCTTCAAAACAAGATAAAGGTCACTGTCTGCACCTTTTTTTTCAACGCCCGGGACTTTCGGCTAGTTATTGTGTTGTATTAAATAGGTTCATAGGTTGGATTTTTTATTCATCACTTTAACACGTTTTTTGTTCATCACTTTAATACGGTTTTTTGTTCATCACAATAATACAGCTGGTGCTTCCAGACTTCCAGCAAATATCACATTATATTCATAAAAGTAAGCGAATAATTCCGCTTATAAATTTTTTTACAAAATATTAATTTAAATCCATGTTTTCCATCTCCCCCGACATAAGTTACAGTTGCTTATTGTAGTAATGAAGTTGTAACCAAGTGTAAAAAATAATTTATGCGTATTACACCTAAAAAACTTAGAATTTGTAACATTTTTAAGGTCATTCCATAAAACTTCCCAGTCCTAATAGTTCTAAATAAATATGAACACTACCTTTGTCACTAATCTTCAGAAAAACGTAATATCAACTCAAGCGAAGGGTAAAACAACAAAAGGGTTTTTACTACAGTGTCCTCTGCGTGAAAAGTCGTAAACTTTTTAATAAAAGTCTGTTTTTCTGAAGTGACCTGAATGGTTAGTATGTTTTCTGAATCTGTTTGTAAATAATAAAACTACATAAGGCGAAGCTTAATTCCAAATCACTATTTTGATTAATCTTTATAACGAGTTGTTGTACATTATGAATACCAAAAAATATGCTTTAGATAAATTGAAGGTTTTCCTTTTGTTTCGCTTGAGTATAATACAAATAAAAAATAAATTATTCAATTAAAAATATAAATGCAAGCCCCATTTTTTTTCAATTGAAATGTATGAACGCGTAAAGGAAACAACTTGAAAAAATACAGTATTATAGCTAAGATTATCTGTGACAGTTTCACTTGATTAACTTTTTTGCTTTCTTATAAAATTATTTACAAAATAAATAAAAACCAGCTTTGTGCTTGAAATCGAACGTTACTAGACTCCGTTTGTCAAGCGATTTTAATGACTATTACCTACGTTATAAGGTATACCAAGAATACATACATTTTTGGCTTGTAGCTTCCTCTTAAGTTGTATATCGCCCTTGATTTTTTTATACAAACGACGCTATACAAATTATCCAATTATTCTTTAATAAGAACAAAGCGGAACTACATAATATCACCCAGAAAACTGCGACCTCGGGGTCAAGAACCAATGAGCTTACCGATCTAGAACCAAGATTATCAAATAAATACAATTATATTCGGTTTGAAAAAAAAACAACCAAATCAGATAAAATCAAAAATAATCTAAGTTCATAAAAATAGTGATGAATAATGACCTCTAGAGGTAACAATTAGAAAGGAAAATAACAATAATCAAATGTCAATCTATTTTAAAACATAACAATACACGTGTTTCAACTTCGCGAAGTCATTAATATTACACATTCAATTTTATGGGTTGAAAAAATGCAGTTTTTTAAATACAATATTAAATTTATACATGATGAGTGTACGAAATATGGGGTTATGATTAATTACTGATACCTACACAAGTATGACCTTTTATTTGATTTTATCTCGCCTAGCTGGGCTTTTACGTGTTTATTTTTGTAAAACAAGGAATATCTAATGCACAACGACATAATACTTTACGATGCAAGATGAAAAAACAGTAGATAAGATAAAATATTGATTCTGAAACATTACAGGAAGTACCATTGAAGAAATAAGTCGATACAAAATCCTTAGTGTACTAAAATACTTCAGTGTATTACGTATGATACCGTTATCAGTCGGACAATAAACAAATTTAATAGGTCGAAGCAGAGCTATACTAGGACAGTTTGTTCAATTACATTTTTGTTCTGATTTCCGATATAAATTCTGCTAAGACCTGTTTATATTTAGTGACGATTCGATCTTTTTATTAACTACTCAAATTCTGTATACGGAGAACGGGAGTATTTAATTGTGATTCCGTGTTGGAGTTGTGACAATAATGGGGGTAGATATTGCCTCGATGTTGCTTTGCGAGGTGCAATAGTTGCGAGAAGTGTAATAGTTCAGGGCTGTCAATGATTGAATTTATCATGTTATTAAACAAGTTAAGTCATTAAGGACGGGTTGTTTCAAAGAATTTGAACAATTCATCAATTTTCAAAGTTGATTTTTAAGTTCTCCGAAGGTTATATTAAAGTTCTGTTATTATTTTAATTTTGTGAAACAACTGGCTAATAATGATATCATAATACTTACGTTTACTTCTTCACATAAATGTGTATTTAAAGCTCCGTAGCTCATGACAGAAATTATGTAGCGAACTGAATATAAACCATTGAGTTAGTAATGACTCTACAGGTCAACGTCCGATAGGTTTTGCTAAGAGGAACAGAGTTTTTGTTATCGTGATTCATTTTTGGGAAATCATGCCGTGTTGCGTTACCTCCTTCACCAACCAACGTTTCGGATAACGTTACAGTGTCCATCATCAGCGCAGACGTGTAATATATTTAATAATAAGAAGGAAGTAGCGCAACACCGCATAGTATCCCAAAATAAAACACTATAATTCTTTTAGCCGCGAACACCTAAAACTTATCAAAGCTTCAATTTTATGCTAAAATAAAATTTTACGAAATAGTTTATACATTTTATAGTAAAAATTGTGTATTCAAAATTATTGATTTTATCACGAAATCTGTAGAATTAGTCGCTGTTTCAAAATTTGTTGTTAAAAAACTTATTGTAGGAAGTTCATTATGAAGTCCTCAGAACGATGATGCGATCATCAAACCACATGACAACAATTCAAGTGATTATGACAAATCAACAACGAAATAAAAAAACTTCCTTAAATTATTTTTTTGCCAGACAATTCTGTTATTTTACGCGAATAAATATAGCAAGTACCTTATCATAGAATAAAGTATAAAACAAGAAATGCGATGTTGGCGTGTTTTGTGATCCAAAATTCTGCCTTAAATTTCCAATACAAAACCATGTTTCATCATCATCATCATTAAGATGCACAACAGCAAATGTGTCCTCTGTGTGAAAAGTCGTAAAAACTAAAAAAAAAATTGTTTATCTGAAGTGACTTGTAAGGTAAATATGTTTTTTTTGTATCTGATTGTAAATAATAAAATTAGACGGAGCCTAGGAACTCGAAATAAATTGTACAGCGTCCTTGAGGTGATGTTTCACAAAAACGGCACTATACAGAAATTATAAATTTATTATTATTATCATGACATTCAAATGAAATGGCGATATGTCAGGCAAATTCTTCAGTCCTAAAATAATAAAAAATATATTTATAAAAAGTATAAAATAAAGTCGCTATCCGCTTCTGTCTGTTTGTGAACGTATTTCTTCTAAACTACCCAACGGATTTTGATAAAATTTTCACTGTCATTTAGAAAACTTTTTTCGAAAGGTTTATAAATATAAAACATGCATATTGTATTTATAGAAAATAGAGAAAATTCGATCAACGCCGGGTAGTAAATATAAATATAAACTTCAATCTTTCCACTTATATTGAAATAAACGTAATGACGAAGTCCAGTAAAGAGAGAAAAATTGCAATTGTTAATCTTAAAATGTGCAATATTTGAATATTGTGTCTTCTACGGGCAAAGTAGTAATTTCAATTAATTTTTTTTATGTGAATACAGCAGTGTCTCAATTGCTCCCAACCGTATGGAGCCAGTGAGACTATGGCATTCTCAATTGAGGTAGGGGAGAGTATGGTATATCGTACCACTTCGCACTTAACTCTCAATACTGTATGATCGAAATGGGTTAGAGAATTGAAGTTAAGTTCAAATTAATACTTATTTTATTGGGTACGATATATATTTAAATCAGGTAAGTTTTTAGATTCTCACGGCCAAAAGCATTTTTGTTGTTTGTTTTTGGGGTGTTATGCCGTGTTGCGCTAACTCCTTCTTTAGCCGACGTTTCGGACAGCGTTGCAGTGTCCGATTTACCAAACCACTTGTTGTACGATTTAACAAACTCTGAGTTTTTATGAAAAAATGTCAACAAAACATGTAAACGACAGGTGACCATATGATTTTGCAATCGTAATTTGCAGAACACAAACAAGCTAAGTGAACTTAATTTGAGAAAAAACTAACATACCTACCTTTGAACACGAAATCACCTTAGCCGAAGGAGCCGAAAAAATTAGATGAAAATTGTGAAAAAACAAAAATACTCCACTGCCAGCGCACGCACGATCCAACACTAAATAAAAATGGCGGGACAACTATGTAGCAAAAATATCGAGGTGGTACGATTTACCGACCGGTACGATATACCATACTCTCCCCTATGTTGTGAGGCAGAGGGTAGTGAGTAGGGGAATAGGACGCGGAAGAGGAAGGTGCGGAAGTACCTGGGTATTCAGATCTGGTCACCAAATACAGCTCCATTTCAAGCAACGTTACAATTCTGAATGGTGGTCTTACACCAGGGCAATACTGATAATATCTGTACTTGCCGCAAATATATGTTTTATTATTTTTAATGAGTAAATTGTGAAATAACACAAATCAAATACGTATAAATCAAAGATTTGAACCCGCAACTTCTAGTTTGCTAGTCGAGAGCCTTACCCCTCGACCACGGAGGCCGTCAAAATTGATTCAAAATAAAAATGTGTTTTTCTGAAGTTACCTTCCAGGTAAGTATGTTTTCTGTGTCTGTTTGTACATACATATATTAGTCTACCTGCCGAGTTTCAGCACGATCGGATGTCGGCAAGTGGGTTAATTTCGACTTCGAAGATTCCTCTTCATTCATTCATTATTTATTCATTCATTCATTCCATTATTTATTCATTCATTCATTCCATTATTTATTTATACATTCACCCATTAAATTATTTTTTTATTCCTTCAATCAATTATTAATTGATTCATTAATTAAATTATTTATTCATTCAATAATTAATTAAATTATTTATTCGTTACATTATTTATTCGTTCAATCATTTAGTCATTCGATTATTTATTCATTAATTTATTTAATTATTTATTCACAAAAATTATTTATTTATTCATAAATTCATTCAAATATTAATTTACAATTAATATGCATTCGTTCATTCAATTATTAATTAATTCAATTATTTATTCATTCATTCCTTAAATTATTTATTCATTCATACCTTAAATTATTTATTCATTCATACCTTAAATTATTTATTCATTCAATTATTCATTCTTTGATTAAATTATTTATTCATTCGTTCTTTTAATTATTTATTCAGTCATTCTTTCAATTATTCATTCTTTCATTAAATTATTTATTCATTAATTCATTCAACTGTTCAGTAAATTATTTATTCATTCAATTATTTATTTATTCATTCATTCAAGAAAACAAACATTAAAATTAAATGATTTTATAATGAATGTTGCGAATGTTGTCTCTTTTTACACTTATTATTAATAAATAATACCGAGTATTATCAAATATATATTCAAAAGGTTTCAACACTCAAGGAAAATGGAAGATACAAAACGTTGCAAAACAAGAACGCGATTATTATTCGCAATAAAGCCAAAACAAGAATATTTTAGAAGGATATTTTTATGCGACTGTTTTTTTGCTGCCAAACTGGAATGCAATCATATTACAGATAATATCGATAACATTGGCACATCTGCCATAACAAAACGGTCATATGACTGCAAAGGCGTAAAGCGTGATACGCAGATCATAATAGACCAAATAAATTATTATAAAAAAATACTTTTCTAAACACTGTTCTAGCGAGAAGTTTTTTTAAATTGACTCCACACATGAGGGCCAGAGGAAAATTATTTCCATCAGGGCCTATGCCATCTTTGGAGATGCTTTGTCTTTATGAGGAGAGGTAGAAGTGAACATGGATCTTGAAAAGACCAATGTTGTAGCAGGGAGAGAACACAGAGGTCGGAAAATCATTCCAGAGCCGAGCTGTTGATTGCAAAATCGAGTCGTAAAAGCGACCTGTTCTCATGTGACAAATTCCCCGGATGCGTATGTTAGGCGCGCGTTTGACGTGTTTCTCGACTATGTGCCGGTGTCGAAGGGATCAGTGACGTAAGTTAAGTGGCTTGGTATTACTAGTATAAACACTACACAACTGCTGACCCTGTACAAATTACAAGTTCGCTCTATTGTTGAATTTGGCGGCCACCTCTGGTCAGGAGACCCAAAATACCTGACTCTGTGCAGAAACGGGCGGTCCGTTCGATAGGTTCCCCTATCTTAATAAACGGTTTGCAATCTTTAGAGGATAGGCGTCAGAGTAGGTATGCTGTCCTTATTTTACCGATATTACAATGGAAGATGCTCCGAGAAACTAGCGTCATTGATTCCATGAGCACGGGAAACATGTTAATTCGGAAAACTTAAAAATACATATTACTTCTACTGTCGTGTAGAATCACCTCCCGAAGTTAGTACATTTTATCTTCCGGACAAATTTTAAGAACTATAAGATGGTTTGGACATGTAGAGCGGATGTACTGAGAAAAGAGTGTCAGGAGAATATTACGACGCATAATTAGATAGAGAAAGAAGTTTGGGACACACCAGAAAGACATAAAATTATCTATTGACCAGAAAAACTGACCCAACTCATGTCAATAGAAAAATACAGGAAACTCTTTTTGAGATTATGTATGTTTTCCAACATAGTTACATTGCGGTTAATCGACTTCCGATCTAACTCTGCGGGGAACGGCGTGATAGTAAGTATTATTAATTTATCTTTCTATATGAAAATGAATGTTTCTTTGTTTGTGCCTTATAGACTCATAAACTGTTAAACCGATTTCGCTGATAATTTCAAGTTTATTCTTATTAGTGCCAGGAGTGTTTAGAGAGTGGTTAAGAGAAAGACTTAACGCATTATCTCTGCTTTGTAACGAGATACGGAGACCAAATAAATTCGATATAATATAGTTTTATAATAGTAACAATATGGTATACAGTAGAGATAGGCAGAACAATCGATGACGCCTGAGGAGGACATGGTATGATCAAACGGCATATGTATTGAAGAAATAAAGGGATTCTAAGGAGAATTTACGACGTGAAAGTGAAAGGTAAAATAAGTCGGGAACGTCCAAGGCAGAAATGACACAATCAAGTGAAACAAATACTTTTAAATCTAAGCTTTTAAAATTATTAGATTATATGATTACCAAATATATTTACAGAAATTTCATAACACAAAACCAATATAAAACACATATCACTCACTAACACATAACATATAATATAAATATACCGATTTTTTACTTTATGTCATTTTATTTCTTTTTATTTAAATCTTATTTTATTTAACTTTTTTTCTTTAATTTTAAATCTATATTTTAGTTTAAATTTATTTATTTATTTACTTTTTTTTTCATCAACATTATATATATATTTTCCGTAAATGAATTAAGAATATTTTTTGTGTTATAAAATGGAGGCTTCAGCACGGGTAAACCACCCAGTGAGGCCAACATTACTAAATTGTAATAAGAAGTGTAAAATATTTTATAAAATAATTAAAAAATTATTACTTTAATAACAACTATAAAATTCATGACCTCGAGCAACGCCGGGTATTCATTTTAGCAAGATCTATATAAATAAAAATGTAAATGTTCGTTTCTTCAAAATCTTAAATCTACGAAAGTTCTCCACCGATTGCTTTGAAATTGTCACACAACGTTGCATTCGAATACGCGTATGTTTTTTTATATAATATAGATGTCACCTGTGTCAGGTAAATACCAGTTAAAAAGAAAACATCGCCATATATTGGACAAAAAACCAACATGCGCTATTTGTTTCTCTGTCTGCTCCGACAGACTGAACCACAGCAACGCGTGGCGTGGTAAAGCTTTTAATAAAATAAAATATTACATTCTACATTTCGGGTTTTGTTGCTATCCGTGCGTTGACGTCTTTTGTTCGGGAAAAAATTACCAGTAACTTATCTTGTTAGGAATCCACGTTCACAAATTAGTATAAAATATTACATAACATTACGGTCTTTAAGAATCTATTGTCGAGATTAAAGAAGCAAAAACACAAACATCTCAGGTGTTAGTGCCAAGATAAATATAATATAACACACGCCACACGATTAAGTTATTAAGGTGTCAAAATAAAAGGTCATCATCACTTTTGGACGAGTAGATGATAATTTTTATTTATTGATTAAAAATAAAACAATTTTATGGATTTCAGTTTTCAACAGTAAATTTTTAAAAATCCGGTTCACATAGAATTAAGGCATACTTTTACGAAAGATATAACGATATCTTTTTTAAATATTTATATGAAGTGTTTTTATTGTCAATGCATTAAATATATTTTTTTATTTACTTTTGGAATAAGTTAAAACCTCAAATTGTAATATTTACAATTTAATTTTACTGTCAAAAATAAATATTCATCCTGTAAAATTCAATAGAAGTCGCACATTAAAATAAAAAAAATAGGATATATTTATCCAAGACACTTCCTAGATTACATTTAGTTCGAGTCGAATCTTGCGATCATACATAAAAAGTAAAATTAAATATTATACACGTTCTTCAAGAATTATTCAAAAATTCATACACTCACATTTAAATGTATGTTTTCATGTTTCAATATATGTCTGTGAAAAAAAAAATAACTTTCTACTACAACACATAAATACCTGTCACACTTAATCACAAACACGTTAACACCTCAGCACAGGTTCTCCTAGTGAGGTGTTCACGTAACATACAATATCACCCACACACAGTTTTACCTATGTCAACCTATGTTCTTTATTTTTTATACCTTTTTTCTGTACTTTTTTCTCTGTACTACAATATAAACCACTGTAATTATTTGTAAAATGTGTATTCAAGAATAGACATAAATAAATACATCAAGATATCAGCCAATGAAAATGTGTAATTGGTAGTTGTCATTGAAAGTGTGATACAGTTTAATATGACCGAGGAAAATAGGGTCCCATTAGCTCAGTGATAAAGCAGCGCCCCGAAAAGGCGTAGGTCCTGTGTTTAAGACCTAGATGTGACCGTATATTTCAATGATTAAATCTATTTTTTAGTTTAAGCTCCACAAAAGAAGCACCGAGGTTCTATGCCATCTTTAGGGATGTTGATTTAGCGTTGGAATGTCGATCATGTATCTTGAAGAGATCAATTTTGTTGTACGAAGGAAACACATAATTTGTCAAGTAATTTTCACAGCTTTGCTGTTGATCGCGAAAACGAATTGTTCAAATGCGGAATTTCAACTGAGAAGAAATAATGTTGAGAAGTTGCAGATTTAAATTAAAATATCTTGTGATGCATTTATTTTGAAGAGTAATCCACGATAAAGATAGTTTAACATACAATGACGATATTCCACATTTAACATACGTAAGGAGAAACCGGTCCAAACTATTATCGTTATCAGATGTAAATCTGAGATGAGAATGTTTTATTCGAGTGGACAACAGTGGAAAAGTGTTAAATATAGAATTTGTAACAAAGTGTAACCTTCAACATATTTAAAATCTTTGTTTCTGTGTCTGGCACCTCCAGCACTTATAAATTTATCTTTGTGATTGGTCAGATTGCCAACCCTGGAATTTTTTGGGATACATTGGTTGCCAAATCTGCTATCCAATCACAAAACCTTAGAGATAATATCTAAACAGGAAACCATTCCTTGTTCAACAGTCCAGAGCAATGGGTATCCTTTTGGCTGGTGACCGACGGGTCCGATCGATTTCATCAAAATTAGTAAAAAAAAAAACTGGAGTCATCATCCTTGAACGATGAGTAATCGAAAAACATCTTCCAATCCTGCAATTTAAATAGAATTGGATTGGATTGAATGTAAAATGGCTTGTGTCAAGGCTATTGCATTGACAAGGCTATTCTATAGCTGACAAAAAGATTGTTTGTTGGAAATCAAGGATGATTTGCTGCGAACAAACTGTTTTCAACAACGATTTAATTGACACCGCTCCATATTTAAGAAGCCTTTTTCTTCCAGAAAATTTAATTTAGGATTCAATATTATTGAACATAAATCTCAAATGCGTTACACTTTCTTTCCATTTCTCAAAAACCCCAGACCTTACAGAAAATTAGCTTGTATTTTCATATAAATATTTTTTTAAAATTGTTGCTAGCTAATCCCACGGCAAAAAGCACTCATCAAACAATAAGCTCAACGAACAGCTTTGATAAACAATAAATTTTGAGACATCGCTGATTAAATTGATAAGTTGTACATCTTGGAATACAGGTACAGAACTTATAAATTTACTCATTGGGTTCCAAGGATATTTTCGGAACTATTAGAATAAAGTGCAGGATACGTATAGTATTATTAAGTGACTCACTGTACAATTTGACTCGATCTTGATAAGTTTGTCTACTATCGTTTATGTCATGAGTCATGAATTTGATTGTTCATGTAGTCAATGTAAAATTGTTCTTATCTCGACAGCAGCAATTATTGTAAACTCACAGACTCGTCGGACCAACAAGTTCATTTAAAATTTTTACTATAATATTAATAATTTGTTTTTTTTTTAAATCTAAAAAAACGAATACACGGAGAAAAATGACATTGCTAATTTATTGAAAATCTATTCACATTATTTGTAATCCGGTTAAAAACGGGATTGCAGGCCGTTTCCTGGTAAACTTTTAATAAATTCGTGATAAACCGTAACACGTGTTAATGCACTTACATTTGGCTTGACATTACGCAAATGACAAAATGCGCAAATATTAGGATCTTTATGAACACGTGTTCCGACATCATATTTTACTAAAAAAATATTAGGAAACCTATCAATTCATTCGGGCTTGCAATCCCGTTTTTAACGGGATTTCGGTTAATTATCTTAATAAATTAGCAATATTTAATATTAGTCACTTTTCTGCGTGTAGTAATTGGGATACAAAGGTAGTTTCCAACAAGGCCACCATCTTAAACCGGAACCGGAATGTAACAAACAAATTTACAGATTAATGAAATGGAAAATGATCGAGTTAAAACAGGACTTCGCTACGTTCAGTCAAATATATCAGATGTGATTGGACGAAATAAAATATACACCCAATTTGGAAAAATTACAATTTTTTCAAAATAATTATTTTAACCGAGGGTACAGTATAATGATACATTTTTAACAAATTTGCGCTTGTGGAGAAAAAAAAATGAAGTAATTTGAAATTTAAGCTATCAGAGCAAGAAGCACGGACTGTGGTCGAGGGGTAAGATTCTCGACTAACAAACTGAAGGTCGCGGGTTCAAAACCTGGCGTACGCAAGTAAATTTCATTTAAAATAACATATAGTTTACTTGTGGTATGTTTCAGAGCGGAAACAACTCTCATTATCACTCTAATCATTATCACTCTGACCAGATCTAAAAAGCCAAGCACACACCCACCTTCAACTTCAAAACATACCCTAATAAAGGATGCCATAGTCTCACTATCTGCAGACGGTATGGAGCAATCGGGACTCTTGATTCACACAAAAAAAGAATGCAACCACGTTTGATATTTCTGATATCAAAAGGACGAAGGGTGCAGTGGATTATTTTGCTCACAGACCTTTATTTACCTAGGTATTTGCCATTGTACACACACGTTTCTGTTACACCTCGTGTATTCATGACCGTAATAAGTAATAACATTAAAAAACAACTAGTAAACACACTACTTTGGTCGGCAGTAAACATTAATATTATTAATCATATATACATAAGCTCAAGCAACCAGTGGTTTTTACGCTTCAAATGACATTCCCCGCATCAGAGTAAAAGTAGTCATCAAAATGTAATTGAAAAGTCAATGTCATTCCACTTGGGAATTCGGAATCATATGATAATATTAATCATCAAAGAAAAACATGTTTGGAATTTTTTTATTCTGTAAATTTTATGAATTTGGTCATCTTCAGAGCGTGTAAGTTCTTGGAATACATTGCGAATGGATTTTAATATTCCCTTATTTGTATAAATCGATCGTGATCAACCGTTTCTAGGTAAAAATGAGTGTTACAGGACAGGTAGATTTAATGCATTATGCATTCTGGAATGGAGATTTTTTTTCATATTATTTTGAGAATTTTGTTTTCCTCATAGATATTCTCTTGTAGTAATTTAAATTTTAGTTTGGACTCCGTGTAGAACGGGCATGAAATGCGGTATTTAAATCAGCAATTCAATGGAAGGCAATTTATCAATAATTACAATTGAAACTCTTCTGCGATATCAACATAAAAAAGTGCTCCGATGAAATGGCTTATTTGATTCCTGTACGCCAGTGACATCGATTGTAAAATGCCGGGGGTACCTTAGGGAAGGATTTGCAATTGATACATAACTTCGCGAAAGTTGTCGGACAACTGACTGATTGGGCTAGTTGTTTGTATATTTATTGAGTTGAAATTCAACAGTTTCTACACGTGTTAATGTGCAGCAATTATTCTTATCCTTAAACAGGATGCATGAGAGCATTAAGGAACCAAGAAAAATAACCGAAATTTAATTACTACGGTTAAATCCCATTCAACAAATGATACGTGTCCGGTGATAAGCTTCATAAAGGATTCGGCGTCGCAAAATGTGTGATAACATATAAATATTAATTTCCTTAATTATTAAAATTATTATATAGGTACATCCATCTGCTGTCCGGTATAATCCATTTGGCTCAGGTTGGCTAGGAAGACACTCCAAATGCGTGTCCAACAATTTTTCAGCAATTTTTTGCTAAATTAAAGAAGAACATTTAATTATGTTATTAAATCACTGGACGAAGCAACAAGACCATTTTAGAGCTAGACCATGTTGAAAGATCTATTTTCAGAAATACGTGTAACACATAATAGTTTACCTTCCATTTTAAGCCATAGATAGGTATTTAAAACATGACACACATTGGACATTAAAGGTCTTATTATAAGTGATGCCCGCGAGTATATTTCCAAAACTAGTTTCGGCTTTAACTGGTCTAAGTAGACTGAAATGACTTTTGGATGACCTATCAGTGGAAGATCAAACTCGAGATCTTTAGGAAGTTATTTTCACTTCGAAAGCAAGTTGTCTTCTCAACGCAATCTACAGGGTTTACCAATAAGAGGTGTTATTTTGAATAGCCCGCTATTGTCCGGCGGAGTCATTGAACCTTACTTTTTCGAAAATGAGGCTGGAGCAACAGTTACGGTGAATGGATTGCGCTATCGAGAGATGATTAATTATTTTTTATGGTCGGAATTGGATGGTATTGATCTAGACAACGTTTACTTTCAACAAAACGGCGTTACGTGCCACACAAGCAACGAAACCATTGATCTTTTACGATCAAATATCAAAATAACACCTCTTATTGGAAAACCCTGTATAATTTTTCTCACTGGAGTTCCTTATTGCAAGAAGACTAGGAACAGATCTACTTTTTAAAACTTTAATGTCATAATTCGCAATTCTTTAAAAAACCTTCTGCCATCAGAGACGCAATACACACATCAAGGTTTGATCCAAATCAGTTAAAATGAAAAGTTAAAACATCGGCCATAATATTGTTTTTCACAATACACGATCAGTTATATTTTTGTTGTTGTTTGTCTGATGTCAATTGACTAATTCGATATTTGTCGGAGGATCCTACACAAATTTTCTAGGTAAGTATTTACCAAGGTGATTTCTCTCACTTGATTTGATCAAGTTTGTTGACGAAAATATTTTTTCGAAACAATCTTAAAATGGTGATTCATATTTTGATCAATGACAATTTACCAGTATCAATTCATGAATCTCGATTTAAAAAAAAATGATAACCACAATTATCATAATTAATTGATTTATTTTTCTCGTTTATCATTCTTGTTAAATAATAATTGGAGATGTTCATAGTTCAAGCAGAGTGGTAAATCAGATAACGTGAAGGTGTTGACTGTTGGTTAAAGTTGTAAAAATGCGCCCGAACCACAAGTTTTGTAAAATGCCACTATGACTTATTTCACAATTTATTAATTACAAATAATATATAGTATACTTACTGCACGTTCAAGAATGGATAATACTCTCAGTATCGTCCTGGTGTAAGACCATAATTCAGAATTGAAAAGTTGCTTGGTACTCTCCTACCTTCCTCTTATCCTTTTACTCCCTCGCTACCTTCACCCTCACAACTTACCCCATTTGTGGATGCCATAGTCTCACTGGCTCCAGATGGTTGGGAGCAGTTGGGACTCTAGGGCCGTATTAACTTAAAAAGGTATCGATTCGTGACACGCCTGTGGTATGTTCCACATCTTCCATATATAACGTTAGAAATCGAGCAAATATTTGAATACAGGTGGAGATATGTGGAAGATCACGAAAAAAATCACTGTCTGCCACCGGTCTCAACAATTATACAAGGTATTTCAAGTACAAGTATATTTAATTTTTTTTTTTTTTTTTAAGTTTCTTTATTCTATAAAATTATTAGTTACATGCATTGAGGAATTTTTCGACCACCATGCTAGGCACATGCCCGTGTTATGGTGGTCGATGTAAAACATTGATTGATAATTTATGATAGTATATCCTTCTTGTACCTACCTCCAGTACAGTTAAACAGATCCGCCATATCTGCGTATCTATTACTAACTTCATGTTGACAAACTACTTAATCGTATTATTTTTTAATGATAAACTAATGTTTATAAGACAAGGTTTTTATGCATAGCACAAAGCATAATACATTTTTATAAGCAATAATTAGTCGATTATAAAATCAATACAAATTGAAAATATCTTCCGAGTGAAAATAAATGCCGCCGACGGGAATTAAATCCGCGCCTTCTTGACCACTGAGACGAATACGCCAAATAATTTAAAATGTACTAGTACTTAAATCAACAATAAATTACTGCTTATTATTTTTTTTTCAAGGCTCTTTTTAAATCTTTGTTACTGCTAAATGTCCCACTAGATGGCGTCGAGACATATTATATCTAGATTTTTTGGTGAAATATTTTGACTTGTCAAATATTATTATTTTTTAATGATAAACTAATGTTTATAAGACAAGTTTTTATGCATAGTTTTTGTTTTTACTTAATTGTAGTTTAACGGGAAAAAAACTTTAGAGAACAACGTAATCTTGGTACAAGCGAGTGTTTTGGTCCGTATTTATCTGTAATAAAAAAAAATTTGCTCTCTTCGAGATTAACTAAGATCGATGAGGATTCAAACGCGAGACTTGTGACCATTGTTCGCGCAATATATAGGGGATTGTTAGGTATGCATCCACAGGCTTAATGGACAAGTGTAATGTCAATACAAAATCCTGCAAATGTCCTACCTACCCTTTTACCCATCCCAAAATGTCACCATGATAAAAATATTGTTGCGACACATGTAAAATCTGACAAGTGGTGTCAGTTGCTTATCAGAGTTCGGAGTGATAATTAATATCAGACAGGACGATTAAACGTATATTTTGTGAAGTTAAATCAACAAATACTCCTGGAGACGTGTGATAGTCATCAACGGGTGAGTCCATCTTTCCTGCTTTCCAATCTGGGCTTATCTTGTGCTCCAGAAGCCCAGATTTATACCTTTGATTATTGCACTGTCCATCGGGTTTGTCGGATGCATAAATCGTCCCATAACCTATCATTCGGAGTAGTTTGGGACTGGTCCTTTGGGCGTGTGGCATATCACACCACCTCTAAAATATATAGTGGAGTCGCAGCTTCGCGACACCATTTTTGGTTCTTTCGAGCCGGATTACCAACGGGGTATTTAAAATTAACATATTTAAAGTTATAAATAAATATTATTTCCTCTTTATACTTTGTTAATTTGTATGTACTAGGTTGCATTTGTAATTATTGTTGTGTTTAAATTCCTACATACAATTAATCATGGCGACTAGCGATAGTACTCAGGATATTAAAATCAAGTTAGTAGAATCGAAGATTAATTTGATGCATAATCGTGTTAATGAATTATACGAGAAAGCGAAAAGTATTGCGGACAGGGAGACGAGAAGTTCGGAGGATTTTCTTAAACAAACGGTTAATATAGCTACATATTATGCACAATTTAACACATTTTGTGATGAATTTCATACATTTCAGTTGAAAAAGGATTCAAATTACAATATGAATTTCGATTTATGGAGTAAATTCGAAAATAAGTACTGTTTTGTAGTTTCTATACGCGAAAGCATTATAGCAAAGCAAGATTCATCACGTGATCGACAGAAGTTAAATAATTTACCATTAATTAAGCTCCCACCGATCGAGATGCCATCGTTCGATGGTAATCAAGAGAATTGGTCGATATTTTATGAAGCTTTTAAATTAAACATTCACTCAAATGAAAATTTGAATACGTCGCAGAAGATGCAATATCTGATAGGGAAACTCCAAGGAAAGGCGTTATCAGTTTTTGCGGGAATACTTCCGAACGAACAAAATTATTTTTTAATTTGGGAAGCTCTCGAAAAGAAATATCAGGACAAACGCGTGCTAGGTACCTTTTATCTGAACAATATTTTGAATTTAAAATTATTGGCACCTAGTAACCCAAATGAGTTAAATAATTTTATTGAACGGTTTGCGTCTTCCATAGCTGCACTCAAGGAATTAGGTATTGATGACCTAACCGATTTTATAATATTACATATTGCACTGAAAAAATTAGATATACAGTTGGTGCAAAATTTCGAAATGTCTATACGGGAGAAAGCTATACCTACATATACCGATTTAATAGAATACATTCGGTCGCATGTCAAAATCCTAGAACGAACTGGGCAAAATGATAATAAAGTTGTTAATAATAAAAACAAAGTTACGCATTCATTCGCTGTGGTCGAACCGAAGTCAAGTAATAATAATCGTAACAGGTGCCGGAAATGTAATCATTCTGATCATGTTGAATTGTTTAAATGTGAACAATTTAACGAATTAAGACCAAATGCTCGCTTTCAGTTTGTGAAATTAAATAATTTATGTGTAAACTGCTTAAGCGATAAACATAAAACTGTGAAATGTCCATCTAAATCGGATTGTAGAATTTGTAAAAAACGACATCACACCGCTCTGCATTTTGAGAGCACGGTGAATACTGAAAGTCAATCGAAAAACGAAGCCATTACATTAATAGCGCGTAGTCATAAACATCATAATAATTTTTCTGCGGGTAATATAGCTACGAATGTACTACTGTCAACCGCGCAGTTATTTGCTTATGACAATAAAAATAATCAAGTAAGCGTAAGGTGTTTAATTGATTGCGCATCGCAACAAAATTTAATCAGTTTAAACACTTGTAATGAATTAAATCTTAAAATATTTCCTTTAAATAATTCAGTAGTTAAAAGTGTTGGTTCAGTAGAGACACCAATATTGGGACACGTTGCGTTAAAAATTAAATCCCGCGTTTCAGAAGATACTTATAAAATTAGTCTATTAGTTGTCGATAAAATAACTGATAAGCTTCCTACACAACATGTTGACACAAAGTCATGTGAGCATTTAGTGGGTTTAAACTTAGCGGATGAATCCTGGAACGTTCCATCCGATGTTGATATCTTATTAGGTGCACAGTTATTTCCATATATTCTGCTGGGGAATAAGGTTTTATCTAAACATAATACGAATGCACCACCGGCTATACAGACAGTATTCGGGTATATTGTAATGGGTGAAATACCTACGTGTACGCCGGAGGTTTCGTGGACGTTCGGCCCCATAACCAATGTAGATTTATATAAAGCGTTATCCAAGTTTTGGACGATGGAAGACATGCCTATTAAGTCGTTGATGAGTGCTGAAGATGCAGAATGTGAGAAAATGTACCTCGAGTCAGTCCAACGGGATGAATCGGGAAGGTATATTGTATCTTTACCGTTTAAGATAGATCCTAATAATTTAGGTGATTCGCGCCGTGTCGCGCAGCGTCGATATGAATATTTAGAACGGAAATTTAATACTTCGCCAGAATTGCATTGCAGTTATAATGAAGTAGTTTCTGAATATCTGGAAAAGGGATATATGAGGGTTGAAGTTCCGTCTTCATCTAATATTGATGAGGGATATTTCATTCCTCATCACGCAGTAATTCGTAAAGATAAATCAACAACTAAAACTCGTGTTGTATTAGATGCAAGTACAAAGACCAGTTCAGGGTTGTCACTTAATGATACTTTGTATACAGGTCCAAATTTGCAATCTAATTTGTTTACACTTTTAATTAAATTTCGCTTATTCGCTGTAGCATTAACCGCAGATGTTAAGCAAATGTATCTACGTATAATGGTAACGGAAAGCCATCGTAAATATCAAAAAATTCTTTATAGATTTCACGAAGATGAACAAATTGGAGTTTATCAATTTAATTCACTCGCGTTTGGTTTGAACTGTTCACCATTCCTAGCAATGCGAACTATACGGCAGCTAGCGAGCGATGAAAGAAATCGTTATCCGAAAGCGGCGGAAGTTGCAATTAATGATTTATATATGGACGATTTTGTATATTCTGTAAATACTATAAGTGAAGGCATCACTTTGGCTACAGATTTAATGGCGATGTTCAAGTGTGGAGGATTTGAATTAGTCAAATGGTCGAGTAATTCTCCTCATTTACTGGCCCAATTACCAGAGTCGCACCGCGCGACAATGGATTTTTCGGATAAATGTAGCATTTTAGGATTAAAATGGGATCCGATATCTGATTGTTTTCGATTTATGATATGTCCGACGGAGGAAAAAACTATATGTAAAAGATCAATTCTTTCCACAATAGCTCGTTTATTCGATGTATTAGGTTTGGTTGCTCCGGTAATTTTATATGCCAAATTACTTTTACAAGAGCTGTGGTTAGAGAAAGTAGGATGGGACGAGGAACTACCCCAAAGTATTGTTAATAGATATGTCAAATTCAAGGAAGAATTACCGATGCTTTCTAATTTAAATTTACCTCGATATTTGGGAGTAAAGGAGGACTGCACGATAAATATTATCGCCTTCGCAGATGCGAGTATGAAAGCATACGGTTGTGTAATATATCTTCATGTAACGGATAAGGGTGGCAACACTACAATGAATTTGATATGTTCTAAATCCAAGGTGGCCCCTCTGAAAACAGTGTCGCTCGCTCGATTGGAATTATGCGCTGCGCTTATTTTATCTAGACTCGTTAGATCTATTATAGATACTTATAGAAATCGCGTTTCGATAAACGATATATTTGCTTTTTCAGATTCAAAAATAGCACTTTCTTGGATTCACTCGTCCCCTCACCGGTGGCAAACTTTTGTAGCTAATCGAGTTAGTGAAATTCAGGAAAATTTACCCGCGAAACATTTTTATCACATAGATGGCGTTACCAATCCTAGTGATTGTTTATCACGAGGACTACTGCCTGCTCAGCTGGTCGATCATTCTCTTTGGTGGCACGGTCCGCCCTGGGCTGCGAACCCAGTATCCGAGTGGCCTGTCGAAAGATTTTCCCCCTCACGAGAGGAGGAGAATGCTTTGGAATTGAAAAAATCGCATACATTTACAATAACGTCAATAGAGGAAAATTCTCCGATATATAATCTCGCTTTAAAAATTTCCTCATGGCCAAAACTGCTGAGAATTGTGGTATATATTTTACGATTTATGCGAAAGTTATCACGCTCAACAGTTATAAATTCCACGGAATTAAACATTGCTGAAATGAATGTATTAAAAGCTTTACAGAATAGGTATTTTAGTGCCGATATACAATTAATACAGAGGGATAAATTATGCTCACCTTCAATCCGAAAACTAAACCCATTCCTAGATCATAATGGCTTGTTACGTATAGGTGGTAGATTAATAAACGCGAATATACCTTTTGAAAACAAACATCCAGTACTTCTGCCAAGACAGGATCATATTGTCGATATAATTATAGACTTTCACCATCGTGTGAATTGTCATACTGGTGCACATCTCCTTATGTCAATAATTAGACAGCGTTATTGGATCTTATCGGGGAGAAATCTAATACGCAAAAGAGTACATGCTTGTAATTTCTGTTTTAAAACTGCACCTTCTAATATTATACCGCTAATGGCAAATTTACCTACAGCTAGAGTTCAGGAAGCAAAGGCATTTACACATACGGGGGTAGATTTTGCCGGACCAATAAATATAACGCTTTCTAGGCGTCGTGGGGTAAAAAGTCAAAAGGCATATATATGTCTATTTATTTGTTTAACAACGAAGGCTATACATATGGAAGTGGTATCAGATCTAAGCACGGACAATTTTTTAAACGCATTTAAGCGTTTTCTATCCAGACGCGGACCGGTTTCGTGTATGTACAGTGACAATGCGACAAATTTCATAGGCGCAAAGAATTGTCTGGATGACTTATATAATTTTTTAGAGGCAAATTCAACTAAAGAAGTTCTTCGCAATGAATTTAACATTCGGAGAATTGAATGGAAGACGATTCCACCCCGCGCTCCTCACTTTGGAGGATTATGGGAGTCAAATATTAAATGCATTAAATCGCATCTGTATAGGGTTGTGGGTACTCAACTTTTATGTTATGAAGAGCTTCTCACAGTTCTGACACAAATAGAGGCTGTACTTAATTCACGGCCATTATGTTTATTAAGCAGTTCTCATTATCCAGAAGCTCTTACTCCGGCTCATTTTCTGATGTCTACCCCGATTCAGCATCTACCTGCTTATGATTTGACTAATGAACGCATTAGTTTACTGAAAAGGAAAGAGCTTTTGGACCACCTCGTTCAATCTTATTGGAAGAAGTGGCATATAGAGTATCTTCACTCTCTGCAGATGAAAAAAAAATGGAATAGTCCCGCGAATAACATTCTAGTAGGTACCATAGTATTGGTGCATCAAGAGGATGCGCCTCCACTTTATTGGCCGGTGGGCGTTGTTGAGGAGGTGTTCCCTGGTAAAGACGGAGTGGTTCGTGTCGCACGCGTAAGGACCCCTTCCGGGAACTTTAAACGACCAGTCGTAAAATTGTGTCCTTTGCCTACACAATAATTATTATTTCATTATTTTTTTTAATTTTCGTTTTAACTTTGTAATTTTAATAGCGTATTGATAAGAATATTTATATTTCATCTTACTTCGTTTTACATTTAATTCTTTACTTTATTTGAAAGTACTTAAAATTTCGGAAGGTACTTTCAACGCCGGGAGAATGTTCGCGCAATATATAGGGGATTGTTAGGTATGCATCCACAGGCTTAATGGACAAGTGTAATGTCAATACAAAATCCTGCAAATGTCTTACCTACCCTTTTACCCATCCCAAAATGTCACCATGATAAAAATATTGTTGCGACACATGTAAAATCTGACAAGTGGTGTCAGTTGCTTATCAGAGTTCGGAGTGATAATTAATATCAGACAGGACGATTAAACGTATATTTTGTGAAGTTAAATCAACAAATACTCCTGGAGACGTGTGATAGTCATCAACGGGTGAGTCCATCTTTCCTGCTTTCCAATCTGGGCTTATCTTGTGCTCCAGAAGCCCAGATTTATACCTTTGATTATTGCACTGTCCATCGGGTTTGTCGGATGCATAAATCGTCCCATAACCTATCATTCGGAGTAGTTTGGGACTGGTCCTTTGGGCGTGTGGCATATCACACCACCTCTAAAATATATAGTGGAGTCGCAGCTTCGCGACACCAACCATGTTAACATGTGTTTTGCATTTGAAGGTTTCCCAATACATTTATCAACTTGCACACGATATTCACCCGAGAATTAAATTCCTGACCACGATCATTATTTGACCCAGCAAACAAACAAGGATCCTCTTCAGGTTGATTAATTATTATTGTCTGCAGGCTGACCTTTATTTGGCATTGATAATAATGATGACTTGGTAAACAGAACCATGGTAATAATGATTACAGGTAAGTAAGCTATTAAGTACCTAAGAATTACTGTATTTTAAAAAAGGCAAACATTCCTAAGTTATGAATAACCTGACAATATTCGATTTACTCCATAAAAAATGATAATTTTGGAGGCGGGTTTGAGTACCACCGCCCCGGAAACCTTTTATTGGATAACCAACACCTCTGTTACGTTAACGACTGGTTATGTTGTCTATAAGAGGAATATCTCGGTACATCGCTTTGCACTGCAGTGGGAGGTAAGGATTCATACTTCCGTCACTCCTGGACTCCTCGTTCATTTTTCCTTCCCAGAACATCCCACGCTTAGATTACGAGCAGTTAGAAATCTTGTGCTTTACTCCAAACAAAAAACACCTGTGTTTACTGGTATTTCCGGGAGTCTTAGTAATTAATATTTTATATAGTCCTGATGAAGACCACCATTCGAAATTGAAACGTCGCGTCGCTTGAAATATCTTTCAATAATATCAATCTAATTTTAAGTCAGCCATTTTTTGGTGTTTCTGCGACGTGGGAATGGTTTTTAGACATTAGTATTTTTAATGGACTGAAAACAATGTGTTTTCACCCACTTAAATGTCTACAATCCGGGTATAAAACTCTATGTGGGTACAGCCATTAAAAATATATATAATACTTAAGAAAAAAAAAACGGAATCCGAGTAAATATGTACTCAACTGTGTAAAAATGTGGGGCGCACGTTTGACGTGTTTCAAGACAGTGCACCGGTGTTGAACGGATCAATGACGCTATGGCTAAAGCTATTTCAAGCATGTTTCGCTTCTGAATGGTAGTTTTTCACCAGGGTGATATTTATGGAAGTTATTTACACTTCTGGCAAAGCTAATCGGTTAATGAAATTAGAATAAAACATGCTTGGAATGTCGTTAAATGGCTTTAAAAATAGCTTTTGTATTACTCGAGCTTAAAACATGCAAGGCTGATGTAAGCGAAATGTTTAACATTAAGAAGGGGAAGTTTAAATTAAGAAGAAGAGAGAATGAACAAAGAAAGGAGTTTAAGGAGAATTAATATATGATGCGGAAGTTAACGGTAGAAGAAGTTCGGGAGGCCTGACATTTATTTAGTACATTTACTACTGTAAGTCATCAGATTTCAGAAAAATGCGCAAATTAGATTCAGAATAACAGAAGAGTGTTTATGAGACGGTATACACGGAGAAAAATTTATAATGCGAATTTATTAAGAATCTCTTCAAATTATTGACAATCCAGTTAAAACGGGATTGCACGCCATTTCTTAATAAGCTATGGGTAAATACCTAACACATTGCATTTGCCATGTTTAGGTATATACAATAACGGAGTTCTGAAATATTAGGATAATAAGAACACGTATTACGACAGCGTGATAAAACGTTCTCATTTGAAAGACAGTTTATTAGGAAACCATTTAAATCATTCTTTAAGCGCCTGCAATCCCGTTTTTAACCGGGATACGAATATTTTTTTTTTTTTTTTTTTTTGTTTGTTTTTGGGGTGTTATGGTGTCTCACACATCTTCGGATCTACCGGATCTGCCCTGATGATGGACACTGCAACGCTGTCCGAAACGTCGGCTAAAGAAGGAGTTAGCGCAACACGGCATAACACCCCAAAAACAAACAACAAAAATGCTTTTGGCCGTGAGAATCTAAAAACTTACCTGGGATACGAATAATTCGAAGAGATTATTGATAAATTGGCAATATTTTATATTAGCAAATTTTCTACGTGTAGGTAGGAATGTCTTCTTATTTCGTATGGTGGGAGGGTCAGAAGGGGGCATCTAGGTCTGCGAGCCAGTCTAGGGCCTCATCGATCCTGCGAGGGAATGAAAGGAGCGGGCATTCGTTGACAACATGTTCGGTTGTCTGCACCGCACCACATTCACACATCGCCGACTCTTTAAGGCCCCATCTGTGCATCAGGTAATGGCGGACCAAGTTTTGCGAGGCAATGAGAACCCAGTCTGTCTCTCGGTGGGGTCCTGTATGAGATGGGGTAGTGGTAGGTATGTGAAGTATACGTATGTGAATGAAGCAATTAGTGTGTGCCAAGACAGAAGTGTGGGAAGGTCCATTCTTTCTGCCTACCTCTTACAGGAAACCACATAACGGTTAGTTAGTCAACTTTAATATTGTCAATTATTGCATGTTGCATAATGTCGTTTGTAATGTGTGGAAGCCTTCAGATGTTAATTGCAATTAGGTGATGATAATCACGATGTTTAAATGTTTATCTTATGAACATGCACTTAAGAATTATGTCTTTTTGGGTAAATAGCATTTGACGGTAAGTGCATGCTAAGTGATTGCAAGGAACGTCAACGATAATAAATAGTGACTAAACGTTTTACAATGTATTGTGCAACGGATAGCTGAAACTTTAAATGTAGTTCGAGAACGTATTGATACTTTTATTAGAAATGCAACGCACAGCGATTTAGCCGAATTATTGTGTCGGACGAATAATATATCCCGAGATACCAGTTAGAGACCAATGGCAGAGGTGTTTGTTATCCAATAAATGGTTCCCGGGGCAGCGGTACTCGACCCGCCTCTCAAATTGAAAATATATAATCCAATAATGACTTTTCGCCTACTAAGGAAAGAAACACCAATGTGAATGCTAGTTTCTGGAACTATTTTGATGAAGTCACAACTGTCAATATGCAAACGGATGGGGAAAAATGCAAATGAGATAGATTATTATACAAATAGATCAGGCAAGCCAACTGGTGATCTGCAAACGCAAAAAAATATCCAAGCCTAATGAAGTTACAGCCTAATAGTTGAAGCCTAAAAGAGATACTATTTTCGGAAGCTGGTATAGTCTACAAAGAAAAACGCAATTGTCTGTTTCCAGCAAACGTAGAAAAACTGGTTTTCATTCAACACATTTTGCCTCTGATTGATGTTATATATTAAATAACTTAATACTCTCTCACTTTTTAATTGTAATGCGTTTTATATTTTCATTATTATTCAGCCGAATAGTGGAGAGTATTCAGCCGAGTAGTAGACAGTATTCAGCCGAGTAGTAGACAGTATTCAGCCGAGAAGAAGACATTATTCAGCCGAGTAGAAGACAGTATTCAGCCGAGTAGAAGACAGTATTCAGCCGAGTAGTAGACAGTATTCAGCCGAGTAGTAGACAGTATTCAGCCGAGTAGAAGACAGTATTCAGCCGAGTAGAAGACAGTATTCAGCCGAGTAGTAGACAGTATTCAACCGAATTGAAGACAGTATTCAACCGAATTGAAGACAGTATTCGGTCGAATACCAAATATATATTTATTTACATACCATTCGCCTGTATGGGCTTTTACTAACACGTGTTAACATGTAAATAATATTTCAATCAAAAGTAAAATTTGCATTTCAAATTATATAGAACCTATGCAGAAGAATAAAATTATGATAAACTTAATTTTTATTATTACTGAGATATGTATATTATTATAGCCTTCTTGTAACTATATTAAAAAATAGCCGAAAAAACAGAATACCGAATAGTGGGCGAATATTTCACGAAATCAACAACAACAATTTTTAAAGCGTTCTGCCCATAAATATCACATCTCCTCAAATCCAAAACTTTATATTTACATTTCTTGTTTTAAATGACTCTGTGTACATTTGGCTATGACCTTGTAAGGGGAATAACCTTGTCGTATCGAATTATTCAAACCTATTCTGATCATAAACTTCCTATACACATATAAGTATATTGAGATGGAGTAGCGATCGTCGAGTTTTACATTAGTAAATTTCAGTGAATCTCAAAGTTGGTCGTATCGCCTTCCTGGGGGCGGTGGATAGATCCAGGGAGAGTTATAAGGTAGTAAAGGACGATGAAGACAAGAAAAACATATTGGAAATGGTGAATGATGAACGCTTTAACGCTATCCGAAACGCTGGCTAAATATGGAGGAAACATAACACGGCACTATACTCAAAAATAAATAACGATAATACTTTTTGCCGTGGAAATGTGAAATCGTAAGGCAGATTTTTTTATTTGACATTTGAAATCATAACTTTATCTAGAAATGTATTTATTTATTGATTTGTTTTAAGGAACGCAACAGTCTTATTATTAAATAATTATAAGCAATAATTAGTCGAGTCAAATATTAATACAAATTGAAAATATGTCCCTAGTAAAAATACATGCCGGGAATTGAACCCATACCTTCTGATGTCCGGTCAGGTGCTCTGAACCACTGAGCTATGTCGGCTTATTTCCAACCCGCCAAATAATTCAATATGTACTATTACCCCAATCAACAATTACTGCTTATTATATTTTTTTTCACCTGTAAACAACCAACTTTATTTTTGTAGGAAAAGCTTTGTTAGTGCAAATTTTCCCTCTAGATGGCGTCGAGACATATTATATCTACATTTTTTGGTGAAATATTTTGACTTGTCAAAATTATTATTTTTAATGATAAACTAATGTTTATAAGACAAAGTTTTATGCATAGCATAAAGGATAACAAATAATTATAAGCAATAATTAGTCGAGTGAAATATCAATACAAATTGAGAGACATTTTCAATAGTTTAATTAGTTTAATATACAAAGGAGGATGGAATAGAAACAGACCAATTATAAATGAGCACAAATGGTTGATTTGGTAATATACAACCAAGTATTTAATGAATGTAAACTAAAATATAAAAAGCAGGACTAAGTAACAAATTTAAAAGCCGAAGTAACAAGTATAAAAATGGAAGTAGAACAAATGTAATAAACCTATTTAATGCATTATACAAGAATATAAGTATACAGGGTGGATAGATTGGGAGACAACATTAAGTGTATTAAACTGTTATATTTTGCCATCTTTAGAAGTCAACTTAGGTGCAATTCTCCCTAAGGGGAGTCAGCGGTTTGCAATAATGTCGATGTTTTTCATGCTGATGTTTTAATTTTGTGATTACCGCACAAGCCTCACTGTCTCACGTCTGGAGCCAATGGGACAGTGTCAATCGGGGTATGTTGTGAGACCAAAGAATGAGAGAGTGAAGAAGTTGGGAAACAGAAAGGTGGGGAAATATCTGGCTATTCAGATATGGTAAAAATTTGAGAATCTCTGATTTATTTTATGAGCATCTAGGTCGAAATATTAATAGGATGAGGCGCCGTTTTTCAGACGCTATAAAATGTTGCAAAACTAATGTAACATAATTAACCGGTTTAAATACTGTTTAAGGACAACCATTGCTGCTTTATAAAAGTGATAATTATGGAAATTACATTAAAATTTTGTTATTTGGGGTTAATCCTCTTAAATTAAAATAACTTCAACGCAGCAGGAAGTTTATTTTGGGATTAACGAGACGTGAGCTGGTTATTTGCTTAATTAGCTTCTAAATCATTAAAACCTGCAGATTTCTTGCTTAATTTGATGTGGATGAGTTATTTGCTAAAAAAAAATTGCGGTGTTTAATTCGTCATATTTCAGGAAATCAGTGCGGTAAATTTTTTGAAGCAAACAAGTTAGGGCGATGCACCACATTCAACGATTCAACACGTAATATAATCATATTTTTTATCTACCAATGTTTTCGAAATGATGGCGCACTTTTTTGTGAATAAAATTATTAAATTAAACTGTTGAATTTTTAAAACAACAACTTAAGTTAGTGGTTCCCACAAAGACAGAAAACAAAAAAAACATACTTAACAATAAAATAGGCTTCACCATTTAATGTCAGTTATCTATTTAACGTGATTTTGTGAAGCGTTTTGCTCTTGACAATGATATGTGATAATTACATAGAACCTTGAATAAAATTCTATGTAAATATTAACGTAAAAGCCTGATCGATTGTTCCGTAACCTTGATCTAAGGCTAATTTTAAGAATCAGAAATATTCGCTGTTATGTTTTGTTAATTTTTTTTTATTACATGTGAATCTGGACATTGAAGTAAGTATGAAGGAATAAAGAAGCCTTTAAAATGTGGATTTACAGACACGTCCTCGAAATACTCCTGAAATTATAGGGTCATCAATATAGGGCTTCTGGGGGCCGAACACAGTGAAATCAATAACTTTACAATATCGGATTGATAGGATTGATTAACTACCGATGATTACCAATTTTCCGAGCACGGTCGCACTATTGATATCCTGGCCGATATTGATAAAGCAAATCGACATACGCGAGCAACACCGGCGCATTTGTCTATGAATTGACGTTCCTAGAAGTTAGCCAACTACGAAAAGTTAGAATTACTAAAAAATTGTCTATTTCGAATCGAAATTTATTTATTAAGACATACACAGTACAATAAGATACAGTTGAGGATATTTTTCGTTATTAAATAGTTGTAGTACCTATTATATATGTCGATAAAATAATCATTATGTAATTTCGCTTGAGATTGTTCTGAATACTTAACATATGATTTTAACTTAAAATCAATGAATTTAAATTTAAATTAATGTATGAGTAGGTAATAGTTATAAAAAGAAGAAGGTGTATGGAGAGAAAAAAATAAATTGAAATTAAGAATTATAATATGCTCACGAATCGTAATTAACTGTTAATACATAGAAGTTTTGAAAAATGAAGTGAAAGTAATTTTGAAATATGTCACGCTAAGAAATTCAATAAGTTAGTTTTGTATGTTAGAATGAAATCATGTAAGATGTCTTAATGTAGTACGTAATTTTTCGTAGTGGGTGTAAGTTGTGATTGTGCGAGTAATTACTGGGATGAAATAATAACTTTAAGGTTAAAAGCGACGCTCGTTATATTCTACGTTATATTATTATTGTTATATATACTCTACGCCGAGCTGTTGAACTCAAGAACGAGTCGAAAAAACAATCCGTTCTCAGTTATAAATGTCAACCGTATAACTATTGAGCGCGCGTTTGTCAAGTTTCCCGACTATGTACTGGCGCCGAAGGAATCAATGATGCTAGTTCTTCAGAGCATCTTCCATTGAATAATTTCCCTCGGGGCCTATCTCATCATCGGAGATGCTGTGTGAAGAGTCTTGAAGAGACGTGTATAGTCCAAAAACTTTCCAATGTCAAACTGTTACACTCAAGAACGAGTCGTAGAGACGACCCGCTCCCACAAGTATATGGCAATGTTGGGAGCACGTTTTGCGTGTTTACCGACTATGCACCGGTACCGAAGGGATCAATGATGCTAGTTCATTGGAGCATCTTCCATTGTAATACCGGCAGAACAAGCGACAGTTTTGGCTGTGCTTTAAAGATTGCGATTCGTTTGTTGCCTATTGCCGAAGGTCTCTGCAGTCAATAATATTGCCGGGGAAGGTGTTGGCAGTTAATATTTCCGTATCACGTGAAGATTGTCGTAATGTACACCTAAGATAAAACCATAGACATATGAATATTAGTAGACCTGCCCTAAGTGATTAAAAGCGTATTATCCCCACTCCCCATACCGGTTCCATTGAGCCGGCTGGGCTCGCGTATGGCCTCAAATGAAATTTGAAAACGTGACGTCATCATTCTTGTGCGAACTATGGTTCATCATCGGTTCATTTTACTAAATAACACGGCAAAATTTTGACTTGTACTATGAAAACTGATAAAAATAGATGTGAAAAAAGAGAATAAACCCAATTGTCGTATTACATTCCATATATAAGCATTATTTTACTTTATTTTAAGCATATTCACATCGTATAATATGAATCAGTTGTTACTATCACATCGAGAAACGTCTGGACGCGAAACACAAAGCTGGTTGGTTGCTGGGAAGTAAATTATGAACATTTATAAAAGTGTCTTAACTAAATACTCTGAAACTAACTACGACTCTGAAAATAGAAGCTGCCTTACTTTGCCGAATTTGGACTTCGCAAATTTGTTCATAACGTGGCGAGTAATTTGCGCTCCCATGTAAAAATGTCTATCCATTCAAAGCAGATTTTACTTTTAAGAAGTAAATGGTGATATTATAATGCGAGATGCCTATTTACTGTCAGATTGATTTATTGACGAATCACAGTCAGCTTCACTCCCTTCGTTCTTCAACAGTTGATTTTACCCCTCGCCCATATTTTCTCGTCTATTAATTCCTATGTCTGTGGATAAAACAAAAAAAAATGATCTCCACTTGAAAGCATAATCGCTAATCGCATTGGAAAATATTAAGTATTATTAGGTTGTATTAGTTGCGGACGTGTTTTAACCGCTCCGGTTTGTTTAATCCTTTCAGAAGGTTTCCCTTGTTAAGAGATCGCTGAAAATTGTTCAGCATCCGTGTTTTATATAGTGCTTACCTTCTTATTTCACGAAATGCGCGTAACTTCTACCGTTTAGCCGGAATTTGCAATTATTATAGCATTTTAAACCGATTAAATTTTGATAGTGAAGTTAGAACAAAGATTTCTCAATGCAGTCGAAGATTTTATACCTGACTCAAGTGTCAAGTGGTGTCGGGATTTACGGGACCTTTTCAACCGAGGATGTCTGCCTGGAGGACAGATAAGCCATATTTTGTTTAAAGTTTTTGTTTTTGTTTTTATTTTCTGTTTTTGTTTATGTATTTTGTTACAAATGACACACATAAACTTCACTTTGACTTTGGTTCAAGATTTTGCTTATGATAGCCTGCGATAAGCGAGCCCTAAGGGTCTGAGACAGAGGTGTGAAATCGTCGGATCACGACAATAGAAAGAATGTATTGGAGCCAGGAAGGAGTCTGAAAGGGTCGAGAGGATGCACTAGGTGGCATGAAAGGCTGGGAGGTGACTGGAGAGACTAAGGTAAACTAGGATGAGGTGATTTTGCACAGCGGTGCTGCCAAGGTCTGTTATCTATGTGAGGATGTTGTGTCGGCGCTCTTTATTGGCAGCAGACACATGTCAGCGCTATATTAGCGGCGGGCACATGCCTGAACGGATGACGAGCCTCGTGCTGGCACAGTTGGTGGACGGGGTAGTCTCTCTCCCTGCAGCAGCTGGTACAGTTCCTTCGCTACCTAGGACTCTTGCAGCAGAGTCTCCATCTTCTGTCTTCGTCGAGCGTCACAGCGGTGCTGCCAAGGTTTGTTGTCTATGTGAGGATGTTGTGTTAGCGCTATTTATTGGCAGCAGACACATGTCAGCGCTATATTGGCGGCAGACACATGCCTGAACGGATGACGAACCTCGTGCTGGCACAGTTGGTCTAAATAACAAATGTAGATCCTAGGAAATAAATTGTAAAGCGCCCTTGAGGTGATTTTTCACAAAAACGGCGCTATACAAATTATCCAATTATTATTATTATTATTATTATTATTATTATTAGAATGTAATGTTTTGTTTTGTTTTCTAGGCTGATCACCTATAATCCCCAGAAAAACGTGTTGAAAGAAGCTCTACCAAATACTAAGATGTTAATTGATGTAAACAAAGAGTACGACATAGAGAATCTAATGTTGAAGACCTGCGATCCTCTCAACGACATTCAGAAACGGGGACAGGTGGAGAATCAGTTTCCGCTCTGGCACTGGGGCAAGAAACCCCCGGGACAAATAATAATCGTTGAAAACCATCAGTACCTCACCAATTGTGATTTGTTCAGGAACGTTGCCGCCCTGTTCATAATGGATGAGTACTTCAAGGCCTATGTATCGAGCATGAGCAAGTATATCACACAAGTATTTATAAATCAGTCTCCGTTCCTAGAGGCTAAAACCATGAAGAATCACAACGATCAACAGAACTTCAGTATTGAACAGAGATGCACGTATAGTGAGAAGGAAATTGATTCAATACTGTCCTACTATCGGTAGCTTAGCGATATATCTTGCCTCTGCAGGCCTTACTATGGTATAAAATATTGATTCAGCATATTATATCTGACTATGAGAAAGTAGAACATGAGCACCACACTAGGTTTACAAAGAATGAAGGCACGCTTGTTCCCAAACATAACAATAAATACGAACTGCGAACCCTATAGTATAACGTGCCAAAAATATTCAATATGAAGAACAACGAAATAAAAATATTGAAGACAATATTAGTGATTTCTAAACGAAAATCGGAAACAGAAAAATCAGAAAAGGAAACGGTCACATCTGGGACTCGAACCCAGGACCCTTGTCTTTCCGGGACAGTGCTCTACCAACTGCGCTAATGGGACCCTATTCCCCTCGGTTACTTTTAACTGTATCATACTTCGAATAAGAACTACTAACATTGTCTTCATTTTTTCACCGCACATTTTTATTGGCAACTATCTTTATCTATGATCGCAAAATTCAACCCGAACTAAATGCAATCCAGACAGCGTCTTTTAGATAAACCTATTTTATTTTTTTATTTTTAATGTGCGACATCTGTTGACTTTTCTGCAAGTCTAGAATGAATATTTATTTTTCGGAATAACTTTATTGAGTAAAACCTCAAATTGTAATATTTAAATATTGAAGACAATATTAGTGATTTCTAAACGAAAATCTGAAACAGAAAAATCGGAAAAGGAAGGGTCCCATTAGCGCAGTTGGTAGAGCACTATCCTGGAAAGACAAGGGTCCTGGGTTCGAGTCCCAGATGTGACCGTTTCCTTTTCTGATTTTTCTGTTTCAGATTTTCGTTTAGAAATCACTAATATTGTCTTCAATATTTAAATATTACGATTTGAGGGTTTACTCAATAAAGTTATTCCGAAAAATAAATAACAACTAAATAGATTCAGATATATGCTAAAAACATGGCTTCTAAGATGAAATACTTTATACTAGTCATCACTATCAATCAATAATTGTTATTTATTAGCATCTAGATTTAGTGTTATTTTAGATAATGTGTGCCAATAATAATAATCTGTATAGTATTTATATTTAGTAATAACATTTTGTTTTTATATTGTAATTAACTTTGAAGAACAATAAATAAATACAAATAATTAAAACTCAATGACAATACGTCGACAAGAATGTACACGACAATCTTGCCCGATATTTAGAAAATCCTGACTGCAATACCTTTTACCAGAGTCTTAAAAGAAGAAAATTCTAATTATTTTCGGTATCATTATGTGGAGCGCAAAATAAAAATTTATCACAATCTTACTGATAACCCTGGGAATTCATTATTGGTGAAAGACGTAGTAGAGAAAGAATCTCGACTTCGTGGCTTCGAAAAATATATGACTGGTACAAAGACAGTTCCGCGCTGTAATCTGAAGGGTGAATATTGCACCGATGAGAGCCAAACTTCGATTGAAAACGTCACCAGAAGAATATATTATTTTTAAATTTGCAAATAATTAATTACGAATCTTTATCACATTGTAGACAACGAGTTTAAAAAATCTTGATTTGACAAAATCATGACGAAATAACAATGTAAAAGTATTTTAAAACTTCCTTTACAAGGACTGAATAATCACAACCTCGCTAAACCAATCGGGTACGACTGACATTTATTTCTTATATTAACTGCTGTAATGTCATCCGATTTCAAAGATGTTCGCGTGGGGTTCGTGATTGCCACCAAAAACCAAAAAAGCCAATTTCAGCCAAGTGTGTGTGTGCGTGAGATCCAACAAAATAGTTGACAGAAAGCATTGTCATCGATAACGAGTTTATCTGACGAGTTTCAGATCGATCGGATATCGGCAAGTGGGTTAGTTTTAGCTTCCAAGATTTGCTTCAAATAGATGTATTTAAAAATGGTAATCTTTTTATTTTTTTATGATTTAGTCACATTATACAATAAGCATGTATTGCAAATCGCCGACATTCAAGAAACGCAAAGCGTATTTCCAAGGTCTAACGAAAATGATAGTTTTGTTTTTCACGAAAATTCGACAAGTTTTGAAATAAACAAAATAAAAAAGTAAATAGGTAAGTACCTACATCTAAAATAAACATAAATGTAAACAAATTATATGCCTCAGGATTATTGCCTTTCAAAAACAACCATTGTCAATTTTAGAGACGATCAGAAATTTACCCTTTGAATGTACACCTTAGTAAACTTGAAAAATGAAGACATCTATCAAACGCTTAAACAAAAGATATACATATTTAAAACAGAGAATGATTAATTAATTAATTAAAATTAAGTAATTTTGTTAGGTAGGTAGGTAGGTACCTACCAAGTTTATCGCTTGTCCGAATTTGTTCCCACAGGTCAGGTTAGAAAAATATATTGAAAAACAAGGAATTCAAGAAAATATTTCAAAAAGTCCGTTTGCTCGTGTAGTTGCATATTGAATGAATAAAAAATAGTTTGAATAAATTATAATTTTGTTTTTATTAAGAAGTTGAAGAATGAGACAAAAACATCTAATTAAATCGCGCGTCTAAATTGAAACGGAATTGAGTATTGCGAATTTGTTAAAAATCTACTCAAATTATTCGTATTCCTGTTAAAAACGGGACTGTAGGTCTTTAAATAATGAATTGACATGCTATCAGTAATACGCTAATGTATTGTGAGGATGTCGGACCACGCCTTGTCGCTTGTCGTTATTATATTTATCATAAGCGCAGCGGCATATTAGTTCCGATATATTCTGAATGTACTAATATTTTATTAGTAAATGCCTACCATAACGTTTTTAACCGGATTTTAATAAATCAACAATATATATATTTTTTTGATTACCTTTAGTGAGTAAAACCTCAAATTGCAATATTTAATTACTGAAGACAATATTAGCGATTCCTAAATGAAAATCTGAAACAGAAAAGCAGAAAAAGATACGATCACATCTAGGATTCGAACTCAGGACCCTTGCCTTGCCGGGGCACCGCTCTACCAACTGAGCTAATGGGACGCTATCCCCTTCGGTCATATTTAACTGTATCATACTTCGAATAAGAACTACCAACATTGTCTTCATTTTTCTCACCGCTCATTTTTATTGGCAACTATAAAAGCAACGAACTAAATGCAATCTAGACAGCGTCTTTTAGATAAACATATCTATTTTTTTATTTTACCCTTGCCTTAGATGGGGAGATCGAGTCCTATTAGCTCAGTGGTAGAGCGGTGCCCCGGCAAGGCAAGTGTCCTGGGTTCGAGTCCTAGATGTGATCGTATCTTTTTCTGATTTTTCTGTTTCAGATTTTCGTTTAGGAATCGCTAATATTGTCTTCAGTAATTAAAAATCAACAATACTCAACTTTCTCCGTGCAGAATCTTTAGGCATTAATAGAGGTAAGAGGGGATTGCGGGCGGGTGCTCAAAATTCATTCGAAAATAATGATTTTAATTTTTTTATTTGAAACATTTTTTTTTCAAAATAAATGCACTACCTATGTTACTACCTTAATTGCCATCAAAGAGTTTAGATTATCCCAAAGAACGGAAACAATATTGTTATGCGTCATGTGCAACCAGAACCAGTGCATGTCTGGACAGAAACGTGATATGCACTATTGATTTTTACACTCTGCTGACTACCGGCTTAGTTTTTCCGGAAAAATGAATCATGATTTGTTACTGTCTAGTAAATACAATATTTGATTGCTTCCATTACATTTTCGCTTCCATATTATCGTGTATGAAGCAACAAAACTATCGAAAAGGAAGCTTTGATGCTGTGAAATGTCCCCAACTGAAATTTCAAGGTCAACAAAACTATTTTTAGCTCACACTATTCACATCATGAGCTGCGGAGCTTGATTTAATTGTGAGCAAATTTACGAAACGCAGAATTCGAAATTAAATATGAAATTGGATTTTTGGAAAAGAAGTCGATACTCGGGCGAAGCCGGGTACCTCAATTAGTAAATAAAATTATTATTTCCAAGCTGCACGACCGAAAAAAATATTTGCGTATTTGATAATAATATATCTTAGATATGTACACTTAGGGAGGGTTGTTTCACAGTATTTGAATAATTCATCAAAAGTCCTGTGAAAGTTCCATTCAAGTTATGTTATTAATACAAACTTTATGTGAAATGGCTGGCCAATTATGACAACATAACCGTAGAACCTTTACAGAACCTGAAAATTAACTTTTTGAAATTTGATGAATTGTTCAAATTCAGTGAAACAACCTGTCCTTAATATATTTTTCACACAACAGAACGTAACACTCTATTGCGAAAAAATATTTCTTTAGATTTCCACTGGATGCTTACAGATGTATCTAAAACAACACCATTGACCTACAAATAATTTAAAAAAAAAAACATGTTTAAAAATGACATAAGGTTCACGAACATGTCACTTCCATTACTTCTGTCCGGGGGTAAAGGGCGCTTACTTCGGGGGGTGATTGTACATGATTTTAGAAGTAAAAAAGGGTGAATAACTTTTTTCGAATTTATAATGTTTTAAGGTAGTTTTTAGGGTAAATTGTTTGTTTGGAAAAATAAAGATTGGAAATTCGAAATGAGTTATTTTTCTTTTTTACTTCTACCATCATGTAGAATCACTACCTGCAGTTAGCGCACTTTACCCTAGGACACCCTGTATATTAAGTAATTGTAATGTGTTATAGTGATTTGTTTTTGGGGTATTATGTTGTGTTGCGCTACCCCCTTCTTTAACCAACATTTCGAACAGCATTGCAGTCTCAATCATCAGGGCAGATGTGAAATTACATCTTATAAATTACACACTTGCCATGTTGATGGACACTGCAATGCTGTCCGAAATGTTGGCTAAAGAAGGATGTAGCTCAACACGGCATAATACCCCAAAAACAAATCACTATAATACTTTTGGCCGTGCAAATCTTAAATCATACAATTTTAATGTGTACTTGGAAGTGAAAATGTATTATATTTAAAAAAAACACTAAAACCCGCGAATAAGTAAAAAAAAGTTCACAAAACACTCAATAACCAAAACAGCGGAAGATTCACGAACATGTAATACAAATAATTACATTATGCAATCGCGAACATACTTCACAAGTTGCACAGATAAATAAACAACAAAAGACAGACAATAATTAATCACTGTTGATAGCACTTGACCGCGAAAAATTTTAAAAAAGAACTTACAAATTTCACGGCTAACTTCGCCATCTTGCTCCACATATTGTCCGGGCACAAGCCGAAGGAAGATTGCTTGAATTCGCCCGACCGCGAACTTTATATAACAGTAAAAAGATTTGTTATATTTTTATTTATATTTTAAAGTGTGTTTATCAACAACGTGTCCGACAGCTAGCAATGTCAGACTAGCTTTTAATGAGCCGAAATGACTTCTGCGGGCAAAAGGTGAGCGTTCACAGTTTTCCATGAGATTTTTTTTTACATTTCTACGTCAGCGACATCTGTGGAAGTTGTCAGAGGTAATAGTACTAGAATGCGTGGAGGAAGCTTCGGTTTGAAAGAAATCGATTACGCGGGATCTAGGCAGGTTTGCTAGAATGGATGCGTATCGCAATGAACAGTTTGATGACTGTTTACTTCTGTAAATAATTTTATGCTTAGGTTTAATTTTGAAATGAGAATATGGTTGTTTCCTACAATGATGCCATTTATCCACAGTACCTACCTATCTACCTTTCCTAACCATCACTACGTGGTTTAAAACTATATGAAAAATGGAACAGAAGAAAATAAAATAATTGAGTTCTTGGTTTTGAGCGGAAAGATGTAGAAAAGGATTGTTCTCGAAACTAGTTGGTATTGTTTGTTGTTGAAAGTTTTCGATCCTGAGCTACAAATCTGGAGTTCACGGATTAAGAAACCGGTACCCAACTTAATTTCGTTTGATTAATTTGCGTTATTTCACAATATATTTGATAGATGATTACAGTTTTGCCCTGGTCACTATTCATTTATTTACCATTCATTTTCGCGTCACATAGAAAGATTCTCCTGGCGATGTTTATCGGTTGCCTGGTATACAAATCCAAGCTATCTAAGCGTATCTTTCTTAATCTTTCTCATTACGCTTACATAAATAAGCATATCTAGAAATTAATTTTATATAATAAATCATTAGTTTGTCCACTGGACCAGGTCAGTGCAACTACGCGCGTTTTCTCAGTATAACCTATCAATTCCTGTATCGTCCAAATTAATTTCATTCATTCATCTCAGGTTGTTGTTACGAGTTTTTACTATTTTTTAATCTTGAAATCTTTACCCAGGTTTATTTTCATAAAATTGTCATAATTTTCAATTCAACTAATGGAGGTTCTGCAGTAATAAACTTGGATAACAGTCATAAATAAGATGCGCCCGTGGATAAGCAGATTTACAGACAATAAAGCAGCTTCTTTATCGATTTCAACAAATATTACTTTTTGACATTGTTTTTTAACTCGCCGGGACACAGATTTAAAGTAATATCTATTATTGTATTCTACAGCAAAACCGCGAAAAATCACGATAGAATTTGAGGAGTTGAAAGTATTTATATTACCTTTTAAAAGAAGAATTAAAAATCCGTGCGTGCAAATTTTTTTGATGTAGTATATAGTGTAGTACTTGCGGTACGTTACAGAGTGGAAAATACTCTCAGTATCGCCCTGGTGTAAGACCACCAATCAGAATTGAAACGTTGCTTAAAATGGCTTTGGCCTTGTTTGATGACCAGTTCTGAATAGCCAGGTACTTTCCCACCTTCCTCTTCCCCTTCCCACTACCTTCAGCCGCACAACATATCCCAATTAGGGATGCCATACTCTCTGGCTCCAGACGTTTCAGAATTAATTATTAATGCATTTACCATACAATCGTCTCATTCTGACAGTTTTAACATCTGGGAAGATAATTATGCAAAAAGAGCAATTAAATACATCCACTGATTCAGAAATTTCAGCAACATCACCGATCCTCGTGTCATGCTATATTGCGCTAGAACATCTGTTCAGCTGTGTGGTATCTTGAACAAGTCATGGCAATGACTACAGATGAAGTTTTCGTTCACGTATATGCCTTACCATTCAGAGAGAAATAGGCCATCAATATGAATTATAAAATTAAGTATTGCAAGATTGAAATTATACATTAATTTTTTTAACGTCCTTAATCCAATTAATTGAAATTCCAAATAATTCTAAAATTTTCCAAACTAATCAGAAATTTTCCGAACAAAACCAAATAAACTGAGTTTTATAATTCATGTTGATGTAATAATATATTTAACCTAATTTTACTGAAAGTTACACATGCTTATCAACGGTTTGAATATGACCTTGTTTAATCTAAGATGAAGAAAAGAGTGGAAGATACTTTCAATATCGCCCTGGTAAAAGATCTCCATTCACAATTGAAACATTCCTTTTTTATGTGAAACCGCACAAGAGTACCAACTGCTCCAATCGTCTGGGGCCAGCGAGACTATGGCATCCCCAACTGGGGTATGTTGTGAGGCTGAAACTAGTGGGAGGGGAAGGAGATGGAGAAGAAGAAGGTGGGGAAATACCTGAATATTCAAATCTGGTCACCAAACAGCCAAAGCCATTTCAAGCAACATTTCAATTCTGAATAACACAAATTAATCAAATAAAATTTACTTGCGCACGCCAGGATGTGAACCTGCGACCTCCGGCTTGTTAGTCGAGAGCCTTACCCCTCTAATAAAAATAAATAAACGGAGAATTTGATCAATTACAGCATATTAGATCTGTCAAAGAATTTTTATACAAAAATGCAAAAATCAGTCATTTTAAATACATATAGGATTACGAAAGATTTTTAAAATATTTATATTGAGGGATCAGTAGAATTTATAGGTCCAGTTAGGAGTTCTACCGAGCCGAACCCTCTGATATGAAAATATCTGGGGTCGGTGAATTATTTTCCCATTTGATCTCTGGTGAGTTGACGTGTTGTTCTTGTATTGTTTTGTATTTATTATGCTTATATAATGCAATTGCATAATGTGGATTGACTACATTTGTGGAAAAGTGTGTGGAAGGGTTTAGTTTTTCCTATGAAGAAGATTTAACCCGGACATAAAGTCGGAAAAAAAATAATAACAGTAGAAAAAAATGCTTGTACAATGATGGGGGAACTGGCTAACAGAGGAATTAAACCCACGATTCCTGGGTGCAAACCGACGCAATTGTCTACTAGGCTACCAACCCATCATTTTAAGATTATCAATATTTACGGACCCGTCTTTATAATAAACATTGGTGTTGATAAATCAAAATAAAAGGTGTCTGAAATTTTCCATTAAAAAATAAAGATTTTAACTGCTTGTTTTTAATATAAGGACGGCATAAATTCCCAATGTTTCTGCAAGGATAACTAATGTGCGATTCGACTGTAACATTTTAACGTTTGCAAAAAAAAAAAGAATAAATTTGGGTTTTTAAAGAGCGACTTGAATTTATGGGGCGTAAAAATATAATTTTATTTATTATCAAAGAGATGGCATTCCTTTATGGTTCATGTAATATTTTCACCAGAAATATAAATAATAGTATTCTATTTATATAGCATATATACAAAGGAGTAGCCGAAGCATAGTGTCTAATATGATTGCCCGCAGATTTTGCAAATGCAGCAATACTGTTAAAAAAATACTGTTCAACGCATTCTGTACTGGCCTGTGAGACATGGTGTCACTACCAAACTTGCTCGATGGAACGACTCCGAATCCAATATAATGACGCCTGTAGAATCATATTTATCATTCAGAAGATACAGCATCGATAATGTTGACGGAATTATGACTAAATGGTTTTTCCGGCCTGATGAGACACCGGGTCACTGGAGCCAGGATGCGGCTAATGGCCTCCGCCAACCCGGCGGTGACCGCAGCCTACCAGCACCAAGAGCCACTCCTGAGTGAGCGCTGGGCCCAAGCTCACTCAAGACCACGCCATGCTTAGTTGTTAATTTATTATATCTGTAATGCGAAAAAAATTTGTATATCTTTATGGAACGTATGGGATTGCACTAACATCCTCACATCCTGGATTTTTTATCGTTATTATTATAGCGCTATTTAGTGATATATTAAACCAAACCCACAAAGTAAATTTATTTAAAAAAAATGTCTTTCTTCCTAAGAGAATTACATTCTTGGCTTTGATCTCCGTGGTGGCAGAGACTTTAAAAACATATCATAATTAAAACAAAAATCTTATATCTTCAACAGTTCGATGTTAAGATGAGTATAATTTTTCTATCTAATCCCCTCACTTTAAAATTCATGCCGATTGCTTAAAAATTAAAAATTCAGCATAAATTCCAATTTCAAAATATATCAGCTTCGCTCTACCAGAGCTGAGAAACTGTATATTACAACGACTTGATGAAATAATTAATTCATCTATTTTATTCATACTCTTGTGTTTTTTGTTACATTATCTCCACACAGAAGGCCCCGAGGATCATTTCCATCGGGGCTTATGTCATCTTTGGGTATGCTGTGTGAAGGGGACTTTTTGAGGAGAGAAAAAAGTGAAGATGGGTCTTGAATAGACCTATGTTGTATGAGGGAGGAAGGTCAGAGGACGGCAAATAGTTTCACAGCCGAGCTGTTAAATTTAAGAATAGGTCGTAGAAGCGACCCGTTCTCAGGTGACGCATATGTTTGGCGCGCGTTTGATGTGTTTCCCCACTTTACACCGGTGCCGAAAAGATCACTGACGCAAATTCCTCGGAGCATCTTCCATTGTAATATCGGCAGACCAAGGACAGCATACCTTCATGACGCCTGTGCTCTGATTGCAATCCTTTTGACAAGATATTGATATAGATTTAGATATAGATACAGATATTCTATTTTTCGTCTCACTTATTTGTACTCTATCCATACCTATATTTTTTAAACTCTTATATTTTATGTAACTTATTTTGTTAACTCTGATATTTTTTTTTATGTAACCTGTATTTTGTTAACACTGATTTTTTTAAATGTAATCTGTATAACTAAAAAATAAAGATGTACATTATTATAGGTAAAAGCCCTATGGGAGTTTAAATAAAATAAAATAAAATAAAAAATATGATAATCTATCAAACGCACCGCCTTTTTCTGCTGAATCAAAGGTTTTTCAGTTTTTTTTGAGCTCCAGACTAGAGGTGGCTGTTAAATTCAACAGTGGGGTACATTTGCGATTTGTACAGGGTAAGCAGTCATGTATTATTAAAGTATCTGCGGGCCTGTACAGTACGCCCTGCTTCTGAGATGACATATGCCCGGCTCTAGAATTCGGTTCGCTTGATAGTTCCATGTCTTCCTCAGGCGTCCCCGAATTCTTCTACCATTCAAATTCACACCACATATTCTCCTTCCACTCTTTTCTTCGTTCATTCGGTCTATATGCCAAAACCATCTTGCTCATTATTGCCTACTAGATCGTAAACAGTTTTACAACATAATGTTATATTTTAATCGTTCTTCTGCCAGTTCCCAACATTAGTTTTGAAAAGTCCGTTAATAAAGAATGAATATTTAAGCAAACAATTCCGGGAGGCTTAGCTATTATATATTTGAAAATTGTGCAAAAATTCCATGACCACAAATAATAACAGTGACCAACCTTTATTTTTAGCGGAACCCATTCAAACCATGAAAAAAGGTAGTCTTTAACGTTTTTTCCAACTAGTCGTTATGTATGATTGTGTATAAGTGGGAACATCATTTATTAATGATGTAAAATTCAGAGAAGCGACTGAAAGATTATTTTTATTTAGCAGAGGCGCCTGTCCGTGTAATTTATAGATTTAAACAAATTAGTACACAACGCACCTTGAACCGGGCACAATAAAATGTATTCGGACCTTCCAAGGATCAGCCCTTTTAGGGCATAACTGTTTCCTATATTATTAATATTTGCGTGTAAGGAGAGCGGCTGCGAAGCCTTTTTCGTAAAAAAACTTAAAAATAGATTTAATTTACAAAATATCCTACCAAACTGAATAATATTATTTTTAAATATACAGGCCATTGCATAATTAAATTATGATATATAGGACATTACAAAATTAAATTATGATATATAGGCCATTACATAAGTAAATTATGATATATAGTCTATTACATAATTAAATTTTGATATATATTCCATTTCATCGTTAAATTATCATTTATAGGCCATTACATAATTAAATTATTATATACAGGCCATTACATAGTTAAATTATGATATACAGGCCATTACATAGTTAAATTATGATATACAGGCCATTACATAGTTAAATTATGATATGTAGGCCATTAAATAATGAAATTATGATATACAGGCCATTACATAGTTAAATTATGATATATAGGGCATTACACAGTTAAATTTTGCGTAATGTTAGTGGAAACTTTGACATTTTTGTAAGTTAATTTTGCAATTTAAAAAAAAAAAATTAACTGTATTAATATAATGAAAAATTACATTGTAAAACCATGGATGGTCGCGAGAGAAACATGGTGATGCAAGCGTTATGTGTCAGATTATAAAAAGAGGCCCACAATATTTAAACCACTCAGTGAGGCCTACATTATCAAACAATATTTAAACCACCCAGTGAGGCCCACATTATCAAACAATATTTAAACCACTCAGTGAGGCCGACATTATCAAACAATATTTAAACCACCCAGTGAGGCCCATATTATCCAACAATATTTAAACCACTCAGTGAGGCCTACATTATCAAACAATATTTAAACCACCCAGTGAAGCCTACATTATCAAACAATATTTAAACCACCCAGTGAGGCCCACATTATCCAACAATATTTAAACCACTCAGTGAGGCTTACATTATCAAACAATATTTAAACCTCCCAGTGAGGCCCACATTATAAAACAATATTTAAACCACTCAGTGAGGCTTACATTATCAAACAATATTTAAACCACCCAGTGAGGCCCACATTATCCAACAATATTTAAACCACTCAGTATGGCCTACATTATCAAACAATATTTAAACCACCCAGTGAAGCCTACATTATCAAACAATATTTAAAGCACCCAGTGAGTCCTACATTATCCAACAATATTTAAACCACTCAGTGAGGCCTACATTATAAAACAATATTTAAACCTCCCAGTGAGGCCCACATTATAAAACAATATTTAAACCACTCAGTGAGGCTTACATTATCAAACAATATTTAAACCACCCAGTGAGGCCCACATTATCCAACAATATTTAAACCACTCAGTTATGCCTATATTATCAAACAATATTTAAACCACCCAGTGAGTCCCACATTATCAAAAAATATTTAAACCACCCAGTGAGGCCTACATTATCAAACAATATGTAAACCATCCAGTGAGGCCCACATAATGAAAAAATAATTTAAAAAATTGTATTGTACCTATAACAAATATATATATTTTTTTAATAAGTGTCAGTGACGCCCGAGGAAGACATAGTACGATCAAGTGAATCAGATACTTGAGTCGGGCCATGTCAAGAGTCAGAATAATAGAAAAGTATGTATGAGACGATGTATGCATATGAATAAAGCAAGGAGTTTGTGGCAAGACAGATTTATTTGGTGGTCCGTGCTCTCTGCCTACGCCTGCGTGAAAACGGCTCTATAGTTAATAGAATTTTTATAACATTGTTTCTAATTAATAGTTGTATGTAATTGCTTCTAACCTAATACGTAGGTATACAATACTGCCTATATGGGTGGAACCACAGTATCCCCCTTGAGAATCTCAAGAACTATGCTTTGTTTTAACTTATGATTGAATAATAACACTTTACCTAAAACATTTGAAAAAACCTCTTCTTCTAACCCATACAGATACTGATTACTAACATTTTTGTATAACTGGTACTTATTATGTAAACTGTATGTAAGATAATGGAATTGAATATTTTGACCGGTCGGTGGCCGATTTGACATCGCGTTTGGGTCCCACCCAGGCGTAGTGTGTTCAATTCCTCGGCTGGCTAAGTCCTCCATCACAACACAAGCAACATTTTTAGCTTACTGTGGTGGTAGTAGGAGATTTTCAAATATTGTCAGGTTATTCGTAACCCGGGAATGTTTGGCGTTCTTTAAAAAAAAAAAGAAAAAAAAGTGGATTAGCGCGTTGAAAACAGACATGGGAACTTGAGAAAAATAAACATTCTAATCATTGAAATGCATCTTAGTATAGCCTTATGGGGCTGACAGATTACGCTTTATACGAATCATGGCTTGACTTAGTTGAGCATATCGCTCGCCATATAATTCCAATAGGAATATAGCGTGGTTTGTCAAAGACTTAAATTGCAATAAATGTAATGTTCCCAAACCTGGCCCTAAGCCAAACTGCGTCTGGCGCTAGTAAAAGGTCATGGGCGCTGTATCATACGTATCTAGACCTCCAGAATCTTTCAGAGGAATTCATATTTACGTAAAAATTACAAAAACACTCAAACCCCGAAACCGCTCGATACCGTGTCGCCGACACAATTGGAAATCTTCAAATCATAATTACTTAATGAAATTATGTGCTGTATGTGATTAATCAAGACAATTACATAGAAATATAACAGCAGAATCTGAAATACATCTGAAAATAACCATCCAGCACCTCACTCGGAACCTCCAACCCACGGAATGGCTCACTCTATGAAAGCAACCCAGTATTTGCGTGACCCCCCCTCCATACTATCCGGAAGGAATTCCATGATGGCCGCCGAGTTTTCAACCAATCACAGCTCAACATACTTCATTGACGAGTCACCAATCACGAAATGAACCTCCCTAAAGGGGCGACCCAGTATTTACGTGAAACCCCCTCCATACCACCCGGAAGGAATTCCATGATGGCCGCCGAGTTTTCAACCAATCACAGCTCCACATTCTCCTTTGGAGCCCTTATCAAAAACTGATAACGAAGATTATCGCAACCACCTATGATGACATCAGATCCAATTTACAGGAAAATATTAGAAGATATGACCACAGAATAAATATCAATATCAAGAAATAATTATATACTAACATAATATCTTAAAGAATTGTACCTAAATATGTTTTTTACTCTTTGGGGAATGTTCAAACCAAGGATATTTTGCTTCAACCCCAATATGAAACTTTGTATAATTTATTATAAAATAAATAAACGGGACTGAAGGAGGTGGTTTGGGTAAATTGAACTGACCTGGTAAAAGGTATAATATTAAACTATAACTTTCCTCTAAACAAATTAATTGTAAAGAGGAAAAATACCTAACCAACTCACCCTTCACGAAAGGGATGAAAACTCCCCCAATAGGGTTCGATTTGAAAACGTTCTATAAATAGAGAACCGAATTCCATACAAAGTCAGTTCAAAAAACTACCCCTAACGAGAAACTTCTCTCCTGAAGAAACCATCTCCAAAGTCTACAAATCTCAAGAAAAATATTTTCAAGTGTTTTAATTCTGTATTAAATTCAGTTTTTTCCAGTCTTAAATTCCTTCCGTCGACTCAGACTTGGGAATCAATCCTTCTCTGATCTTGACATTAAATTCTATCCACCGAGACTGAAACACTAATAAAGGTGTACCCAGCTACCTACGTATTTACAGTATTATACGGACGGAATATTGTTTCGTATAGGCGCTGTATTAGGTATGACGTATTATCAGCGCTTTGGCTCCTTGGCGCCTTGGCAAGTCTTGGCAAGTCAACCCGGAGTGGAATGCTGCAAATATAAAAGTATTGCGTGGGAAATTTTAGATCAATTTCCCCTTGGGACATTTAAAACATATTTGCCTCAGGATCTCACCCGCTGCCCCTGGTATTTAGTTATCAAATATAATTCCACACTCATGTGAAACGGACAAAAGCTCATAATGGAATTTTAAGGCCATTGAATTGCCTTCCTAAAACACACTTAAAAACAGATATAAATCTTGACACGCCTGGCAATAATAAAGCTTATAATTAATTGTTTTGTAAAAAAACTAATTCATAATCCTGTCGCCATCTGAATTATGTAAGAAAGGATGTTTTGGATTTTTTTATGTAATGCAACACAAGAGTTCAGTGACCAGCTCAGGCACGAAGGCTCCATCAGAAGCCAGAGTCAAGTTAGCCTCAGAGAAGCTGGGCATACTGTGCAGGTTCCGAAGATGCTTTAAATAACTGCTGACCCCAGTCTGGAGGAAAGTAATTGAAAAAACCCTTGACTACTGCTGTTCTACCGGTATTACATCGGCAACACCGGTGCATACTCGGGAAACACGCCAAACACGCGACAAACATATGTACACGGTTTGACACTTGTCACATGAGAACGGGTCGCTTCTACGACTCGTTTTTGACTTAAACAGCTCGGCTGTTGAACGATTTGGCTGCTATTGTGTTTCCTCCCTCCTACAACATGGGTCTGTTCAAGACTCGTGTTCACTCCTTCCTCTCCTCAAATAAAACCCTCCACACAGCATCTTCAGAGATGACATAGGCCCTGAGTGAAAATATTTTCCACACGTCCTCCTGCGTGGAGTTAATGTGAAAAATAAATCACTTTGACAAATTTCGGATAGCTTGGATTTTCCTAATTGCATAAGTAATAAAATATTGACGGAATAAATTAAATGAAATTGTAAATTTGGTCTTGCGGTTTGAATACAATACAGCTAATTTTATCACTGTCTCTTGAAAGAATGTTTTTTTTTTGAGGATAAAAAAAAGAACTATGTATAAATAAAATGATCATATGGATTGTTTGTCCGTCTCTACAAAGAGTCAAGTGTGTTTTTCAGAGTTTTTAAGGTGGTTTGGTAAAACCACGTACGGACAAATTACGAATAAATAGCAAGGCTGATCTAAGGTGAAGTACTTTATTTATTATTAATAATAATAAATCTAAACGAAACATGAAACAGAACAAGACACATAAAAAATGACGGTCTCAACTGGGAATCGAACCTAGGATTTCTATCTTACCGGGATAACGTATGTAACCACTCGACCATTTTGACCTAATTATTATGTCATTTTTGTCGATCACATATTTGAAATTCAGGATTGGCAATATTATCTTGCAACTATTTTTTCCTATATTTTTAGCAGCTATTTTTTTGAATTGTGACAAACATCTAATGAATTGGTTTGTAACCTAGATAGAGTCTCAGATTAACATACCAGATTTTCATTTATATGGGATACCTATTGACTTTTTCTAAAAGTCTAAATGAATATTTAATTTTCTTTAGTGTTGAAGGTTATACAGTAGAGCACTGTCCCGGAAAGACAAGGGTCCTGGGTTCGAGTCCCAGATGTGACCGTTTCTTTTTCTGATTTTTCTGTTTCAGATTTTCGTTTAGAAATCACTAATATTGTCTTCAATATTTAAATATTACAATTTGAGGTTTTACTCAATAAAGTTATTTCCAAAAATAAATATTTTTTTTAAATAAGCTTAAATAAGCTTTATTGACTGAAAATTTTACATTTTTTTTTTTAGACAATGTATAGATAGTCCCACGAAGCTGCCACATGGCTGCTTGTCTGCAGGTTCTATCTCAATTTACAATTATAATATAATATAAGTCTCCCGTTATATAAAATAAATAACAGACTCTTACATACAACTACACTAACACTTTGAATGGCAATACGATAACGTACATTCATAAGTACAAGACAATATAGCACACAGATAACACACATTCAAAAATAATACAAATACGATAACACACATTGAAAGTGAATAACATCGTACTGTAACACAATGTAATAGAATTAAAATTCTAGTTAACTAATTGAAAAATGTTATTTTAATTTTTTTTTTCTGGAAATAAAAAGCTTGTTAGTGAAAAAAAATAAAAAATAAAATAAATACATTAATTTATATTAGAATTAAAACTTTCAAATAATGCTTTCCTTTTCTTCTTTGTTTGCTCTATTTTTTATAGATATACAGATTTTTCATTTATAAGCCACATCTTTACAGTTTTCATGCTTAAACTCTTATTTTCTGAAAAAACAAATTTATTTTTGAGCTTATTAAAAATCACTGGTACACAGTACTCCAGCGTTCGGCTTCCATACTTATTTGTTATTTTAGGTATTTTCAACCCTTTTTTTTCTGTAAGACGTGTGCTGTGACTATGTACCAGTGGTTTTTTATAAGTACTATCGCCCCAGTTATCTTTAATGGTAAGGAACCAAAATAAACCTTTTATAGGGAGCAGGCCCTCAGCACAATATAACAGTTGCACATTGTGTCTTTGTCTATACATATTAGGTGATACAATTTTTTTTATGATAGAGGTTTGCAAATTTTGTACATACTTAATGTATGTCATGCTTGTATTTCCCCAGCTTCTAATTCCATATCTAAGAATAGATTCTACTAATGAGAAATATACTAGTTTGAGTGTGCTATGAGGCAAGACAAATTTTAATTTATAGAAACTGTTTGCTAGAGCTCTTAGCTGGTTACATATTTTAGTAACTTGCTTATCCCATTTAAATGTGTTATCTACTTTTAATCCCAGATAAGTATACTCGTTGACAAAATCAATTTTCTCACATTGGCAGTTAGATATTATTTTTCTATGGATGCATTCAAAGTTATGTGCGGTTAGTTTGGGAATATTCCACATTTTCAAACTTGGTGATCTGATATACATGCATTTTGTTTTCTTTACATTTATAACCAATCCTACATCGTGTGCCCATTTTAGCAGTTCATCGAAGTCGGTTTGCAATTCTTGAATCGCTATTTGAGGATTTTCATTAGATACTACAAGTGCGGTGTCATCTGCGAAAATGAATCTGCGCGCTTTTCTAAATAGTTTCGACATAGCTATGACATATATAATATACAATTTTGGACCCAAAATTGACCCCTGTGGGACACCAGACCTTATAAATTTAGATTTACTCATCTCATTCAATATTCTTACCCTCATTTTTCTATTTGATAAGTAGTTATTAAAAAAAGTTAGCAGTTTACCACGGATTCCAATAATTTGTAGAAATTTTATTATTTGTTTATGGCATAGTGTATCAAAGGCTTTAGAGAAATCAATAAAGAGTACAAGTACATGTTTTTGAGAGTTGAGCTGGGTGTTTATGAAATTAGAAAAATTATTTAGTAGTGCGTCACAGCTTTTTTTTTTTGGAACCCGTACTGACATTCGTCAATGATACCAAATTTATTTAAATATCCGTCTAGGTATATTGCTATATATTTTTCGAGAATTTTTTCCAAGGCAGGTAATAGGGAAATAGGTCTGTAATTATTTATAATTGAATGATCACCGCCTTTAAAAATAGGTCTAACAACACTAGTTTTTAATTCTTCAGGTATTTGGCAAGTATCAATTATTGTGTTTATAAAATGAGTAATTACTGGGCTCAGTATTTTTACATGTTTTTTTATATCATACATACGTATTTGGTCCAATCCTGGTGTTTTTGAGTTTTTCAATATTCCGATTATAGATTCTATTTGTTTTACGCTAGCTCTGGGTAGGTACATAGAATGCGGTAAATCGTCTAGCTGGTATGGAGACGCACGGACATCACATTTGTGTAGTAACTCATTTACTCCCTCATCAAAGAAGTTAGCAAAATTTTCTGCAACTTCATCCGTTGGTTTGGTCTTCAAGAAGTACTTAGATATAACTGCGTCACAACTGGATTTGTTTTTTCTTCCTAATATTTTGTTTATTTCGTTCCACGTTTTTTTTATATCCTTAAAACAATTATTGAATTTGTTATTGAAGTATGTTTTTTTTGCATCTAATATTTGCTTATTTAGATTATTTCTGTATTTTTTGTAGTCTTTTTCATATTTCTTGTTTGTTGGCATGTTTTTCCATTTTCTCCATAATTTATCCCTCGTTTGTATATTTTCTATGAGAATATCGTTCATCCAACTTTTTTGATTATGGCGATACGTATTTTTTACTAATTTTGTGATACTACTTTTTTCGTAGATTTTTTTAAAGTGTGATTTAATGTCTTGATATATGATATCCGGATCAGTGTGAATTTGAATTGAGTTCCAATCAGTTTTTGTAATCATTTCATCAACTTTTTTTTCAGATAGTACAGTGTTGTATTCATGGTGCGATATTTTGCTTTTGTCCTTATTATGAAGGTATACAGACACGGCAGTTATATAATGATCTGCTATCCTTGTTTCACATACGCATGAGTTAATTTCACACTTTTCTTTTTCTCTAATATATATGTGATCCAGACACGTCGCAGTTGTGTATGTATTTACCACCGCTTCTCTCGTAATGTCATATATACATTTCACTAGACCGTAATTAGCCATTAAATTTTCGTATTGCAGAATTATTGAGTCGTGTTTATTTAATAGGTTTAAGTTAATGTCTCCAAGTATCAAGATGGTTTCCTTAATATCAATGTTTCGTATTATATTTTCGAGCTGTTGTAGGAAGGTTTTTTTGTTCGTGTTCGGGGGTCGATATAATGCAAATAGATGTATGCGTTTGTGTTTGTTTACGGAGAAGGTTCCATAGACGCACTCGAATGTAGTAGCTATTATATCTTTTTTTTCGAATATATGGTTTTCTTTAATATAAACCATAATCCCGCCTCCCGATCTTTTTGTTCGGCAATAATAGAATGAGTTAAATCCTGATATTTTGTATAGATTTACACTGTTTTCGTCTATCGAGGTTTCACAGAGTATTATAATATCAATGTTATTTAGTTGACTATAAATACTTAGTAAGAATGTATTCCAGTACTTGGAGATAGACCTAATATTCAAATTAACGACAGTTATTGCTTTATCGCCTGTTTCATGTTTGAATTGGGTCCAGTTTTCGAACTTTTGAATCCGTTCATATTCTATATCTGAGGTCTCAAAATCAATATTAGACGCCATAGTCAATTTTAGCTAAGTCCTTTTGAAGGGCTGCCTTGTAAGCCGGACAGTCCCTGTCTCCGGACGGGTGGTTTGCGGGCTTGTGAAATCTCGTGAATGTTGCGCAGACTGGCTCCGCTGTGGCAGAAGGGCATGTCTCACGGGTATGTCCTTCCCGGGCACAGTGCCCACATCTCGTCGTCTCCTTGCAGAACTTGTAAGAATGTCCTATCATCTGACACTTTGAGCACACAGTTAATCCAATAAAATCACGAACACCGCAAACTGTCCAATCAACAAATACGCGTCCTTGCTTTACCAGTGCATGTCTCAGGTATGTGGGGACCACGTAGATTCTATGGCATGCAGGTCCAGTTCGAGGGCCAGCTAGATGACTAAGCTTACATTTTTTTATGGTTTCATTTGTCTCCTCGATATTTTGTATTCCATTTAGGGCACACTCAAGAAAAGTTTTATCTGACAACTCCCTTGGAACGTTAAAGAAGATGACCCTTGGTAGCCTTTTTGTTGGGGGTCGGGCGCTCAGAGTCGCAGATTCGGTTACAATTTCCGATCTTAGTAGTTTCTCCTGTTCCGCAGTACTAGCCGTATGGATGATTACTCCTTTGTTCCGTATATTTTTTACTCCGGTAATTCTTACTCCTAGCTGGGATGGCTTCAGTGCTTCCCTGATTATTTTCTTTGTTTCTTCGCTATCTTCCACCGATGGTAATTTTGGAAAGAAACAGACGGATGGCCTCGGTTTTCCTATGGGGACGTCCAAACGCGATAATGGTGGAGGTAAGTTCACTTTTTTACTTGCAACCTCTGCAAAAGAGAGACTCGCTTCCGTAGCATCTGCCACTCTTTTCATCACTGGTCCTAGGTCTAATTCTAGCTGAATAATTTTGGATTGGAGTTGCTTATTTTCCTGTTTTACCACCATTTTTTCTGCTAGCATTACTTTATTTTGCGCTTTTGCTAAGGCGAGTTCACCTCGGAGAGTTTCTCTCTCCAAAATTAGTTGTCCAACAGATCCTAGGACGCAGGCTATATTATTGGCAATCTTCAGCTGTTGCTCCTTGGAAACCTTTGTATTTCCCAAGGTATCTTGTAAAGTTTTGAGGGCATTTTGAGTTTCTTTTAAAATTCCTTGTGAGTTCAAGGGGATAAGGTCGTTCTCATCATCAGAAGCTTCAGATTGAGACATTGTTTTTGAATTTATATTGAAGACAGTTTCGGTTGTAAACAATAGGTATCACAGATTCGCAGCACAATCGCAACCAATAGGAGCCTTGAGAAGTGAGCTCATAATTAATCGTCCAATCCGCGCACTTGATACGTTGTACACAACACTTCAGTTTGGTAAACAGTGAGATCAATTGTTTATAATATTAAAAAATCAATGGTTAAATGTTAAAAAAATCACGGGAGAACACTACCACGTGATAAACTTTAATTGTTTTTTACTACGATTTAGTTTTTTCTTCCGGCGGAACTATTAAAAATTGTTTTTCATGTATAAAACGATAGCTTGACAGAGCGCGACGCTTTGTAGGTACGACGTGTTCTAGACTTCCAGAAAAGTCAACAGATGTCGCACATTAAAAATAAAAAAATAAGATAGGTTTATCTAAAAAGACGCTGTCTGGATTGCATTTAGTTCGGGTTGAATCTTGTGATCATACATAAAGATAGTTGCCGATAAAAATGTGCGGTGAAAAAATGAAGACAATGTTAGTAGTTCTTATTCGAAGTATGATACAGTTAAAAGTGACCGAGGGGAATAGGGTCCCATTAGCTCAGTTGGTAGAGCACTGTCCCGGAAAGACAAGGGTCCTGGGTTCGAGTCCCAGATGTGACCGTTTCCTTTTCTGATTTTTCTGTTTCAGATTTTTGTTTAGAAATCACTAATATTGTCTTCAATATTTAAATATTACAATTTGAGGTTTTACTCAATAAAGTTATTTCGAAAAATAAATATTCATTCTAGACTTGCAGAAAAGTCAACAGATGTCGCACATTAAAAATAAAAAAAATAAGATAGGTTTATCTAAAAAGACGCTGTCTGGATTGCATTTAGTTCGGGTTGAATCTTGTGATCCATACATAAAGATAGTTGCCAATAAAAATGTGCGGTGAAAAAATGAAGACAATGTTAGTAGTTCTTATTCGAAGTATGATACAGTTAAAAGTGACCGAGGGGAATAGGGTCCCATTAGCTCAGTTGGTAGAGCACTGTCCCGGAAAGACAAGGGTCCTGGGTTCGAGTCCCAGATGTGACCGTTTCCTTTTCTGATTTTTCTGTTTCAGATTTTTGTTTAGAAATCACTAATATTGTCTTCAATATTTAAATATTACAATTTGAGGTTTTACTCAATAAAGTTATTTCGAAAAATAAATATTCATTCTAGACTTGCAGAAAAGTCAACAGATGTCGCACATTAAAAATAAAAAAAATAAGATAGGGTTATCTAAAAAGACGCTGTCTGGATTGCATTTAGTTCTGGTTGAATCTTGTGATCATACATAAAGATAGTTGCCAATAAAAATGTGCGGTGAAAAAATGAAGACAATGTTAGTAGTTCTTATTCGAAGTATGATACAGTTAAAAGTGACCGAGGGGAATAGGGTCCCATTAGCTCAGTTGGTAGAGCAATGTCCCGGAAAGACAAGGGTCCTGAGTTCGAGTCCCAGATGTGACCGTTTCCTTTTCTGATTTTTCTGTTTCAGAATTTCGTTTAGAAATCACTAATATTGTCTTCAATATTTAAATTAATTAAACCCAGAAATTTATTTATTTAATCTGTACATTTGTTAACTCCAATAATAACACAAAAATACATATTATACGATCTACAAATTAACTATATCTTTAGAGTAATGAGTAATATAAAATTGCACTTTCTATTTATCAGTCATCACTCACAGTAAGTAAAAAGTACTGAACTAATTGAATTTGGCTTTGAATGTGTCAAGATTTAAATCTAAAATATCAGCGACATCTGTAAGCTCATTATAAGTCTATGAAATCTCTCTGAAATAATATATTCTATCTAGTATGTTTCGGAGGTACATGTAGTGAAAGCAATTTTATAGCATCAGGGCAGTCAATTCTTGAATTTACAATTTTATACGGTTAGAGATCAAATATTTGTCGCCTTTCAGACAATAAATTGAGCTTACTTTGTGAATTAACATAATTGATGTTATTTATAAGAATACAAATTTTAAAATTAATTTTTAATTTATTTAATTTTTTTAGATTTGTGGACATTGAGAGTTCAAATTCACGAGGATACCAAATGCATGAATTATAATTTCTAACCAATGTTTTGAATAACAATTTTATAGTTTTTAGGTTATTATTAAGTCTGCCGATTCTGAGAATAAATCTAAGCAGTTGTAATCTAATCAAATATGATTCAAAAAGCGTAATTTGGAGTTAAAAATAACGCCAAGGTCGTTAAATTAATAGACTTAAGATTGATATTGTCAATTGAGTAGTTGAATCAGCATCTAATTCGCCAATTAACCGAGCTCTTCATACTCTAAATAATATTTGTCTTAACTCTAACATTGACATTTTTTCGGATTCACTGCCCAAATTCAAACGTGCCATCATGTCAATAATTTAAACTGTTCAATGCGCATACATACAGACACACACACACAAACACTCACACATACATTACACACACTCCTATATACTAAACACGTCACCTGGTAACTAAGGAATAAACATACCACTTAGCAGACATTACAAGGAAACATATCATAGGTACTCGACATGAAGTATCTTATTCCTGTATATTGTTACATCTCTGTAAATCATGTACTGTTTGTTTCTATAATATAAAATAAAAAAATAATAAAAAAAACAGGTAGGTTTTTGATCTGTGGAATTTGATCGTTTGGCACAAGTCTACAATTTATTTCCTTATTAATAAATATCTTTAAAACCCCCACGTGATTAATGCATCGCAGCACAACTTGAAACAAAATATCATATTTACGACGAATTCATCCTGATATAAACGCAGCCTTAAGGCGATGAGTAACAAAAAAAAACCAAATTATATCAAACATTTCAAAGTAGTTTTGTAGAATGTTACATGGAATAAAAATAACATCTAATAGAGAATGGATACGCTCCATGTATTATAGTTGTTGTGTTATAACCTTGCTCAATGAATTCTCCTCGGAAAACATTCCTCTAATTTAGGCATTCATTGTTTTGTAAACCACGTTAAAATCACGTAGAAGACATATTTTTGAACAGGGTCGTTTTAAGACGTTTTTATAGATGTATTAAGAAATCTAGAAGTATAAATGGCGCCAAAGATACCTTGAGTTTTGGCGGCTAAGGCGAAACACTACAAAGTAATGCAAAATTATGTGTTTTTGATCGCTTTGAAATATTTTGTACGCTGTAATTAATACAGCGAGTAGAACACATCTTGGCCTTTGAAATAATCGAACACTTTTTTGATAAGTCTTTTTACAAGCCCAGAAAAAATATAAAGTACAGGTCCATAAAAACTACTCTAAACCTCAAAATCTCCAACTTACGAACCCCCTTTCGGTTCTGGTTTTATTGTGTAATGTGGATAGTTAAGTTCTTTAGAACTTCACAAAATAAAATAAAACTCACTTTATATGCGATGTTTTTTTCTTGCATAAATTAAAACAGGCGGCTGGTGTAAAGCGGGAATTTAAACCTTATCGATTCCAAATGTTAAACCACGTGGTGCATCGACTCAGGGTAAAACATTAAGATGAAAACTGTAAACTATGTTTAATCACGTTTACTAACCTCCGTGGCCGAGTAGTTAACATCCTTGATTATTTCAGTATCGCCCTGGTAAATACTACCATTTAAAATCGCTTGGAATGGCTTTAGACCAATTTGAATGTAGATCTGAATTGTCAGGTACTAGTTAACTTACATTACTTCCTAAAACAATACTTCTTAAGGCCGCATTCGTCAACACGACTTGTTCAAGAACTACTTAAACAGGATCTCATTATTTGCTTTGTTATTTACGAATTTTCTTAACTTCAATTTACTTCCACTCTCCTATCCTTCAAGCAACATTTGTCACTATGTTTATTCTTCCACAGAAAAAAAAATCAGAAACATGGGCCCTCATAATAATAGTTGTTGATTTTGGATTTTTGAAAACCCCTCGACTTGCCTGCAATTTACCGCAAAATGACAATTCGCTTTTCTTTGCTTCGTATTGCCATGATGACAGTTTGATATTCTCGCGCGTCTGGTTGCCATGGCTCCATTTTTGTTGTTCCTTGCCCTGGAGAGAGCCAATCGAGAACAATATAAAAGTTCCGGAGTTAGGGGAAAATGTTTGAAAAATGCCTTTAGATTCTTAATTTTATCTTGACATTTCCCATTCCCTGTCTCATCAAATACCTAGCCCGAAAAATCACGAACAGTCATATGCATTAACGATATAAAAATATTAAATTAATTTAAATAGTTCATTTTATACACTTTGCATGCATAACATTTAAAAATTGTGTCGAACAAGATGACTGCCAGGCAATTTCCCCTCACCATAATTTTGGCTTTAATGTCTTTCATACTAAATCACATATGTCCAGGGCTTGTTAAGTTCATGGTGTCGTGTCTATGCTATGACGGTAGATGAGAATACCCGTGTCTGTGCCGGTAGATATGAATAGAATAGAATTTTAAACAATAACATCGACTGTACCGAACTTCTGTACCTAATTACATACCTATGAGATGTACATATTGTACACGACATATTCCACACGCTTAATTACAAAACAAATGCAGCATCTATGTAATTCGCTGATTAACCGTGTTCTTCATACATTCAATAATACTTCTTCTATACTTTGTTGTTTTACACTCTCATAATTAGTACTTATATATTATTAAAGTTTATGTCTTATATTACAATTATGTTAAAACCGAAAGGCGTTAATGTTTCAAAGAAATAAGTACAGACACCACATGCCAGTTCTAGCACAAAATAGAGGTGACAGTTTTCATTGGTATTCCCTAAATTAAAGGAGTGTGTATTCAAAATTTCGCATTCTCTAGAATTTTTCGACGTTTGAAATAAAAGTATGTGTTTTTTTTTTTAATTTTTCGTGTTTGAAATCTTAAAATCTAAATTGTATTATTAGTTTCTATTTGTTTTTACCTTGGAAATATTTCGAAAATCGATGCGAAATTTCATGTTTCGATAAACAGGTAATCTCTTTGCCTGTTTAAACAATTTATATATCTTTCTATGGGTGACCGGGCAACTCATCAAATTACAATTCAATTCAACAGTAGATTAAATAGTTAAATATGTAACCCATTTCACCTAGTTTTTGTTTCATAATTTTTCATAACTTTATAAAACTTTTTATAGGTGTGTTGACACTTTCTATGAACTACTTTTTTATCAGTTTCTGTTAGTACGGTTTCACATACACAGTTGTTTGTTAACTGTGTAAAATTTTCAGAGCATTTTATTAGTAAGGTGTATATATTAAATTACACTTAAGAAACTGAAAGGCTTAAAACTACTTAATCCAGGCGTACCTTAAGCCCCTTATATACTCGTGTACAGCGCGACTCTCGTTGGCCGCCAACGTTGGTCGGTCAACGTTGACACACAAGGAAGAATCTTGGGGCCAACCCGCAAAGAGCGTTCACATATTGGGGCGATCCTCATATCGGTTAGATTGCATTAAGGGCTGTTTTTATTTGCGTTACATTCGTGAACGGGCGGCTCAATCAGGGGTGCAGGCTGTACAGTGTACACTACACAGTACACACCCTACTCCCCACGCCCTCTAGCCTGCAATGTATGAAAACCTTTTCGTCGATTAGAAGCTTTACTTGAACATATTTTTTTTAATAAGAAAACTAAGATTAGTAGGTTTTGGCTGGAAAACAGGAGCAGAGAACACTCGCGGAAAAGTTGGGCTGCTAGTTAGGCGCCAAGCCGAAGGTCAGATGTTCAAAAATAATATATAGTATAGGTACTTAGTATATTGTAGTATAGTAGTATAGGTACTTATACTGTAGTATAGGTACATTCTAGAGTAGAAGATACTCAAAGAATAGCCCTGGTGTAAGACCACCGGTCAGAATTGATACGTTGCTTAAAAGGGCTTTAGCCGTGTTTGGTGACTAGATCTAGCCAGGTACCCCCCCATATTCCTCTTCCCCATATCATTCCCCTCTCCACTACCTTCAGCCTCACAACATACCCCAATTGTGGATGCCGTAATCTTACAGGCTCCATACGGTTGGGAGCACTTGGGACTTTTGTGCGGTATTCACATAAAAAAAGGTAAAATGGCCAACGCAGAGTAAAGTATTTATTTTTTGTTTATTCCCGAAAAAGCTGAAGAAAAAATTTGCAATAATGAAGGTAAATTTAGTTTATTTTTATGTGGTCGAATATATTTTCTATAACGATTTACAATGTGTCATTTTCGATTTGCCGCCTAAACGACATAACCGTTTTAAAAAAACGTTGACGACGAAGAGTATGTAAGAGACGACGTATGAATGTGAATGAAGCAAAGAGTGTATGCCAAGGCGGAATCATAAATATACTTTTGCTTTTTGGCGATCAAATAAGTTTCAAATCGTTTAAATGTCGCGCACGCATTAGGCATTAAAACATACTAGCAGTTAAAAACCCGCTTCGCGGGTTTTTTTCTGCTAGGCCCTGCGGGCGGCACTTACTTGGAATTCGCCCATTTTAAGTGATATGAACAACAGTTACATAATAGATAGATATCAGGTCATTCACAGAGAGAGGGTCAGTATATATAGTTAAAACACGGAACAGGAAGGAGTTAATGTATAATAACATGCTAAATTTACGCATAATAAGAATGACAGTTGTTTAAATAAATGAAATTTTACGTATTTGTGATGGATTATTTCAAATGAAACACTATTATTGACTACTATTATTGTCTACAACTGATATTAACTGTTACCGTACCTAATATAATTAGCTCATAGGAGACTTGCAGTGCTTAAATATGTGTTACAACCGTCAATGTCTATAAGTTGAATCAATATCGTATAGTTTGTCACAATTAAATATAGTTATAACAAAGTTGACTTGAATAATAGATTATTACATATTGATTAATTGTACCCGTGTTTATGAATAAAAGGAGGGTGATGCGATGGTTGTGCGATGAGATTAGCAGTCGGTTTAATTAAAAGGTGTTAATTTTACTCCAACTGGTGGTAATTTTTTACCTACAACTGTTACTGTATCTAATAAAGTTTAAATTTAGATTATATATACACCTTCATCAGGAGAGTAAAAATCTATATATAAAGGTAGATTATTACAATTAGCGCCCCTGAGGTGATATCTCACAAAAGCGGCGCTATGCAAATTGTCCAATTAATAAATAAATATAATGTTTACATTTTATTATGTACGTATGCATTGATATACAACGGAAATAGATAAAATAATGTTATCCGATTGAACTTTATTTTATTAAAAAACAAATAACTTTTTTAAAATCACTTTATTATATACCATCAATACATGTTTCATGAACGAAGTATACACCGAAGTCAAAAATTAAATATAGATTACAATTGGAAAAAGAAGTGGAAGGAGGGGGGGGAGGGGTAAGAGTAGGCTGGGTTTATAAAATTAGGAATTACAATATGAAAGACCAATTGAGTGGGAAAATATTTAAAAGATAGTTTATAAAAAAAATTCTTGTTAATTATATCTGCTTTTATAAACATGTTCTCTTATTTCTAAAATTTCTAAATTATATATTTGCGATGCTTTATATCCTGTGTGAAGTATTTTAGACCTGAAAAAAATAGCATGTAACCATAAAACAATATATTCATAAGACAAATAACATTTAATAACGGTTATTCTAATAAATTGATAGTAGAAATACTAAATAAAAAAATTAAACATATTCTATTATCGAAGAAAGCAAACACTTTGTGGCTTGACATTATACAAAATGAAAACAAACACTTAGTTTTAAACCACTTTATTTTGATGTATATTCGTCGACCGGTCTTCCCTTTGTCTGTCTTCCCTTTGCATATCTAAACTTCCTTCAGAAATAAGGCCGGCCTTCTATACTAACAATAACTTAGCAAAAATTTTAATTAATTCTAAAGACAAAGAGGATCAATTAAACCACTCTGGCATCTATAGACTAAATTGCAACGATTGCCCAGCAATCTATTTAGGTAAAACCGCGCGAAATATAAATATTAGAGTTAAAGAACATATCAGGTGCTTAACACACACAGGTTTCTCAGAATTTGCCGAACATTTAATCAATACTAACCACACATTTAATAAAAATACGGGAGTCCAAATAATTCATAAAAATAAAATAGGATTACGCCTGAATAATTTAGAAGCTTTGGAAATTTCTAAATCAACTAAAAATAATTCCCAAATTTTAAATAAACAGATAGAACTAACTAACAGCCCGATTTTAAAGTTGTTTCCTTGCTCCAACCTAACCCGTAACCACCACCCTTCCTTTGGTCCTCCCCCAACCCCTCCCCCTACCCCTCCACCAACCAGTCTCTGATGTTCTCTCTCTCTACTACATACTTTGTCTTTCTTTCATGTATACCTTATACCTTGCTCTGTATTATAATTTAGTATTATATTTTATTGTCCTGATGAAGATTGAGTCCAATCGAAACCGGTCGACGAATATACATCAAAATAAAGTGGTTTAAAACTAAGTGTTTGTTTTCATTTTGTAAACATATTCTCTTCAAACGGTATTTTTACCCTATTTCTTAAGATATAAATAAACAATACGGATTAAAGCATCGCAAATAAATAATTTTTAAATTTTAGAAATCAGAAAACATGTCAATATAAAATCAGATATAATTAATGGGCAAAAAAATATATAAATAATAATGAAAAATGCCATTGCAAAGTTTAAATAAACTTCCAGAAGAAATCTTCTTATGAAACGCTGGTCAAGTAATTTTGCATATTTAAATATTCGCGCCAGCCACTTTCGGTTCGTTCTTTCACCGCCAGAGGAGCGCTCTGTCGGCCAGCTATTGCCGGCCATATTGAATGAACGCGTGCTTTTTTCGTCAAACGTCAAACGTAATCACGTAATTGTGGATAATTTTCACTGTAATGTAATTAATCCAATAGATCACGAACTTTCTAAAACATATTTTCTTCGATATTATCCAAAAATTGTATGAGCAGAAACGATATCTTTGAATAAATATCGTATTACATGTGGCGATTCTATTTCAGTATGAAATCGTGTCTTAATCTTTAAAGTCTTATTTAAACACAATTTGAATTTGACCAATCACAGGGCCTACACCGTCCAGACGCTGGAGTATTAATAATATCAGATTATGTTATTGACATTGGCCTACGACTTGTTTCACAGATTAGGAGTAAGTTCATTAATTCTTTTTGACACCCAAAAATAATACTTGCAGATGTTCTGCTTCCGTCTTTTGTGTTATTGTTCACGTTTTGAAGAGGCGTATGTTCCAATACAGGTAGTAAATTAAAGACTTAATTTATATAAAATTAACATGTATATGATAAACACGAACACAACAGAGGACCAAAAAATTTAAAAATTACCGGCGTGGGATGGAATATGCTCCTTGAAGATCTGAAAAGTATGATATTGATATGTTTACATATTGCTTTTTTATAAATGCCCAAGTAATTTTATTGCCACAACTGGGGATCTAGCATAGAAATCGATAACTATAAAATATTTATTTATTTGTTCATGTTCTCCATAAAGCGGTTATACACCAATATATCATGGAGAAGATTACAAATTAAAAAGTTTACAGAGGCAGTTTTACTATTTTGTGACATGTGTTATAAGATAGTTACTGAATTGTCTGTAGGTGACATTGAAAATGTCGATGGCTAATGCAGAATCGTTAAGCAGTTGAGTCGCTCTGTGTATTGGCGCGTTCTGATAGGCAGAAGTCCTCACTTTCGGAGTATATAAGAGTGCATGGGATCTCCCTCGAGTATAATTGTTAGGGACATAATAGTTAACCTCTTTCAACATAGGCGGATTGTGTATTGTACCAGAGATTAACTTTAAAAAAGTGTTTGCCTAAAAATATTTTTCTGCGGGCTTCTAATGTATTGAAATCGAGCATTCCTGTTAAGAACAAGGATGGATACAGGAATGGATAGTATGTATATTCCCTCATATACAGGTAACGCATAAACCTTTTTTTGTACTTTTTCTATTTCTAAGATATGGTTTTGTTCAGAAGGGGCCCAAATAATGGAGCTGTATTCTGTATTTATATCGGATCAATAGGCTAACTATTGATGAATTTATACCATAGTTCCTGAGCACGGTTGCGCTGTTGATACCCAATTGCGAATTGAAATTTTTTTTTTTTAAAAAAGAAAGATAAACATTCCCGGGTTACGAATAACCTGACAATATTTGAAAACCTCCTACTACCACCACAGTAAGCTGAAAATGTTGCTTGTGTTGTGATGGAGGACTTAGCCAGCCGAGGAATTGAACACACTACGCCTGGATGGGACCCAAACGCGATGTCAACTCGGCCACCGACCGGTCGAACATACGTTGGTAAAACTGGCGAATCTGTCTATTGATTGACATTGCTAAACGTCAAACGGCTAAAAAAAAGTTAAAAAAACGAATAAATTGATAATGTACAATTGAAATAATATCTTAAATATACACTTGCAGTCCGCTTGTACTTTTTGACATGAAAAAAGAGTTGTTTGTTCATAAGGTCTTTGGTTATGACTTTTGTTTCTCCAAGTTGGAACGGAATCAATTGATCGTGACAATATCCAAAAAAGTTATGCATATTGAAAACCTCAGAGACCGCCCTAAAAGCGGCGGATTTTTTAACAATAACGAACAATATTTTGACCGTGCTCGCAAATATCGCTGACCAATGACCATAGATATATGACGGATTACGTCAATATCTTATTGAAAGGGATTTATCGATCCTCCGTGCTGATTGCTGATTACGTTGATTCATTTTACGACATTTGTGATCGGTTGACATATTTCAAATGAGAACGGGTAGTTTCTACGACTCATTCTTGAGTCCATCAGCATGGCTGTGAAACGATTTGTTAGCTGGCCTTTGTGTTTCCCCCTTCCTACAACACGGTATCTTCGAGACCCATTTTTACTCCTTCCTTTTTTTACAATAGCTCCACACAGGAGGCTTGAGGAAAAATTTCCCTTAGGGCTTATATCATCTTTGGGGATGTTGTGTGTAGATTTTTTTAGGAAAATTAAGGAGAGAAAGTTCTGGTAAATGAACTAGACAAACCTCGAAACCCTTACTAAGTCACCAAACGTAACGAACCACTCGGGGTGACCTATAGCATGGGTGTTGATTATCCAATAAATGGTTTCCGGGGCGGCGATACCTATATTCGCCTCTCAAATTGAAGCCTCCGCCTTTTTTCCTTAAAAACCTTCCCCAAAGATGACATCGGCCCTTAGGGAAATTATTTTCCCCAAGGCCTGTTGTGGATGTTATGGTTATTATAATGTTAAAAAATGTATATCTATCACCGTTGAACACATCGATAAACAAGCAGTGATAGATTTACACAACTGATAACTTTATCCTTTTTATACTACGGTTTCAAAGCTACCACACCCAAGTATTCACCACTATAAGATGCTAATACAACCTTGTTCGAGTATTTCCATAATATTTAAAGATAACACAGCCATTATCAAATCAATCTATATGATTTAGACAATGTTTATATGAACAAAGAAAAGGCTTATGTCTGGGAAAATATGAACCCATTGTTCTTGATCATATTTCAGAGGCTTTAGTCGCAGGTTTGGGTCAAGGCCTAATTGATTTAAGGTCTTTACATCCGGTCTGCAGATCTGTTATTATTGTGAGATAAGAGTCATACGATCTACAGTGGCTTCACCGTTAAGGGGAACACAGCCTTTATAAATCTTAAATTTGGATTCGAGGCCAAAATACTTCATCAAATTTAAAAATTCTTGTTTTTTTAATTAAATTGTAGCAAAAATCTAGTAGGAATATGGGCTTTTTTATTTGTTTGTATTTCTAATTTCAAAATATGAGCCATGAAAAAAAAAAATTTTTTTAGAGAATTTTTTTTCACTGGATTCGGTTATTCTATTTAAAAATATAATTAAACTGCTATGTAAAAATTATAAAATAGAAAGTGAAAATAAAAATAGTTATATTTAAATTAAAAACCAGAAAAAAAACTTTAAAACACAAATTTGTCTAAAATACATTTAAAATTTGTCTTAAATACATAAAAAAATTGTCTTGAATCCATTCGAAATTTATCTTAAGTAAATTCAAAATTTCTACTGTAAAAGCGCTTTTTTACAAATTTTTATTTTTTTTATATTTCGTATACGTGTTGTTGGGAAAGATTGTTTTTTTTAATAGTCACGATTAACCAACGAAAAATTGTCAAAGTTGCCTCTAAAATCTTGAAAAATTGAATTATTTAATGGCCTTAATTTTATAATAATTTCAATTATATAAAATAGCACATGCCCATACTAGATACTTGTTACAGCAGTAGTGTTGTATGTATGCGGCTAGCCTTAAGGCTGGCTGCATACATACGTTTTTCGTATTCGATTTCCGAATTCGTTTTCCGTATTCGGACATCCGAATGCACGGAATCAGTAGAAAATACATTAACTGCCGCACACGTTCGTTTTAGTTCCGAACGGAACAAATTCCTTACGCACGTTCCGATGCGAGCCGGCGCGTTCGGAGAAACCGAATGGAAAAAACCTAATGACGTCATGTGGAACGCAGCTATTGGATACAGTTTGTTTGTGCCGACGCAAACGTACGGAAATCTCCGTTCGTGATTCAGTGTTGCCAACGGATCTTGACCTAATATCGCCGTTTCTCATACATAAGGTAGCGTAAAGTAGCCGAATTTGCTGTTAGGTGGGACATGTTTAAAATTGATGTTTTTACGTGAAAATAAAAATTTCGTGGGGGGGGGGGGTGTGGCTAGAGAATTTCGGGACATGTTTAAAATTGATGTTTTTGAAGTAGCTTAATTGGCGACCAGTCGCCTTTTAGATTTTTTCGACGTCGATTCTCGCTCTGAGTAGCCTAAATGGCGATATATCGCCCTTGTTGGCAACACTGGTACTGACGTTTATACATTCGGAAAACGTATGTATGCGGCCAGCCTTAGGCTCCGTAGTAAACGTTCAGAGATGGTTTGAAAGGGAGATATGTAAATACGAATGTCAGAGAGAGCGCTAATAAAAGCGAAAATGGTGAAAATATTTAATAAAACACGACTCGTTTGAAAGCCAAACTCTTAAAGTTACATTTAAAGATACACTGTAATTTTTTTCACACCTATAACATATGAAATAACGGAAAAAAACGTGTGTTAATTGATTTTCGGATTGTGTGATTTGTTTTCCCTCGAGGGAATTTCATATAATTACCATTTATGTGTATAAATATTATCTTCAAAAATAACATATATTTTCTAAGAACTTAAAAACTTAAAGAGAAATTTGTCATGAATCGGTAGAAATTCGGAATGCGAGGACTAAATCCGCGAGCCATTTCACAGAGATGTGAGTGTAATTTGAAGTTGTTAAATTTCCCATGATGCATGGATTTACGATTTATTAGATTCACATATAATTTGCGTACATATTATATGAAAACAATAAAGCAATTAAGACGTTATCTCGTCTTCAATTATACGACGGATGGACGTGAATGCTTAAAAAATAATTGTTCTATTTTGTAATGTTTTTTTAAAATCATAAGCATTTTGTAAAAACATAATTCGATGGAAGATTTCGGCGCCGATGCATGCATACTCGGGAAACATGCCAACTACGACTCGTTCATGAGTTCAACAGCTCTGCTAAGGAACGATTTGATTCGTGTTCAATCCCTTCTCTCCTCAAAAATACCATTCCCACTGCATCCCTAAAGATGAAATAGGCCCTGAAAGAAATTTCCTTCCTCGGGGCTTCCTACGTGGAGTTAATGTAAAAAAAAATTCTTGAAAATTTCTTATTTTTCGAGGTTAGAAATAAATAAATAAAAAAATTATTTTTACCATCATATAAATCATCAATTTTTAACCTAAAAACTACTTTGAAACATTGGAATTTCGAAAAAATTTATTCATTTTTTTTACTTAAACCATCACGTAGAATCACCTCCCGATGTCCTCTCCGACACCCTGTATAAAGATAATTGAATCTATTAAAAAAACTAGTTAATTTCTCTCTCAGAACAATAGATTTCCCCATTCTTAACAGACATAAATAATATTCAATTAAATAAGAATAGTTATGACATCAAGTATAATTAATCAAGCAACGTCTACCTTAAGAATCCCGTTTGAACGACAAAAAATTAACATTATTGATAGAAAAAAAATAAAACTCGCCAAACAACAAAGAGGTGAAAAATCAATAAACGGTTTTTGTAGCTTTTTAGAACGAGGAATGCCGTCAAAGGTAATCTTTAATTTAATTCATTGTTTTCATTAAAAAATAGCGGGCGATGTTCTGTCATTAGTGTTTAGCGTGACTTATTTGTGGGCGTGTAAATCTATTAGTGTTTTTTGTTGTTGTTTTACTTTATTTATGTTCTAACACAGACCCGTGAAAATCAGGGGATATATTAATATTGTAAGATTTGTAAAGCTAAAAGTCATTATAGAAAATATATTTGCCTCAGGATCACTGAATAAAATAATGAATACCGCACAAGAACCGCAACTGCTCCCATTGAATGAAATAATTAATACCGTACAAGAGCCGCAATTGCTCTCATTGAATGAAATAATGAATACCGCACATAAGCCGCAACTGCTCCCATTGAATGAAATAATTAATACCGCCCAAGAGCCGCAATTGCTCTCATTGAACGAAATAGTTAATACCGCACAAGAGCCGCAACTGCTCTCATTGAATGAAATAATTAATACCGCACAAGAGCCGCAATTGCTCTCATTGAATGAAATAGTTAATACCGCACAAGAACCGCAACTGCTCTCATTGAATGAAATAATTAATACCGCACAAGAGCCGCAATTGCTCTCATTGAATGAAATAGTTAATACCGCACAAGAACCGCAACTGCTCCCATTGAATGAAATAATTAATACCGCACAAGAGCCGCAATTGCTCTCTTTGAATGAAATAATTAATACCGCACAAGAGCCGCAATTGCTCTCTTTGAATGAAATAGTTAATACCGCACAAGAACCGCAACTGCTCCCATTGAATGAAATAATTAATACCGCACAAGAGCCGCAATTGCTCTCTTTGAATGAAATAGTTAATACCGCACAAGAGCCGCAACTGCTCTCATTGAATGAAATAATTAATACCGCACAAGAGCCGCAATTGCTCTCATTGAATGAAATAGTTAATACCGCACAAGAACCACAACTGCTCCCATTGAATGAAATAATTAATACCGCACAAGAGCCGCAATTGCTCTCTTTGAATGAAATAATTAATACCGCACAAGAGCCGCAATTGCTCTCTTTGAATGAAATAGTTAATACCGCACAAGAACCGCAACTGCTCCCATTGAATGAAATAATTAATACCGCACAAGAGCCGCAATTGCTCTCTTTGAATGAAATAGTTAATACCGCACAAGAGCCGCAACTGCTCTCATTGAATGAAATATATATATTTTTTTAAATTTATTACTCGTAAATTATTTAACATTATGAATGATAACAATATGCCGACTTATATATATAATTTTACGTTATTATTCTACTACTCCATAAGTTGAGCTCCAAGAGCTCGTGTTTATGGGAGGAGTATTTACCTTTAGTTCTAATGATTTTTTAAACAATAATCAAAAACTTTTGATATAAATACAAACATAATATTAACATAGGTACACAAATTAGAAAAGTGTGTTTTTAAAGATAATTAAAATAATATATATTTTTACAGATTAAGTAAGCGTGAGGAAATTAAGGGCACAATATATAAGGTAAACAAATTAGAAAAATAGTTTTTTAAAGACAATTGAATTAATATATATATATATATATATTTTTTACAGATTGAGTAAGTGTAAGAAAATTAGGGGTACAATATATCATTATCCAATTTTAGGGACTTAATTAACTTTTTGAATTGTTCATAATTCACAGTTTCGGTTACACTAATTTTATTTTTGGACAATAATATATTATACCATCTCACACCTAAATACGAATAGTGGTGCTGAGCCGTGGTCGTCTAAGCATAGGAATGACTACTAAGCCATTAGTTTTAAATCTATTGCTTATGCTATCTGAGGGGTGAATTTTATAAATAAAATATTCTTTATAAATTTGATACAAGGCGATTCTCTTATACAATTCTGTGTAAAATTAATACCGCACAAGAGCCGCAACTGGTCCCATTGAATGAATGAATACCGCAAAAGAGCCGCAACTGCTCCCATTGTATGAATGAATGATTACCGTACAAGAGCCGTAACTGCTCACATTTAATGAAATAATTAATACCGCACAAGAGCCGCAATTGCTCCCAATTTGCCTTATGAATTGTTCCTTTTTTAAGGTTTCGGTTACATTCATTTTGGTTTTGGACGATAATATATTGTATCATGTACACCTGAATACGAGTAGTAGTCACCGTGGTCACCTTCAGCATTTGGATTAATTATAGACATTAGTTTCGAATGTATTGCTTATGCTATCTAAGTGGTTAATTTGATTCGTGAAATATTATTTTTAAATTTGATATAAGGCGTTTATTTTATTCAATTCTGTGATAGTTGGGAATTTAAAAGGTTTCCTGAGGATAATTTGAATAATAATTATTTTTATTTTTTATTTTATTCAGAAATATATTAGTATTACAAAGGTATAGTATACTGTCCTCCACGCTAGGAGTTCACCTGTGTTGTTGAGGACTTTTTCGATCATAAAGTTATATAATAGTAAACAATAAGTGGAGATTAGTTACACAGAAAAACAATAAAAATTAAAATATAAAATCGATTTTTACATAGTTATAACAAAAACAAATGTGAAATATAACAAAAATAAATATTAAAAGGATTGTAGCCAGTTCCATATGTGTTTTTTGTATTCTGTAAGATTATATGTTTTAAATTGTGTTGGAAGTGAATTGTATAGTTTTATAGCCTGGAATTTGTAGTGTTTTTGTCCAAAGATGTGTTGGTTTTTGGTATTAGTAGTTGGTGTCTTGTTCTAGTATTGCGAGAAATTTGTGAAGTTTTAAATCTGTTTAGGTTCTTTTAAAGGAAAGTTAGTATTTGTTTTGAATATAATTTTTGAATCTTAAACACTGGGAATTTTTCGAATATGGTTTAAGTGAGTGTTAGTATTGGTACTTTAAGTATTACTTTTATTAAGGTTTTCTAAGCTTTATACAGTGTGTCTATATATTTTTACTGGCATAGCCCCCGGATTTGAATGATAAGGTAACTGTTTTTATTAATCTTAGAATATAACTTATATCTGTGGGTCTCAAAACAAGGCATTACAGTTATGAATTCGTTGACATTAATTAAAATGTGAATCTCGAGCAAAACCCTATTATTAGAGTAAAACAAGTGTTCACATTTAAACAATACGAAAAAGAGTTACCTATCTGGAAATCTTTCCATTCAATCAGCAATCTATTCATCATAATCTCAAATAATTTTCTTCCGGGAATTAGCAGAAAACTTTTTATATCTCCAATATTCTAAGTACGTTTTTTCAATACTACGTATGGCGTACGGAGAAGTTTTTTTAAAAATCTTGACTAAGAATGATGAACGAGCCTATACCTAACCTTAGCTATGGGTTTTACTTCAAAGTATACCCGGATATCCTTTTAATAAATTTGCAATTTAGCCTAGCAGGATTTAAAAATTGCTGTTGGTGACGGTACGTAGAGACGAATTATGTTGTTGGTATCACAGTGTCTTTATTGGTAGTCAGTGTAGTTTTTGCCAATGGAAATCATGTAGATCTCGTCCCGGTGGGGCCAGTGTATCCAGGGGTGACGGGCGTATGAATCCATATGAGTCCTGCTGGAGAGGTCAAATGGTCTTCCTAAACCTGTCTCTCTTGGGATTGGTCGGCAGAAGCACCCGTCGCCAGGACCCGGACTAACCTCACCACATGTACCCGGGCACCGATGAACCACTTGGGGTGACCTATGACAGATGTGTTGGTTATCCAATAAATAGTTCCCCGGGCGGCGGTACCTATACCCGCCTCCCAAATAAATGCATAAGTTGAAATGATACTTAGGTTCCGAGATGTAACTTTAAAAAATATTTTCTTGATAATCAAAATTATTATAAAACTAGTGCAAAATTCCGTGAAAAATCAAGGAATATTATAATTATTGGATTAGTTTTCATGTTTGCTAAAAAGCGAAGACCCTTAAAAAATCACGAAATCTGACATAACAAAAGAAATACACATTTCAAATATAGGCATATAATATTACTACAGGTGGGTACTTTAAATAAATTTACACAAACGAAATCTGATGAAAACAATATTTTATAGGCAGGTAGGTACTATTACAAATTAGTTCCAATTTTGAAAATGATATTTAAATTCATAGCAAATCAGAGTTCTAGAGTTCTTTGAACCGGAATTACTATAAACTGCGCAACGGATTTTGATAGAGTTTTCTCTATCATTTAGAAAATTTCTTCCGAAACGTTTACATATATAATACATACAAATATTTTTAAACCTTATGATATACATCAAAATAATGTACTACGGAATTGTATCAATTGAAAGTACGCAATGGTATATGACTATCTCCTATGGATAACCCCCTACACGTCAGCTAGTCTTAATTTATAAAAATTCTAAAAGTAGTCGACAGATATCGTTGAAAATTTCAAAATCAGTTCTTATTAGTGCCAGGAGCGTTTAGATGAAGAAGAAGTCGGGTACGCACGAGGAATACTTGAGGAATAATGTGTTCGCTTTTCGGAACAGCTATAGAAAACGTTGTGTAAAATATGAAACAAAAAAGTAACGCTGCAATGATGTTAAAAATACATTTTCTTAATAAAATATTTATTTTTTGACATCAGCACTTTTAGATCAGTGTTTAAACGAAAAAACGTAACGCAAGTAATTTCTTAATTTTTTTTGCTTCCTTTAAAATTTTTAATATTTCAAAAAATTTAAAATTTTAAAAGCATATTTAACTTTCTGACAACAACTTTTAGTAATATAACGTTCATTATGCTGTGTGTTGGTGCGCAGTACCAGACATTTTCTAAAGTTCGATTAATAATCAATATTCGTCGTAAATCTTAACACCAAATTACTGAAACCAGAAACCGAATAATAAAAAAAAAAACTATATTTAATTTTGGCAACATTATTATGTGAGCTGATATAATGTTATGTCACGTCGCTTAAGGCGAAACAGGTTTAACATTATTTTTAAAAACCCGTATAACTATCTCACTAAATCGCCATTTATTTAATGCGTTTTCGGAAAAATTTACGGATGTATCTATTTACCAATTGCATTATTTTATGTATTATTTATAATACTAATGTTGTGATATAAGTTGCATTCTGTGAATTGATAATTTTATTTGAATCACAACATTGACTAAAGGTTACCAAAGCGATTCTGTTAAAATTGAAAAAAGAAGATGAAAAATTTGATCACAACTTTAGCTAAAACACAAGTCATTTATCAACTTTTTTCCTAGAGTAAATATATCTATATAAAAGTTTTGATTTTCCATATATGAAACTAAATATTTTACACACTTCATTAAATTTGTCAACTTTTGGCTAACAGAGTAATGAGGAAGATTAAGAATGTCACGATTACATGTTTTCGGCAGTTAAGGCGAATGAACGAAAACATTAGTATTTTATTTTATTTTTATTTTATTTTATTTGGGATACCAACAGTTTACATCAATGACAGCATAACAATAATTTAGTTACAGAAAAAAAACCATTTACAGGTTTCCACATAGCTGTTATATACAAGTGAAAATTACATTTTAAGAAATAAAGTTATTTAGGGGGGAATAGGGAGGGGGTAGGATGAGGAGGGATCGGTTAGGTTGAGGTATGTATAAAGGAAGTTAATAAGGTGGTGGTTGTATTAGATGGTATCTGTAGTTATTGTTATTGTAAGGTATCGAGAGAGTGTCTGTGGGATTTTAAGGAGTGTGGTGCAGAGTTAAATATGTCAAATTGTGAATAGTGTGTGTTAAAAGTGTTGGACGCACGATAGATGAAGGAATTCTGCTTAGAATTAGTGTTGCATCGAGGGAGGCTAAAAATCATGTTTGATCTGGTTCGTCTGTTGGGAACTCGTATCTGTATACGTTCTAGGAGTTCTGGACAATCAACAACGGACCTGGCTATTTTTTGAAGAAAAAGTACATCGGCCGAGCTTCTTCGAACTTCTAATGATGGTATATTGAAATACGCTGCTGAATCTTGGTGACTTAGATGTGGGCGGTAGCTGCGGAAATCCAAGTATCGTAGAAAACGATTTTGAACACGTTCTAGAATTTCCACATACGATATGTATTGCGGGTTCCAAACTTGTGACGCGTATTCTAGTAAGCTGCGGACATAAGCAAAATATAGGATTTTCATTGTTCTAAAGTTGTTGAATTTTTTACATGTCCTGAGAATGAATCCTAACATTTTAGAGGCTTTTGATGTGACTGAGTCTATTTGAACATCAAAAATAAGCTTAGAGTCCAATGTCACTCCCAAATCTTTGATTTCTCTTTTGTTGACTAATATTGAGCCGTTCAGATTATATTCATTGATAATGATATTTTTATTTCGTGTGAAATTCACAACGAAATACTTTTTGACATTAATTTTAAGGGTATGCTGTGTACAGTAAATATTAAGACGGTTTAGGTCCTCTTGCATTTTTTGACAGTCAGCAGTACATCTGATAGGATAAAAAACCTTCATATCACCTGCGTAAAGTAATGTTTTGGAGTATTTGAAGGATTGGCCTATATCGTTGATGTAAATGTTAAATAGTAACGGTCCCAATAGAGATCCTTGAGGCACACCTGATGGGACTGTTACCCAGTCCGATTTAAAGCCACCCACAACTACGACTTGACTACGGTTTGATACATAAGATGAGAGCCATCTGAGAAGATCACCGTGGACTCCGATTTGCATAAGCTTGCGTAATAATATGTCGTGATTCACCAGGTCAAAAGCTTTGCTATAATCCGTGTATATTGCGTCTACTTGTACACGTTGATCCATATAATCTTGCAAGAATTCCGTGAATGCTATTAGATTGGTTGTTGTTGATTTTCCACTCATAAACCCATGTTGGTTAACATTGAGTGAGGATTTCAAAGCCGGAAACATCTGATCGTATATTATTTTTTCAAACACCTTGCTGAAGACACACAATTTTGAAATAGGACGATAGTTTTCAATGTCAGATTTTTGCCCAGTTTTGAAAATGGGTGTTATGAAGGCAGTTTTCCAAGTATTTGGTACCACACCCTCTTTTAAGGAACGATTGAATATAATGGATAACGGCTTAGAGAGACTGCTTGCGCATTTCAGGATGAAGAAGGGGGGAATTTGATCTGGGCCTGCGCCTTTATTTGGTTTTAAATTTTCCAGATATGTCTGCACCAGACGTTCGTCAACTTCAATACAATGAATAGTGGAAGAATTATGAATGTTGTAGTTGTCTGGCATATTTTGAGAAGTTTGAACATCGTTGGTGTAAACAGAACTGAAATATTTGGAGAATAAGTTAACAATCTCAGATCCGTTCTCAGCTTTTTCATCCCTTAGGAATACAGTGTTTGGCACACCCTGTGATTTCGAGTTTAATTTAACATAATTCCAAAGATTTTTTGGATCAGAGGATATTTTGTGTTCAACGTTAATTAGGTATTGATTGTGACATTCTCGTTGTAATTTTTTATGGCGTGATCTTAAGAGAGAGAAAATGGAGTAGTCAGATTGATTTTTGTAAATTTTGAACTTTTTGAAATAGTTGTATTTTTCCTTCGTTAACTTTATAAGAGCTGAGTTATACCATGGAGGATATTTCGAGTTTTTACTCGATTTTTGCGGAATGTGAGCATAAGTTGGTTTATTTGTGAGTAAAAGTTTAGTAAAGCTGAATTTATATCACCAACTGAGAGAAGCTTGTGCCAGTTTATTTTATTAAGAAGAAAATTTATAAGTTCATAATTACCACGTTTAAAGACGCGAACCTTTCGTATTTCCTCCCTCAATGCAACGGGTTCTGAGAATGCTACATCTATCGTTATGGAGGTATGGTGAATATCTTCGACGATTAGTGAGTCATTACAGGCTGATACCTTAACGCAATCGTTACAGAGGACGAGGTCTAGAAAATGGCCGTTGGAGTTTGAAATCCCATTATATTGACAGAGACCCGAAAAATGCAGGCAATCAACAAATGCAGAGCTGAGAGGAGATAAACGATTGGTAGGTGTGTACGAAGTGTTGTTTGGACTTTTGTTCCACAGAATGTCAGTGAGGTTGAAATCGCCTAAAATAAGAAATTTTTCACAAGGACATTGTAAGGTTAATCTTGAAATTTCGCTGAGAAAGCTTTCCATGTTTTCATTATACGCTGGACCTTTGGGAAGGTAAACACAACATATGTTTAAAGTATTGCACAACGAACTCTTAATTTGTAAGGATAACCATAAGTCTTCCGCTTTTGAGTGCCACTCTGGACGCCCGCGGGCTACCAGTTCGCGTCGAACAGCGAGCAAGACACCTCCGCCCAAGCGTTGACCAGTTGCACAGTAATTTCGATCTCGGCGGAACACGTCATAACGATCGTCGAACAGTTCTTCGTTACGGATGCCATCAGTTAGCCACGATTCAGTTAAGGCTTATAATGAGACTAAGTATATGACAAATGACAAGCCTATATATCGGAACTATGTATCCGACAAAACTTAAGCAATAGACAGCTTACTGTAAGGTCAGCAGATCTAGATGTTAGTAATCGTCTAATCGAACTTTCTAGGTCAAATCGAGTCGATTACTATGATCGATCTTTTAGTGTAACAGGCCCGCTCATCTGAAATAGACTTCCCTCAGCTCTAACTAATCTCCAGAATTTGGGTGAATTTAAACTGGCTTTAAAAAAAAATTATTTAAAAAATCTTACTATTCATAAATCTTAACTTCTTTTCGATATTTTATAATAAGTCTTATTCTAAAACTTCCGGTAATTGTTTGGTTTCGGTTGTCTCCTTATTGTACCTTTTTAAATGTCTGCTCAAAAGATTCGCATTTCTGAGCACAAACTGCTTCCTGTTTTATATTATATTGTTGTTTTAATGTTTCTTGTTTTGTCCTGTCCTGCTTTTATTGTTATTCTTTTAAATAGTTAAGTTTTGTCGTCATTTTGTATAAAGAGTATATTTATTTACTTCGCGCTATGTCAAAGCCTTTTAACGTACGGGTTATCAGCCTGGGGGGGAGCCGCTGATAAGTTTTTTAAGCCCCTCAACACAACCCATAAAACACTAATTAGGATTATGTTCAAAAAACCATATATGCATCCAACGGAAAATCTCCTAATTACGAATAATATTCTAGATATTAGGAAACTATTCATTAAAAAGATCATCCAAATAAACTGCATAAAATCCTCACCATGCCACGTAACTCACCCACATAACACAAGAGCAAAATCACAGAATCAACTTCAAGTGCCAAAAATTAATTCAACCTTTGCCAAAAAGCACGAATCCTTCCTAGCACCTTACATCTTCAACACCTTCCTAAAAGAAACCACTTACTGCAACACTCATAAACACCCAAACAGTTTACTTAAACATTTCAACACATGGTTACTACATAAAAAAAGGGAATGCATCAGCAAATTTCTAGCAATCCCCTCTTAGTCTAATTCTCATTCCTTATCTACATGTGCTATTTACATTTATTTACTCTTTCTTATTAAAGCTGCTTATGTTTTACGCATGCCTAGTTTATCAATACCTAATATATTTATGCTTCCGATTTTGTTGTCCGGGTTAAATCTTCCCCATAGGAAAAAACTAAACCCTTCCACTCACTTTTCCACAAATGATCAGCTAGTCAATCAACACTATGCAAGTGCATTATATAAGTAAAATAAATACAAAACAATACAAGAACAACAACACGTCAACTCACCGGAGATCAAATGGGAAAAAAAATTCACCGACTCCAGATATTTTCATATCAGAGGGTTCGGCTCGGTAGAACTTCTAACAGGGCCTATAAATCCTACCGATCCCACAATATAAATATTTAAAAAATCTTTCGTTATCCTACATGTATTCAAAATGACCGACTCTTGCATCTTTATATATAAATTTTTTGATAGATCTAATACACCTAAATTTTTAATGAGAGAGCTAGGTATAATGCCAGTAGCCGAAATAACGAATGGTAATATTTTTATAGTCTGAGAATGCCAAATTCTATTTATTTCGTTTCCTAAATCTGTGTATTTTCTTATTTTTTCATTAACAGATTTTTGAATGTTACAGGAATTTGGAATAGCGACATCAATGATATAAGTTATTTTTTTAATTTTGTCATGTAAAACTATATCGGGTCTATTATGACTAATCGTTCGGTCTGTCAGTATAGTTTTATCATAATATATTTTATAAAATTCGTTTTCTAAAAATGAATTTGGTTCGTATTCATAATATGGTACTATATTACGGCAGTCAATCAATTTATGTTTAATTACCAAATTTCGGTGAATTATTTTTAAAACTTGATTGTGCCTAAATGTATACTAATATAGAACATCCCGATATAATATATTCTATAGTTTCCGGAAAAGCCAAACATTTTCTACACAAATCATCAATTTGATTTGTATCTTTGATTATATGCTTTCTATAATTTTTAGTATTAATGACTCTATCCTGAATGGCAAGCATAAATCCTTCTATTTCTGCGCTTAACTCTCCAATACTCAACCATTTGTTTGACGAAAATTTGTCAACATACGTTTGGTTGAGATAATTGAAGTGTTTTGCGTGTAAAATTTTATTTGACCAGGAATCTAATAGTTCCTTTTTAGGATTTATAAAAATGTTGGCATTCTCATCGTATAAATTTAAAGGTGTAATATTTCTATCTGCCTTGCAAATTATTTTGTGCATTTCTGAGCTATGAGCTTTCCTATGGAAAAAAGTTTTTAGCATTTCTACCTGATTATGTTTCAAAGAAGTTATTTTGACTATGCCTCTACCTCCTAAATTTCTAGGTAATTAACTCGTTAATAAATAATAAATTACTCTTGTTTAAACTATTTTTTGAAATGTTATTATTATGTGATTTAGACGCTACCATTTTGTAAATTTAAAGTTCCTATGAAATTCTTGTTTTTATGTAACTATATATGTATATAACTATAGATGAAATTTGTATAAATGTATGGGTAAGCAAATATATGTACCCGCCTCAGAACAGAAATCTTCTAGTGAGGCGGGTTACTTTCATATTTGTAATATTGATCATGTTATTGCAATAAACGCCCGGGTTTCCGGCATTTAATAATAATAAAAAAGTGTTATAATATTAGATCTGAATTGGGTAAGGCACACTGTAGGAATAATATTAAAAACATGACCACCAATACTAAATTACCATTTTTAAGTTTGTTAGTTGAGAGCACTTGAAGTGAAATGACCCTAAATTGCGCTATATAAATGCCATGTTATTATTATTATTATTATGACACGCATGTGAATATTTGATATGAATTTGAATATGGCAAGATCGAGTGAACCAAATATTTTAGTCGGGCCATATCAAAAGCCAGATTTTTTTACATTAGCTCCTGGCACCTTTAGGAAATAATCTCCTTCAGGGCCCATGTCATCTTAGGGGATGCTGAATGGGGGGGAATTTTAAGGAAAGGAAGATGAGATATTTCTAGTTATTTCAGGCCTCAGCACGGGCAAGCCACCCAGTGAGGCCTACATTACTGGAAAACATAAATTGTAACAAAATAATGTACCAAATAAAAAAAAAAAAAAAAGAAAGTAAGGGAAAAGTATGAGGGGTGGGTAGGAACTGTGGGGGCAGCTTGTCCAGGAGTGACGGATGTGAGATCCACCCGTCCAACAGCGGGGCAAGGCGATGGGTCGAGAGAGTCCAGTTAAAAAGCCTCCCTCAACCAGTCTCCCTCGATCTCTATATCCATGCAGTAAATGGGCCACCGACAAACCTAAGCATCATAAGGATGCACTATTCCTGTAAGTAGTTGACAATTATATTCAATGCCCAGAGTTGCTAAATAAGATTGAATTCAATATACCTGCGCGTTAAACACGCTCTTGTGTCCTGTTCCGGATGGATCAGTGCAAAACGAACTTAAAACAGAATTCTTGCCAGAACAGACTATGCAATAATTACAAATAGCGTATTATCTAAGGTGGATATTTTCAGTTGAGGACTTGCCGAATACAAAATGTCTGGATAAGCAATCGACTTAAAATTGGTTTTAATTAAATTTTAAAATAAAAAATTGGAAATAATGAACGAAAGAGAGATCTCTGGTCAGTTTTGGATAGATTTTGCTCTGCAGGTGAGTGATAACGAATTTCAGTCATCTTTGCATTGATCAGATGGATTCATCCGGATTGTATCGTTTGTTAAAAGAGGTCGATTTAAGACTAAAATGATTAAAATATTTTTTGTCACAATAATGTGGCAGTACGTTTGGAATTACAATTTGCTAATTCATCATTATTAAAAATTCTACTCTCTTGAGAGCCGGTTGATATATTATAATCTCGTAGTGCGAATGCAAATATATTATTGTGCTGATTTGCCGTCTGCTGCCGAATCTGAAGATCAAGGAGCGTGACTCAATTTCGAGTGTTACTTTCCTGGTGAGTCTTCTGTTTATATGTATTTTGGTGGCTGGTTTACAAGTTGTTGCTTCTCATGCAGAGTGAATTCAATAATCAATCCATTTTTTCATAGGGAATTTAAATATTCCCTGATTGTCTGTGTGATTACAAGCCAGATCATCACCAATGTCCATAAAAGAATATTTCTCTGATGGTTTGTGAATAATGCTATGTCGCTATTGTTTATATATCTATTATGATTAATTTATTTCTACAACCTCTCTCTATGGCTATAAATGTATTGATAAATGTTTTGTTTTGTACATTTTTGGTTTAATATAATCTTTTGTTTTGTATAAATTTTTTAATTCATTTTCCTTTCTTACAAATTTAATTTACTTATTCCATATTATGCTGTCTCAGTAGAGGTAAAGTAACAAGGAGGTAATCCATAATTGGTTTATTTTGGTTATGTGATACTTATGTACAAATCGAAATAAAATGTAATCTGACGATTTCCCGAAAATGAATAAATAAATAAATATACCAGCGGTTCCTAACCTTTTCAGTCTTGGTAATCAGAAAACAATACATGCAAATAAAAATAGTCTTTATTAATCACAATAAATTACAACCTTTGCAGAATATCTGTTAACCCCGCGGAACAAATCACAACAACGAAAAAACGCTAAATTTTTATAAATTTATGGTTGAAAGTGATTTAAATAAATATCATTTTAATAAATCATGTAAAAGTATTATATTTCTTTTATAATAAATAGAATAGTCGAGAAACAACATCCGTGTAACGTATCATGTTTAATAAGGGATTTGAATATAAAGTATAAGCCCACGTTAGTATACAAATCTCTGATTGTTATCTGATTTACTTTCGGACGATCTTGTGTTATTAATGTCTTGATTCGCTGTTGAATTCTTTAATCCCAGGAATTGATTAAATCTATTTATCAAAATGTATAAGCAAAACCTCTTGTAGGCATATAAGTAATTCCAAGATCTAAGCGATATAATCAATAAAATCTGACATGCTACTATATACGGTGCACATTCTGGAAATACGGTGACGATGTTTTTATGTGTAAATATAATTTATTTTAAAAACTGCATAAAAATAACGCCTGTCTATTTCGTCAGACTTCCGTATTTTGGGATGATTTAGCAAAAGGTAAGTTATTTAATCAGTGTAGGCGGATATGATGGACCGCAAATGACTCTGTCTTGAAACGTACTCCGTCTTTCATTCACATTCATACATAATCTAATAAGGAATTAATCTGTTTATACCGACTCTTAACTTGATCCCGGAGCATCCTCAATACTTCGTTTCTAAATCATTTAAGCATCATTTTCTTAATCTTTTTTCCATAGATACATTGGTGTTGTATCCTATTCGGATCTCCATATTCATTATATGGTCACAAATGCGCCTAAGAGATCTCATGCCCAAATCATTCCTTTGCTAATTTCATGTCTCATTGTAATACAGGGTTTTCCAATAAGAGGTGTTATTTTGATATTCAATCGTAAAAGATCAATGGTTTCGTTGCTTGTGTGGCACGTAGCGCCATCTTGTTGAAAGTAAACTAGTCCAGATCAATACCATCCAATTTCGGCTATAAAAATCATTAATTATCTCTCGATAACGCAATTCATTCACCGTAACTGTTGCTCCAGCCTCATTTTCGAAAAAGTAAGATTCAATGACTCCGCCGGACCATAAACCGCACCAAACAGTCACACGCTGAGGATAGAGAGGCTTTTAAACAATGTTTCTTGGGTTTTCCGAGCCCGAGATGCGACAAATTTACTTGTTGACGAAGCCACCGAGGTGGAAATGGGCCTCATCACTCAAGATGATTTGCATTTGATTCACTCAAGTGAATTTAAATAATTTCAATGCGTTGTTGAAGCGTGTATCGTTCCATTTTTATTAATAAAGTAGTTTTTACTTGCGAAATGTCAAAAAATGACAGCTTTAAAAGTAACATCTACTGAAATAGCGGGCTATTAAAAATAACACCTCTTATTGGAAAACCCTGTATATTAGTATTGGAATTGAAACTCTTTTGACGATCGCTCGCATCCTCTCTTCAGTTAAACGGGGCATACAATAATTAACAACACGTCCCTACAAGTAATTTTTCATTTATTATAACATCTATATCATACAAAATTATATACAAGTCTTATAGCTAACATTTTAAACACACCTTTAGGCGTTCAGGTCTCGTTGTTGCAGCAAATTACATTTTAATATATCTACATATCTATTTGAAGAGCAATTATTTATTTAAGAATTCCCATCAAGTATTTTCAGGTTATATTAGGCGAGGGCATCGCAAGGATAATCCAAAATTATTATATTCAATAGCTCATTTGAAGAGAGCCGCCAGAAATTTTCACAAAAACCGGTAGCGGCAAATTAATTTGAATAGCCAAGTTTCTAGCGTTCTAATTTGAAATCTCGTTGCATTCCTTTTGATAGTTATAGACAAAGAAGATGAAATCTAATGATGTGACAATTTTTAATGAATAGTTTCGTAGCAGCCGGTTTTCCGCTGGTTGCTACCTATTAGTACGAGTATCCTGAACTCTGGGAGAAGTGCTCTTTTACGGGAAGAATGAATGACGCCACATCCACAGCTTGCTTTGGTCCATCCATTGATATTGAGACGATCTTAACACCGCGTTCCCCGAAGATAGCTTCAGACGCAGAGCGAGATTCTTCTCTCAAGAGGATCTGCTCGATTTCACTTTTGACTCCATCGTCGAAAGGCTGGTTAGAATGCGAAGAAATTGATGGAATTGACAAGCTTTGGTGGTTGGAGCTCTGCACTGATAGAGCAGGGGCATACGATCCAGATGAAATGGAGGCTTGTTCAGAATAGTGTGAGTTTCCAGATGGGATGTTTGATGAGCTGGACGTTATGTAAGATGGACCAGATGGGATCGAAATAGAAGGCCCTGAACCATACGACTGAGATGGTTTGGCTATATGAATAGGAGCAGGAGCAGGAGCAAATGACGAACTGGATCCAGAACTAGATGTTGAAAAGGATGGTCCGGGTGCAATCGAAATTGATGGACCGCTTCCGTAGGACTGAGATGGTTGGGAGATTTGAATTGGTACAGCCGTAAACGATGAACTAGATCCAGAACTTGACCCTGAGAAAGATGGACCTGATGAAATTGAAGCAGATGGTCCGGGACCATAAGATTGGGATGGAATAGAAATGGGTTCGGGAGCAAAAGATGAAGAAGACCCGGAGCTAGAGGCTGAGAAAGATGGTCCGGATGAGATAGAAATAGATGGTCCACTTCCATAGGACTGGGATGGTTGAGAAATATGGATTGGGGCTGGAGCAGGTTCATATGATGAACTAGATCCAGAACTAGAACCCGAGAAAAATGGGCCACTTGAAATTGAAATAGATGGACCGTGACCATAAGATTGGGATGGTACAGAGATGGGAGCGGGAGCATAGGATGAAGAAGATCCAGAGCTTGAGCTTGAGAAAGATGGACCAGACGAAATTGACGGTCCACTACCGTATGATTGAGAGGGTTGAGATATGTGGATTGGGGCAGGAGAAGGTGCATAGGAAGAACCGGATCCCAAACTTGAGCCTGAGAAAGATGGTCCTGATGATATAGATATCGATGGACCATGGCCATAAGACTGAGATGGTACAGAGACGGGTCCAGGAGCAAAAGATGAGGATGATCCAGAGCTAGAACCCGAGAAAGATGGTCCGGATGAGATTGAAATAGATGGACCATGGCCATAAGATTGAGATGGAATTTGAATGGGTCCAGGAGCAAAGGAAGAGGAAGATCCGGAGATATATCCAGAGAAAGAGGGAACTGAAATTGAAGGTCCAGGTCCATAAGACTGAGATGGCTGAGAGATATGGATTGGGGCAGGGCCAGTCGCAAACGATGAAATGGATCCAGAACTCGAACCCGAGAATGACGGACCAGATGGTATAGAGATAGCTGGACCAGGACCATAGGACTGAGATGGTTTAGAAATTAGAGCCGGACCAAAGGAATGAGAAGAACCAGAACTGGAAGATACATAAGAGGGACCTGGACCAAATGATTGAGACGGCCTATATGAGCCAGAGTTGGATTGTGAAAACGAGGGACCAGATGGAACTTGAATTGGTGCAATGGGGACGCCGTAAGAACTGCTTGGAATGTGGAATGGCGCTGGGGGAGGAGCGGGATAAGCCACACCAGTCAATGAAGATGCACTCTGATAAGATGGCTGTGGAGCAAATTGGAAAGGTCTGGGTATAGGAGGGGCTCCGTACGAGCCAAGAGGAATTGGCTGGGGACGGTAAGAAGGTCCATTCTGTATGAATCCATGACTACTTCCATGTCCGTGTCCGTGGCCGTGTCCATGTCCGTGGTGGTAACCGTTACCACCCTGAGGTCTGAAGCTTTGATGGAAGTTGTTGCTTCCAGCGAAGTTCGGAGGGTGGTGGGTGTGAATGTGCGAGGGCGGCGGCCTGCTGTAGTGGTACGGCGCTTCAGCTGCTACGAAGGCAGCAAATCCCAGGATGGCAAACTACAACAAAAGAGATACAGATTTTAATCCAGGCCCCTTTTAGATTTTTTTGATTTAATTTAATTCACTCAAAATTTTTTGGTGTCTCACGGGGATCGGTTCTGCTTCCAAGATTGTTTTGGCTACGCATTAATATATACCACATTGTTACTTTAAAAAGCCTACATTATATAGCCTTTAATTTGACTCCGTATCTTATTCCCGTGAGAGATATTACATAAAGATCTGGGATTAAATATCGATAAACACTTATCATTTAAGCAGCACACACAAGATCCTAAAGAAAAAGTGATACCACTAATTGGTGTATTTGATAGAATAGCCCATCTTTTACTAGCACAAGTAAAAGTGGGATTATACTTTAGTTTGATCCAATCTTATCTAAATTATTTAACTGAAATATGGGGAAACACATACATTACATATTTAAACGACCTCAAATAAAACATAATAAAGTTTAAAAAAACTTTTTAATTATAACCCAGATACCCCCAACAAAAAAGTATACCAAGATACGAAATTACTGAAAATCAGAAAACTGTACGAATATAGCATACGCGTATTAATCTACAAAATCCAAAATGGATTTATACCCACAAACATTTATAAAAACATCACAAGTACATGAACACTACACAAGACAAGAAATCGGTTCAGAAGTTTTTCAATCTATAGGGTTCAAACAAACAAAAACTATTCATTTTTATATACAAAGATTGATACAGTCTTTTTTAGCTTGCGTTTTGGGAAGGTCAAAACCTGTGTTAAATGTGGAATGTGGTTACTAGAAATACGCAGCAGACGATCAATAAAATAGAAGAGATCTCTTTTGTGATAGTTTTCATGGCTTAATATTGATTTATCGATCTGTGGGAGTAACAAAAGACCCGGCAAACATTTCATAAATAACATTCCAACGTATTAAGAATACATTTATTACATCAAGGATGATCTAATATCTTTTGTTTACATTAGCTCCACAAGGAAGTCTATGTCAACTTTGAGGATGCTGAGGGAAGGTGAGATAGTTCTGGTTATGAAAAGGGTATGAGGGCTGGGTTGGAATTTGGGGGTCGACGTGTCCAGGAGGGACGTATAAATTCATCACTCCCACTGCGGTGCAGGTGATGGGTCGAGAAGGAGTTCGGCTGGAGAGGTCAAACGGTCTCGGCCAACCAGTCTCTCCCGATCCGTCCCGCCACGCAGTAGGTTGGCAAACGCATTAGCCACCAAGACCTAGACAAACCTCTCCCCATGAACCCAGGCACCCCTGCTAAATCACAAACGTAACGAACCACTTGAGGTGACCTATGGCAAAGGTGTTGGTTATCCAATAAATGGTTCCCGGGGCGGCGGTACCCATACCAGCCTCCCAAATTGTGGATCGATATCTGGAAACTTGAAATAAGATAAAAGCAACGCCTTAAATGTTTGTTTTTTTTCTTGTAAAATTTTACAAATTTTTCATAAATAACTGCAAATTCTTTTTATATAAATTCGCAAGTAGGTAATTCCTTGGCGTATGATTTTTTTTTACCAAGAAAACAGTTTTTTTACATTAACTGCACACAAGAGGCCCCGAAGAAAATAATTTCCCTGCGGGCCTATGTTATCTCTGGCGATGCTGTGTTGTGGAGAGGAAGGAGTGAACATGAGTCTTGAAGATACCCATATTGTAGGAGGGAGGAAAATCTTCCACAGCCGAGCTATTGAACTCAAGAACGAGTCGTAAAAGCGACCCGTTCTCATGTGAGTGATCGACCGTGTACATATGTTATGCACCGGTGCCGAAGGGATCAATGATTTTAGTTCCTCGGAACTTCTTCCTTTGTAATACCGGTAAAACAAGGGAAGCATATCTACCTGACGCCCGTGCTATGAAGATTGCAATCCGCTCAATATATAATTGGACTTTTGGACACCACTTTTAGAAATAATAGTTTCATTATAAAAAAGGGCTAATCAAAAGCCTGAAGACAGGTTAGTTTTCCCTTTTGACTGCTTAATTATTTATTTGCTAGTTGGAAGCGGCTCAGTGCGTTGTGCGGGTGTCATCGTGTGAACGTAGCCATTGATTAAATTATTTAAAAAAAATCAAAACAATATATATTAACAAAAAACATATTTCATGAAATTTTTGTAGTTTCCAACTGTCAAAGAAATACTGAGAAAAATATTTTTTCCATATCACCAGGGGGGCAATATTTTATGATAATAATCAGCGGATTTTGTAATGAATATTATATGCCATATATTTGAATTGTTGAAACTAGAATTTTTATGGTACGTGTTTAAGATGAGTAACAATAAATATTTTCAATCTCACTCAAAAACAAGATTTGAATTTTTTTTTTTTTCAATTTATCAATTCAATTTTAACTCTTACTGATTTCTAATTTTATTTTTTTTATTATTAATCACATTTTAAATCACGATGCATTTACAAATACATGTGTGGAGTGAAGGGATAATATTAGGACGGGTTGTTTCACAGAATTTAAACAGTTCATCAAATTTCAAAGTTGATTTTAAAATTCGGCGAAGGTTCTATTCAAGTTATTTCAGTTTTAATAAACGACTAGCCAGTTAAATTATAATAACAGAACATGAATAGAAACTTCACAAAACTTGAAAATCAACATTGAAATTGGATGAATTGTTAAAATTTTCAGTCTCGTCCTGCTGAAAGAATTGATAATCAGAAAGTTGCAATAGATAATCGATAATATATAATTTTGTATTTTTATTTATTTATTTATTCATCCTAAGAAGGCTTTTATAAATACGTTGTTATATGTAAGTTGTTCAGGAGTACGATAATAAGTGTTGCTGAGTATGAACAATATAAGCAGGTACAATAAAAGTTATCATAGAGAGTTCTGTTGTACAAAGGAGTTTAATAATTGTATATAATAACAATACTACAAAATAACTACTTAAAGTACTATGCAAGTAGTTACAGAGCAATGTGTATGTGTGTTGATATTTGTGATGTTTGTTAATAAGTTGGGTTTTCAAGCGATAGATGGCACCAGGCACCTTACTCCAGAGTCCGACAGATGTCGCTAGAGTGTAGCAATTGCCTGTGGGATATTATTGCCAGACAACCAGCTTCTAGAAACAGAGAATTACCAACCCTCGGGTAATGAACAGTGTAGCTAAATCCAGACTTATTTATTGTAACGTAAATAAACGCAATTATACTCGTAGTAAAGAACCTTTTACTTTTTCAAAGAGTTCTCAACACAGAAATGTGCAAGTAAGCAGAGATATAACAATATTTATAATAAAAAAACAGTATGTTGTAAAGCATGTTTGTGTTTAGCAATCCTTTATAAAGCCAGATAGGATATATTATTGCCAAATTAATATTCCGATAAAGGGTGCATATAAAAGATATAAAGTTGTATAGTAGAGTTTGATAAGTGTATTAGAGTGTTTATAATAACGTTATTAGACGAAGATTGTTAAATGCACTACGAGTTCAATCTCGTAGTCCGAAAATAACAGGAAATAATCAACTTTTTAACGATTAATTTATTATTATCTTATCTTTATACCATAAGCAAAAATATATGTTTATCAATAATTTGAAAAGGGTATGTTTACTTATGTTACCAACGTATAATGTATACCTACTTTATAAGTAGGTAGGTACTTCAATATAATGTTAATCTAGTATGCACATATTGATATTGAATTAAATTACATAATTATATTACTCAATAAACATGGAAACGACAAATTCTTCTTTAAAATAATCAATACCCTCGATTTGAAAGAAGCCGCCCATGTACATAAGGTAAATAAATTTTCTTTGGTTAACCTCGAGTTGACAATATTCTTAAGATTAACTTCATCTGTGTAGGCAATAATAATAAAAATATTTGAGAATCAAAACGTGGATTTTATACAAATACGATGGTTAGTTTATCAAATTATTATAAGCATTAATTACTCGCCTGAAATATTTATAAAAAATGAAAATAAATGCCGCCGACGGGAATTTAACCCGCACCTTCTGATGTCTTGTCAGGTGCTCTGGAACACTGAGCTACGTGGGCTTATTCCCGACCCGCCAAATAATTCAATATGTACAAGTACTTCAATCGACAATTACGGCTTATTAAATTTTTTCATGTGTAAACAACCAAATTTATTTTTGTAGGAAAAGCTTTGTTAGTGCTGAATTTCCCACTAGATGGCGTCGAGATATATTATATCTACATTTTTTTGTGAAATATTTTGACTTGTCAAATATTATTATCGAAAATCAAATATAATCTAAAATTTTGTTGACGTTCCAGTTCATCAGCAAATGATTTGAATTTGGAATATAGGTAATAGGTACCTAATTATAATCGTAATGGTACTTTATCAAGGTCGGACATTCCATTCCCCCTAGAAGGGTTTATTATGTTGGCATTCCGTTACATTTAAAACATAATCGAAAGATTTGTTGACATTCCAATCCATCAGCAAAGAATTCGAAATTGGAATGATTATAGGTTATTATTCTTTGTGCTATGCATAAAATCCTTGTCTTATAAACATTAATTAGTTTATCATTAAAAAATAATGGTAAGTTTATGTTTTACTGATTTTAATGTAATATAACTTTTTAAAACTTTTTAGTGAAACCGTACAAGATCCCCGAATGATACTAACCATCTAGAGCCAGCGAGACTATGGCATCTATGGGGTGTTGTGAGGCTGAAGGTAGTGAGTGGGGAGAGGAAGGAGATGGGGAAGAAGAAGGTGGGAAATTATCTGGCTATTCAGATCTGGTTACCAAACATGGTTAAAACCATTTCAAGCAAGATAGTATCTTCCACTCTGGAACGTGCCGCAAGTATAGGTACTATATATCACTTGATAAATTGTGAAATAACAAATCATCAAGTAAAATTAAGTTGCGCACGCCGGGGTTTGAACCCGCGATCTTCGGAGGACGTCATGTTGCTTGATTATCCTATATCCCATTTACCATAGCATTAGCCGTAATTAGTGACCGGATTTGAAGAGCTAGGACTTCCCAACCACCCACTTTCCCATTATCTTCTTCTTCATCCTCATTTCAAATTCAGTATTTTTTTCGTCTCCATCTAAAACGTCCATAACAGCTTTGGCATCTTGCAGTTATCGTAAATACATTATTATTTTTATTATTAGATTTCCCACCTGACTGGTTCGAGAGTTCATCTCATGTTGTTAATCCCTGTGATGCGAGGAATAAGTTAATTTATATGCCGGAGCCAAACAATTAAATTCAGGATGAAAAATAGCTATAACTTGCATGTCGGTTCATATTAATCAAGATCGCGCATTCCACTCCCTTTAAAGTGGTTTATTATGTAGTTATTCCGTTACATTAAAAATATAATCGAAAGATTTGTTGACGTTCAAGTCCATCAGCAAATAATTTGATTTTGGAATAATTATAGGTAATAGGTACCTACTTATTTATTCATTATTCATTAACGCCCTATCGGGCGAATGTAATCTTAATATGGGTACTTTATCAAGATCGCGCATTCCATTCCATGTAGAGTGCTTTATTGTATTGGCATTACGTTACATTTAAAATATAATCTAAAGATTTGTTGACGTTCCAGTCCATCAGCAAAGAATTTGATTTTGGAATGATTATAGGTAATAGGTCCCTACTTATTTAATAATTATTCATTAACGCCCTATCGGACGTATATAATCATAATATAGGTACTTTATCAAGATCGCGCATTTCATTCCATTTAGAGTGTTTTATTATGTAGGCATTCCATTACTTTTAAAATATAATCGAAAAATTTGTTGACGTTCCAGTCCATCAACAATGAATTCGAATTTGGAAATATTATAGGTAATATGTTCCTAATTATAATCGTAATACAGGTATTTTATCAAGGTCTCGCATTCAATTCCCTTTAGAATGCTTTATTGTATTGGCATTCCGCTGCATTCTAAATATAATCGAAAAATTTGTTGACGTTCCAGTCCATCAGCAATGAATTCGAATTTGGAATGATTATAGGTAATAGGTACCTAATTATAATCGTTATATTTATAGGTACTTTATCAAGATCGCGCATTCCATTCCCTTTAGAGTGCTTTATACACTTATACGTTACACTTAAAATATAATCGAAAGATTTGTTGACGTTCCAGTCCATCAGCAAAGAATTTGATTGTGGAATGATTTAGGTACCTATTTATAATCGTAATATTGATATTTTATGAAGATTGCGCATTTAATTCTCTTCAGAGTGGTTAATTGTATTGGCATCCCGTTATTTTAAAAATATAATCGAAAGTTTTGTTGACGTTCCAGTCCATCAGCAAAAAAAATATATGTGGATTAATTTAGTATCTTTTTATAATCATAATGTAGGTACTTTGTTAAGGTCGATTCCATCTCCCCTAGAGTGCTTTATTATGTTGGCATTCCAATACATTTAAAATATAATCGAAACTATGTAGACGAGGAATTGTCGAGTTATAATTTATATATGTTTGAGAATGGTGACATTGAAATGGGTCCTTATGCCTAGTGGTCGAGTAGGTACTCTTAAATTTACCAGACTCTTAACAAATTAAAGAAATTCATGATCTCTGAATTAACAATTTTGAAAAATAATTAATTAATTGGAACTGATTTGTCGTCAATTAAGACTTTCACGTAACCTAATAACAATGCTGAATACTTTGGAATAATAATTGTAGAAATTCTGTTTAATTAGGTAGCTACCTACATAACTTATGATATTTGATGAGAAAACCAAATAAACAAATAGGAAGCAACAAACCAGAAGAAAGTGATCTTTACCTAATCATTATTGACGGAATAAATTAATATTATTTATTTTAAAGAACTAGGTAAACCTCAGAACGTGACAATTTTATTTACACGAGGAATATAACATGTGTGAAATTTACTTGGTACGTTTGGTGAAAAGACGTAGCAAGTATTCTTTATCGTCAGAGTCGTGATTTGCTTGTCAATCGTATAAATAACAGATCACAAGTTTGATACAGGATTTTCTCAGCATGCCAAGGAGATCTTAAAAAATCACGGGATATTATAATTGTAGGATTTTTGAAGCTGAAAGCATTTAAAAATATATTTATCTCAGGATCATTGCCTTTCAAAACCAAACATAATCATCAATTTTTGATCAGAATTTGCCATTCAAACGAACACCCGAGTGGAATATACTATTAGTATCGCCCTGGTGTAAGACCACCATTCAGAATTGAAACGTTGCTCCAAATGGCTTTAGACGTGTTTAGTGACTAGATCTGAATAGCCAGATACTTCCCCACCTTCCTCTTTCCATTTACCTTCAGCCTCACAACATCCCCCAATTGGGGATGCCATAGTCTCACTGGCTCCAGACGGGAGCAGTTGGGACTCTTGTGAGGTATTCACTATAAAAAAAAAAAAAAACACCGTTTGTAAACATAAAAAAATCACGACATTTAAAAAAAAATAACAAAAAAAATACACGCATATATATTAATTAAAATCAATTTAATAAGGTACCTACTTTACAGCTTGTTTGAATTGTTCCCATGACCAGTTCCAATTTTGAAAATTGTACTTAAATTCAAAGCAAATCCAAGTTCTAGAGTTCATTGAACTGATATCTATGGTATTCATAAATATCCAAATTTACTTGCCTCGCATGACAAATTCAAATGGGAAGGCGATAATAATTTTAGTAATTTAATAAGTTGAAATTTAGTAAGAGAGACAGACCGCGTGCTAAATGGTCTAGAACCAAAAGGTGCCAAGTCAGTGGTGCATTCGTTTCCAATCAAATTTGCAGAGAAAGCACATCTAATTCTCTTCTTTATTCTATAGTGTGTATCCAACATCTATGTGAAAATGGCTACCCAAATTAATTAATAAGCGTCGACCGTTTTTGACGGAAATAATGTTCCTCTATTTGAATATTTAGAGGACAACAATGGCGTATTAGTTTCCGTAACGATGCAAAATTTTATATTCGGATAACTGTTTTTTAAAGACATTATTCAAAATTGATGGGACATAATCACAAAGACGTTTATTCTTCTGACTCGTGTTTAAAACAGTTGTTTTCAATTGTTATGTTGTCATTATTCAAAAATGTATGTACTGAGCTAACGACAACAGGGAAAAAGAAAACTATTGAACGACATGTAAATGCTAAAACGAAGATTTTTTTTTCTTTATTTTTCCTTTTTTTTATATACGTATAGTATACTCATTTTTAGAATAAAAATTACATGGTATAAAATGAAAAAAAAAGGTAATTAAGACGCAAAAAATGTATAAATATCACTTGGTTTCAACTTAATTTCTACAATAAATAACTATTTATGTCGTGGGAGATGGTAAAAGATGCATTAAAGTTCCATTTTTCTCAATCACAGTTATGTTTGAAGGTTAAGAAATTTAAAATATACCCTAAAACCTATTTTGTGCAAACTCCCGACTTAAATAGTTGTCTTGGTTAGATAGAGAATGTCTCAATTTGATAGAGAAAATTTCTCAATTGGATAGAGACAATTATTTAATAGAGAACTTCACAACAACACTTGATTTGAAGTTCTCTATTAAATAGTTCTTTCCATTAGATAGAGAACTTCAATTTAAGTGCTGTTTACCAATTCTTTCACGTGGTGTGATATTTTATTATCCATTTGTATTTGTTTTGACCAATAAAAGTGTGATGTATTTACATTAATTTGTTATTGATTTCACTTGAATTGACCAGTTTCCAGAAAAAAACCTGTGTAAATTTCACTATGCAAGAGCTTACTGTTTGAGAGACAGCTATTAAGTATTAGTTCCAGGTACTCGTTAAGAGGAAGCTAAAAGCCAAAAATGTGTATATTCTTGGAATAACATATATTGTAGGTAATATGCATTTAATCTTTTGTCCACACTCGAACATCGCATCGCCTTGAATCTATATTAAGACTGTGATAATTGGTAACAGTAGGCTTATTGCTTATTGCTGATGCTGATGCAGTTCCATTTAAAACGATTCGTGGAAAAAATGGTTGCTTCCGTGTCTCTTGCCAATAAAATGTTTATATTATGACGGATGAGATATAGCGTAAAAGTGTCTTGCTTTGGCCCTAGAGAGTAACTTTGACACTTAAAGAGTTTTTTTAATGCTGCATTTTAATTAATACATTTTTCTTCATAAGTGTGATTAAAAAAGTTTCTTATGGTAATTGTTTCATTCAAATTAACCTCATGAACAAATAATCTGTTTCCAGTGAAGACATCGTAAAATTTGTAAGTCTTGTAAGTTTTTAGATCCTCACGGCCAAAAGCATTTTTGTTGTTTGTTTTTGGGGTGTTATGCCGTGTTGCACTAACTCCTTCTTTAGCCGACGTTTCGGACAGCGTTGCAGTGTCCATCATCAGGGCAGATCCGGTAGATCCGAAGATGTGTAAAACACATCTTCGGATCTACCGGATCTGCCCTGATGATGGACACTGCAACGCTGTCCGAAACGTCGGCTAAAGAAGGAGTTAGCGCAACACGGCATAACACCCCAAAAACAAACAACAAAAATTTGTAAGTCTTATTTAGGTAACTATTTAAATTTGTTTATTCATATCGAAGTCTTACAAAACTGAGTAATATTTCTTGGCATTTTAAAATTTTTTATTTGTGGTTTGAAACATTTACAGAGTGCTTACAATTATTAGATTAATGAAACTGCCATTAGGATGTGTATAGGAATTAACAACACAAGTAAAATTTTTCACAGCGTGCGAATCAAATATTAGTTATTACTAAGGTAAAACAGAAAATAAAATTAGAAAAATAAAATATAAAACATACTACGTATTGTGCAGAAAAAGCGAAGAAAGAAAATAAACAGTAACAAAAATTTGATAAAGGTTTGATTGTAAGATTTATCTCATTTTCATATTATATCTATTGATTACATTAAAAATTAGTTCAAGTCGTCGACACCAGAGGGAGACAAAGCAGTTTCAATGTATGTGTTTAAACATTCTTACAAATCTCATGATTCCCGAGAAAATTTTGATTTTGATATTATAAATAAAAGAATTAAAAACATACTTCACTGTTGTCTGCTAGTCAGTTTTTATTTACAAAATAAATTTAGATTTTAAATCACTAACGCAAGTAAATATAAATAAATGTTTTACGTAGGTAGAATAATCTGATTTTTTGTGTTATTTGAGAAGCAGGTTTTTTTTAGTTATTTTAATATGTCATCGAAAAGTTTATTTCAAATGATACAAAAGTTACCCATATGGGACAACATTAGGCACTTTTACGCTATGTTTTTCATATAATTGCTGACACAAGCGTAGGTGCAAGCAAAATTGATGCTTCCTATGCGTTAGGTTAGGCGAATTTAGTTATGGAAGACGTTTTAAGTAGTGTGTAGGTAGGTAATCTGAATTCTCTACCAAAGATATCCTATTATATCATAATACTATACACAAATGTCACTAGGTATGTTTTCTCGGTATTTACAACATAAAACCACGTGAAATTTTAAAATAATTATGTCGTAAGCAATGATCTTACAATATATATAGATGCGCTGTGGAAATTTCAAAGTGGCTAGCAAAAAGTACGTCAATTGTAGTGCTTTCGATTTCGTAGCTTTAGTACTAAACTAAAATAGACATTTTGATTACAAGATTCAACACGTCGTGCAATTTTAAACTTGTGGAAAAAAATGTGCAATAATCGACTTAATTAAGAAAACATCTAAAACTAAAAAAAACATACAAATCAGCAATAACAACGAGTAATAATAAGAATCGCTTCCATTTGCAAACTGTCATTACTCTATTACAACACGACACTGGCTTATCACTTGACACCTCAAAATCCATCAGGCGCCTAGGCTTGTAACTCTAGTCGACTTGAGGCAGTATTTGACGCAAATTTGAATTTGAAAACGCCACCCGGTCATGTGGTTTAAATATCATATATTTTTTACATGTTTATCTTTGTCATACATAAGAAACAAACAAAAACACAAGAGTGTTTCTTACTTGCCACGTGTTATCTTAATTTTGTGAGATAATAACAAGTCTAGATATATTGTAACATCATTGGTTGTAAGGTAATGATAGTCCGCGTTCATGATATTATTCTAAGATAAAATCTTCAAAAGGCTCAGAAATTGTGGCAAAAACTCGTTTGTCAAAAGACGTTGCGGATACCGAAAAGCGACGCGGATACGAATTCCAACGCTTTCAAGAATCATTAGGTTAAATCCAGGATATAAAACTGAGAAGCTGTTTAATCGCTTTAATAACTATGTGGTGACTAAATCTGAAAGGCTAGGTATTTCCAGTCTTTTGAGGTGCGAGATCTTGTGACTAGCAATCACTAATAATATATAATGGACAGCAAATTGTTTTTCAGCTATTAAATTTGGCTTAGTTGGCAAATGACTTTTTTACGTTAACCCCACAGAGCAGGCCCTGAGGAAAATGATTTCCCTCGGGAACCTTAGCCATCTTTAGGGGGGGACTTTTTAAAGAAAGGAAGGAGAGGACGTTCTGGGGAGGAAAAGGTATGAGGGGTGGGTAGGAATCTAGGGATCTGTGTGTTTTGGGTTTAGGAGTGATGGATGCATGACAGTCTCTCCCGTTGCAATGCGAGGCAATAGGTCGAGATAGGCCAATTGGAGAGGTCAAATGGTCTCCCCATGCCGGCCTTTTCCAGTCCGGCCCGTCAGGCAGTTGATGAGCTGGTGCATCTGCCTCCAACACCTGGACAAACCTGACCCGATGAACCAGGGCATAAGTACAAAATCACCAAACGTAGTGAATCACCAGACCTATTGCAGAGATGTTGGTTACCCAATAAAATTCAGCGGTCGGGGAACCGGGGTAAATTACCCCAAATAGGGTAAAAATGTTTTTTTTGGGGTAGTAAGGAAATTTTTCTGGTTTGCTATTTCATAAACGTGTTAGTATTTTTACAAACTTGATCAATTCAGGTGTGTGCGTGAGAAGTAAGAGACGCTATTATTATTTGATTTTGAGACAGAAAGTAGAACAGAACAAGATTAAGATAACTTTGTTTTTGGAAGACTGTGAAAATTTTGCTTTTGATGACATCAAGGATACAGTTATAAAACATCTTACCAAACTCAGAGAGCGGTTCTCTGACTACTTTCCAGATCTTGATACTCATACTTTCAATTGGGTTGTAGATCCTTTTAAATGTGAAAATGCTAACATACCAGAAGAACCTCCGGGTTTGGCAGAAACAAAACATGAACTTCGATCTAATACTGAAACACGTATTCAATTTGAGAGCAAAGCCAATCTGTCGTCTTTTTGGATGTCAAAAGCTACGAAGGCTTTCAAAATTGCACATGAGGAGGCGGTAAAAAAGTTGCTCTCATTTGCAACAACCTATCTTTGTAAACAAGGCTTTTCCACTCTAATGAACATAAAAACGAAGAACAGAAATCGATTAAACGCCGAAGACTGTACTCAAATTGCTCTTACATCAAAAAGTCCCAATTTTGAAGTAATTGTATCAAACATGAAGCAACATCATTTCTCCAAAAACTGGAAGAACTGAATTTTATTTTGTTTGTCTATTACATACTTACTATTTTCATGAAACTTTTATTTTTATTTTTCGTGTAAATTAATTCAATAAATAATGTTTATTTAAAAATACATTTATTGTCTTCTTTTCAAAATGGGGGGAAGGGGTAATATCGACTTACGCAAAAATATTTTGGGGTAATGGTTAAAAAAGTTCCCCGATCGCTGCAATAAATGGTTGCCGGGGCGGCGGCGGTATCCAACCCCGCCACCCAAAACCAAAACTATTTTCCGAACTTCTTTCAACCCTTTTTTGGTTTAGTAATAACCTAATTGACTGCATTGAGTAAGATTAAGAAAGAGACGCTTGGATGGTTTATGGATGTAGAGCAAATGATTGAAGAAAGGAATGTAAGAAGAATACATGACGCGAATTTGAATGGTTTAAGTTGTCGGGGAAGCCTGAGGAAGATATGGCACGATCAAGTGAACCAAATACTTGCATTGTGTCATGACAAGAGTCAAATTAACAGAAGGGTAGTGAATATGAATGAAACAAGGACGAATTATTTAGTAACAAATTGTTTTAGGGGTTTTACAAAAAAAGTTGAAAAATAGTTGTAACTGCCCTTACGCTATAAAATAGTATTTACAATATCTTTTCAATTTATAATTTTAGTATATAAATTACAAGAGTTCTCTAAAGTTATTGTGATAATGTTAATTTCTACTAGATGGCAGCACTTCTGTTTGTAGCTGTACGTGCAGCGAGTGCGTACAGCAGACGTTCGCGTAATAATATTATTCTGTGATAGTATATCCACTTGAGCGATTGGTGTTATATATTATGTAAATTTAACGTATTATTTAATTAATACCATTCCTCAAAATATTAATATCGAAACATATAAAACTGCTTACTCCGGTTTAAAGACAATGAATCCACCTTCATTTCACCGCCATCCCATATTTTTAAATTCTTTCAATTTGGCACATAATGGCGAACGATCGCTCAAAACTTTTTGCAAACTTGGTATAATTTTTTTATAATTTTATAATTTTTTATAATTTTTTTATAATTTTTTTGTTCTTCGTAATGCGAGATCATTTACTAATGGAATTGCAATACGAAGAACATATGAAGCACTTGTCCGCAGCATCCTGGAATACAGCTCCATTATTTGGGCCCCTTCTGAACAAAACCATATCTTAGAAATAGAAAAAGTACAAAAAAGGTTTATGCGTTACCTGTATATGAGGGAATATACATACTATCCATTCCTGTATCCATCTTTGTTCTTAACAGGAATGCTCGATTTCAATACATTAGAAGCCCGCAGAAAAATATTTTTAGGCAAACACTTTTTTAAGTTAATCTCTGGTACAATACACAATCCGCCTATGTTGAAAGAGGTTAACTTTTATGTCCCTAACAATTATACTCGAGGGAGATCCCATGCACTCCTATATGCTCCGAAAGCGAGAACTTCTGCCTATCAGAACGCGCCAATAAACAGAGCGACTCAACTGCTTAAGGATTCTGCATTAGCTATCGACATTTTCAATGTCACCTACAGACAATTCAGTAACTATCTTTTAACATAATATGTCACAAAATAGTAAAACTGCCTCTGTAAACTTTTTCATTTGTAATCTTCTCCATGATATATTGGTGTATAACCGTTTTATGGAGAACATGAAAAAATAAATAAATAAATAATATCCCAAAAATCGCTCGAGTGATCTTTTATGCTTTATTTTTTTTGTGTTATACTGTTGTCTCCAGTTTAATTTATAATCGTTCTGCAAAGGCAGAATAGAGCGTTATAAATAAATAAAGTAAAAAAAGTAAGGTGTTAAAAACATTAAAAAAAAACATAAAGGCAAAGAAAAATTACAAGTTGAGTAGACAGATCCATCGTCTATCCATATTGCATCTCCTAAGCATAAATCATGTTTTTTTCTCATAACAATTAACCTCACTAGGACTAAGCCTGTATCGAGATTGATAATTTAAATTTAAGTGAAGCAAACATAGAGTTATCACAAACATAAAGTAATACTACATAAAAACAAAAAATATTTAAAAGAAAGAAATAACAATGTATTCGATGAGTTACCAGATATGTCTATGTGTATGTTTTACACGTGGACTATCTATATATACTCGTACATGTAAATATAAGGCCCGCTTATTTTTTCGCTTACAGATCTAAAGGCTACTACACACCTTTATTACTTGTTTACTTGTTCAAACCTTTATTTAATACTCGTAATATTGACTTTTCCAACACATTTGCACGAACACAACTCAAATATATATAGAAAGGGCTTTTTATCTAATTGAGAAACCTACGCACAGTTAATTAGTGCCACCACGTTAGAAATCCAAAGCCAATTTTCACCTTTCTCACTATTATTAACATTCAAATTGTTGATGTTAAGTGACAGAAAAAATGTTTGGTGTTATGTTTTTTACATAAAATATCAGTTGGATAGCCCATATATGTTAATGTTGATTCACTTTCATGCTCCTACCATTAGATCAAGGTTCTTTAGTATGTATTATTGTAACAATCATACTACGGTTTCAGTTATAAATAGATTACACACAATTCGTAACTCTTATGCTATGTTAGCTAATGTTTTTAATGTTCCTCTATTGAAGCATAAAGCTGTAATAATCAAACATTTCAACAATGCATAATTGAACGAGGTCACTGCATAACAGATTTTTTGTTGTAGTTTCTTCTTAATTTGTCAAAAGATTTACCTATTTAAAGAAATACAATTTTCAAATATAGAATAAAAATAATTTTCTGATAAGATATATGATACTATAGGTAGGTACATTATAACCAAGTAAGTAAGTATTGTACTGTATATTTTCTCCATAAATAGTTAAGTAATAACATAGATCACTGTAGAAATGTATTATAAGTTTGTACAGCGCCCTTGAGGTGATTTTGCACAAAAACGGCGCTATACAAGTCATCCAATTATTATTATTATTATTATTATTATTAAATTGTCTGAATTTTTGGCACAACAGTTCGATTTTGAAAATAACAATCATTTTTTTCTGTTAAATATAATATTGTAGGTAGGTACTTCATGGCTTGTCTGAATTCTTGACACAATCGGTTCCAATTTTGAAAATGACACTTATTTTAAAAATCAAAGACAGTTCATTAAACTAGAGAAGTGGTTTTAATAATAATCATGTAGTTAAAAATGAGATCTTAAACTGCTTTTGAAAATTTGTAATTTATAATAAATTTTATTCACAATATTGACAACGTAAAACGTCCTTGGTGATTGAATGACTAAACAACGTGACAAATATGTCTGGAAGCAGTGGGATTATTGCATCCCAATGCGAGGTTATTTTATGAGGTAGTCTGAGCAGCAGAACATCTAGAATGTCTAGAAAGTTTTTTGAGAATAATCTGTCAAAAATAACTCTAAATGTTTTATAAGTCTTCCATGTTTATTGCCGAATTCACGCAATAGTTACATGTGATATCCGATAGATGGCGGCATTTCTAAAATAGATTTGAGTTTTAGCGCAGATACGAAAAAAATGGTGTGACTGAAATTTACATAATTATTGCATAGAGTAAACCATGGCGACAAAATGATTGCGAAATGAGAATACATACAAAAAATAAAAATTGCTTACGACAATACGTGTTGTTTCGGAGAATTTTAACGTTAAAGTTCTGCGAAAGATTTTTTCAAGTTCTGTTTTTGTTTCAGTTTTAGCTTATAATGATACAAAAACAGAACTTGAATAGGACTTTGACAGAACCCGAAAATGAACGTTGAAATTTTATGAATTGTTCAAATTCTCCGAAATAACTCGTCCTAAGTTTTGAGCTAATTACTGTTGGTATTTTTCTTCGATTTCAGTCAGAATAAATCAAAAGTTAAATTTAATCATCGAAGGAGATGATAACAACAAATCCGATGATTGACAATAATATGAAACAGAAAAAGACAAGGAAAAATAAAAGGTAACAGTCACAACTGCCAATCGAAACCAGAGTATTTCTCTTACCGGGTAACACTTTACCAATTGAGCTATTGCAACCTTATTATTTTTATCAATATTATCCTCATTTAATTCAAGGATGATATTGATAATTCTTATTGAAATATGAGACCAATTAAAAAGACGGAAGAATGATTAGATCTCGATTCTCAATACCTCAATTGGTTGAGTGTTGTCTAGTTAGAAAAAACAATCTGGGTTCGATTACCAGTTGAGACCTTTGCCATTTTTTTATTATTTTCTGCTACGTGTTTTATTCATATTTGTTAATAAAAGGGTAAATTCACTGTTTTTTATTCCCGTAAAAATTACGATACTGATAGTATTTTTTTGATTTAAAATGTACCATTTTTGGTTTGTCGCCAATCGACATGTGCGTTTATATTCGTGAATTTGGCGGCATTTAGTATTCGGCGGTTCCATATCATAATTACGTTGTTGCCAGTTGGAACCGTTTTGGAGTGAAATGAGGAATTTGAGGTTTTAGATCATTTTGAAATCAATAACTATGAATGAAAATACTAAAATTACATATTTTTAATACGATAAATATAATTTAAAAATAAATACTTTACATCTTCCACACATTTTTAACGGTATTCATACAGAAAATACCCTGTTATCTTTTTCAGTGATTAAATACAGGGTTTTCCAATAAGAGGTGTTATTTTGATACTTAATCGTAAAAGATCAATGGTTTCGTTACTTGTGTGGCACGTAGCGCCATCTTGTTGAAAGTAAACGTTTTCCAGATCAATACCATCTAATTCTGGCCATAAAAAATCATTAATCATCTCTCGATAGCGCAATCCATTCACCGCAACTGTTGCTCCAGCCTCATTTTCGAAAAAGTAAGGTCCAATTACTCCGCCGGACCATAAACCGCACCAAACAGTCACACATTGAAGATAAAGAGGTTTTTAAACAATAATTCTTGGGTTTTCCGAGCCCCAGATGCTACAATTTTGTTGTTGACGAAGCCACCGAGGTTGAAATGGGCCTTATCACTCAAAATGATTTGCATTTGATTCACTCAAGTGAATTTTAATAATTGTTGAAGCGTGTATTGTTTCATTTTAATTAATGGCGTAGTTTCTATTTGTCAAATGTCAAAAAATAACAGCTTTAAAAGTAACATCTACCGAAATAGCGGGCTATTCAAAATAACACCTCTTATTGGAAAACCCTGTATTACCATGCTGTTTATAAAATTCAATAATATATTCCAATAAATTGCATGAAAGTTAATTTGTTGTAATAGTTTTATTTTGTTCTCAAACGCTTTGTTAATTACACCCGACTGACAGGTTTAGTACGCATAAATAAAAAAAAAAACAAACAAGCGTAAGAAAAGTAATTAACGTAACAAGCTAACAGAAAAAACAAATTCGAAATACGTTACATACGTAGATAATTTAACAAACTTTATAAAAGTGACACGCGTAACAAACGTAGCAAATGAGATGCACGTAAAGTGCCTGTGTAACAAAGGTTAAATTTAAAACATTGATTCGTGCAATTGATATTCGATATGTTGCATGGGATCTGTCAATAAGTTATCAAAAATATGTATAGCAAAGGTAAAATATAAAGTTATTTACGCCTGGTGATAAAGTTATGTCAGAAATAGGTAAGAATCATCGACTAGCTTAGATCGATGGGAAGTATAGTGTACAAAGGGCTGTTAAAATGGTTGCAAACGAAACTATTTGAATTTAAACTGCTGATGGAGATAATATGAACAATGATGATATAAATATGAAGTGATTTCATATAATGGGTGAATCTGAAATTAAGTGTTCGAAAATCACGGGATAGTCTGAATTATTAACAAATCAGTTCTAATTTTGAAAGTGTGTTAAAAAGCTCACAAAAAGAAGTATTTGCATCTACACGGAGATAGTATGGTAATTTCCTGATAAAATATTAGTCATTCAGAATATATCTAGAACACGTCTTCTTTTCAGTATGTCACTATCAATATCAATATTTGCATGAAAACGTATTCCGACGTTCTCATAAAACATTCGCTTTTGACTGATCTCTGTTAATAACATTGTCAATTCATCCGGTAAAGGCCTACAGTCCCGCTATTGACAGGAAAACGAATAATTTATCCAGATTTTTAATAAATTAACAGTATTTATTATTAGTAAGTTTTCTGTGTGTAATTGATGGTATGCCCAAAATATTTATTTCCTTAAATTTTAGGCCGAAATTCAAATCCATGGGGAGGGGTTTGCTAAAATAAGAATAATCATTTTCAAAGGAAATTTTGAATAAGAATGATTCCCTAACAAAATTTTGGAATTCGCAGAGGGAAATAATGTTTATAGAATTTCAGGGAAAATTTCGCCAGAATTTGCCCTTATTTCATGTCAGAATCAGAAATCATAATTGCCCTTAATTTTTGTATTTTTTCCCTTGTCTTTGAAAAAATATTTTTCTCCCTCAAATCTAGGGAAATTTCCCTAGATATCAAATCACTGGCTTGTACTAATGTATCATTGGTTAGTAAAATTAAATATTAGGCACATTATAGGTAGGTACTTTACTTATCGCATGTCTAAATTATACCCATAATTATTCCACTTTTGAAAATTATAATTGAAATCAAATCAAATTTGAGTTCTGAAAATAATATTTTTGATGATATTCATAAAACATTATCATTTGGTCAGAGTTTAAAGTGTATACTACAGTTCAATTTTCTATTATTGACCTTTAGTTTTTATTAGTTGTGACGTATCTACGAGATCCATAAAGTTTAATTTGTATGTTAATTCGGTCAAATAAAAGTGAAATCTCTGATTAAATGTTGCGGCTATCGCCTGCCTCGTGTGAGAATCGGAACAGAAATTAATCAAAATTCCAAAAATGCCTGTTTTAAAAGCTATTTAGTAATGAAAAAATTTTACAATATATTGTAATATATATATTTGAAAATAAATTGTCGAATATTTACTGTACGTCTTATTTTAAATGACATTGATTCTATTGACAAAAAGCTCACGCTGATTCCGAATTTCTTCTGCAATGCGGCTAATTTTCAGCAGTGCCTCTAATGTAATATATATATATATATACCAGCAGTTAAAAACCCGCTCCGCGGGTTTTATTCTACTAGGCACTGCGGGCGGCTCTTGGTTGGGCTTCGCCCATTTTAAGTGATATAAACAATAGTTACATTTAATAGATAGATATTAGGACATTCACAGAGAGAGGGTGAGTATATATATTGTTAAAACACGGAACAGGAAGGAGTTAATTAATAATAACATGCTAAATTTACGCGTAATAAGAATGACAGTTGTTTGAATAAATGAAATTTTACGTATTTGTGATGGATTATTTCAAATGAAACACTATTATTGACTACAAGTCTACAACTGATATTAACTGTTATCGTACCTAAAATAATTAGCTCATAGGAGACTTGCAGTGCTTAAATATGTGTTACAACCGTCAATGTCTATAAGTTTAATCAATATCGTTTAGTTTGTCACAATTAAAGATAGTTATAACAAAGTTGACTTAAATAATAGATTATTACATATTGATTAATTGTACCCGTGTTTATGAATAAAAGGAGGGTAATCATTTTCGGTAATCATTTGGTAATTCTTTACATACAACTGTTACTATATCTAATGAAGTTTAAAGTTAGATTATATATACACCTTCATCAGGAGAGTAAAAATCTATATATAAAGGTAGATTATTACAATATAGCGCCCCTGAGGTGATATCTCACAAAAGCGGCGCTATGCAAATTGTCCAATAAATAAATAAATATAATGTTTACATTTTATTGTGTATACACCGAAGTCAAAAAATAAATATAGATTGCAATTGGGAAAGAAGAAGTGGAAGGAGGGGGGAGGGGTAAGAGTAGGCTGGGTTTATAATAATTAGGAATTACAATATCGTTAGACGGGAAAGACCAGTTAAGTGGGAAAATATTTAAAAGAGAGTTTATAAAAAAATTCTTGTTAATTATATCTGCTTTTATATTAACATGTTTCCTCATTTCTAAAATTTCAAAATTATTTATAGTGAAGTATTTTAAGACCTGAAAAAACAAATAGAATATAACCATAAAACAATATATTCATAAGACAAATAGCATTTAATAACGGTTATTCTAATAAATTGATAGTTGAAATACTAAATAAAAAAAATTAAACATATTCTCTTCAAACGGTCTTTCTAAAGATAGAAATAAACAATGGCGTAAAATTCTGCTTGTGGATAACGATACTTCTAAAATTATATATAAAAACAATTCTGGTACTATTCAACTGGCGTTTTACACTAATAACAATGAAGAAATATATTCTTAATAATAAAGATAGCAAAATTCAAACAAAAAAAATCAGGAGTTTAAAAACAATTGGGATGATTGTAATTTCTTTTACAAAGGTAGAACCAATAGAAACTTTGAAGTCAGAACTAAAGAATATCGCAGGGCTCTAAATGGAAATAGTGAATTTGAGTTTGCAAATCATCTTTTGAATAATGATCACACTTTCGATAAAAATTCAGGTCTTAAAATACTTCACTCAGGATATAAAGCATCGCAAATAAATAATTTTGAAATTTTACAAATTAGAAAACATGTCAATATAAAATCAGATATAATTAATAAGCAAAAAAAATATAAATAATAATGAAAAATGCCATTACAAAGTGATAAGCTTCCAGAAGAAATCTTCTTATTAAATGCTTGTTAATCGTAAGTAGTCAAATATTGTGAGCTGCATATTTAAATATTCGCGCCATTCATTTGGTTCGTTTTTAAACCGCCAGAGGTGCGCTCTGTCGGCCATCTATAGCCGTGCGTATCCGCCATATTGAATAAGGAACGCGTGATTTTTTTATAAACGTCAAACATAATCACTTAACTGTGGATAATTTTCATTGTAATGTAATTAATCCAATGGATTATGAACTTTCTAAAACATATTTTCTTCGATATTATCCAAAAATTATATGAGCAGAAACGATGCTTTTGAAGAAATCTCGTATTATTATGAGGCGATCCTATTTTAGTATGAAATCGTGTCTTAATTTTCAAGTTAGCTGAATTTACCCGAAACAGACAATTTTAATTCGACCAATCAGAGGGCCTAGATCGTCCAGACGCTTGCGTAATAATACTATCAGATATATAATAAATAATATAAATTAAAAAAAAAAATTGATATAAACAAAATTCAAATTAAATAATGTAAACACAAACACAATTTTATATCCCTTTAATTGCAGAGCTTCTTGAAGCAAAGGTTTTAGCTACCCTCAAATACAGCAGTTTTATGTTTGGGGAGAACTAGTAAATGCTCTCATTGGCGTTTACTGTATGTGTGAGATTCCTGATGAGGACCACTGCAGTCTGTCAAACAGATAGGCAGAAACCTTCGAATTCATCAAACTGAACGCTTGATAAATTTGATGTAACTACTTCTGTGCGACATATTTAGTATTGGATGCAGACAGAGGTTAGGTTATAGCAATATCGGACACATGCATTTTGCACTTGTTTTTGGGTTTTTTTTTTTCAATAAAAAGGTACTATACAATGGTTTCCAGAGTCCAATATTGGATGTGATTTCACTAATATATATCATACAATCTACGAAGCCTTGCATAGCACCGCTGTGACCATTTTTTAACGTGTTCCTCATACCGTAATCTACAGTCTACCATTATTCCAAGGTGGCGCTCAGCATCAACAAATGAATCAATATACCTATCAAAACCATAGACAATGTAAGATGAAATTATATTAGGAAATTGAACCGGATATCGCGCCGGTATTGTGAAAAATAAGCGGGCTCTAAAATTATTAACACGAATACCCTTTTATGTGATAATTGCACAACTGAGTCCCAACTGGTTGTGAAAAAATACACTTTTATGTGATGATTGCACAACTGAGTCCCAACTGGTTGTGCAAAAATACCCTTTTATGTGATAATCGCACAACTGAGTCCCAACTGGTTGTGCAAAAATACCCTTTTATGTGATAATTGCACAACTGAGTCCCAACTGGTTGTGCAAAAATACCCTTTTATGTGATAACTGCACAACTGAGTCCCAACTGGTTGTGCAAAAATACCCTTTTATCTGATAACTGCACAACTGAGTCCCAACTGGTTGTGCAAAAATACCCTTTTATGTGATACTTGCACAACTGAGTCCCAAATGGTTGTGTAAAAATACCCTTTTATGTGATAATTGCACAACTGAGTCCCAACTGGTTGTGCAAAAATACCCTTTTATGTGATAACTGCACAACTGAGTCCCAACTGGTTGTGCAAAAATACCCTTTTATGTGATACTTGCACAACTGAGTCCCAAATGGTTGTGTAAAAATACCCTTTTATCTGATAACTGCACAACTGAGTCCCAACTGGTTGTGTAAAAATACCCTTTTATGTGATAATTGCACAACTGAGTCCCAAATGGTACTGTATTATCCCTAATAATTGGTATACGTTGTTACGACGAACATGTAATTATCGTTGCTCTTAACTAAAACGTTTTCACTTGCACTTTTTTTAACAACCCTATTAATAACTATTAAATATATTGTTTCATTAGATAAATTAAACTTATTGCTAATTAATTAGTAAAAAAAATAGTTTAGCACTTACAATGATAGTAATGGAGGCCATGCTTGTTACTGTCACTGTCTCAACAACGTATCAAAGAACTCTGATGATTATTTTGGAAATTTTGACTTTTTATATGTCCCCATCTTTTTCTCACGTCCAAAATCGAGAAAAGCCATTAGGTCTAGCGCGGAGTGTGTCAACTCCTATGGAAGGAGAGGAAACCAGAGCCGTACTTAGTCCTAGGCAACCCAGGCAGCAATTTTTAGGGAGGCGCCATTCCGTTCAAACTTTTTGTATATTTGCTACCCGTTCCAGAGTGGAAGATACACACAGTATCGTTCTGGTGTAAGACCACAATTCAGGATTGAAACCGCACAAGGGTCCCAACTGCTCCCGACCGTCAGAAGCTAGTGAGACTATAGAATCCCTGATTGGGGTATATTGTGAGGCTGAAGGTAGTGGAGAGGTAAAGGAGACTGGGGATAGGAAGGTGGGGCAGTACCTGGTTATTCAGATATGGTCACCAAACACGGCCAAAGTCATTTTAAGCAACGTTTCAATTCTGAATGGTGGTCTTACATCAGGACGACACTAAAAGTACTTAGGAGCAATTAAATTAATTAGAAATATATAAATAAAATATTTAAAAAAAAATCATCTCTGACAATTTCCTTTGAATATATATTTTTTCTTTCTTCAAATGAATTAATAGTAAAATTATTTACAAAATAAATATAAATCACTTTTTGCTAAAATCGACCGTTTCTAGACACCGTTTGCAAAGCGATTTTTTTCGCCTATATCCTTTAATCCTGGTCGTATAAGGCATACTAAGGATATACACATTTTTGGCTCGTGTATTTCTCTTAAGGCGATGCACTACGTAGCAATGCAAAGTCAGGTGTTTTTGGTTTGATTTTTTTTATTGTTATTTATTTATTACAAAATAAAACAAGGTTTCTAATTATAACAGAATGCAAAATAAATTTTTCCTAATTATTCTAGGTTATTATTACAGGTGAGCTCTACTACAAACGTAATTCAACTTACAAAATAACATTATTCAATCTTGAAATTAGCTACAAACATAATTATAACAAGTATTAAAATAAGTATTATAATTAAAGTTTTCAACTAGCAACAAACCTCATTGGTTACGATATCGCCACTGCGCAAAATATTATGATATAATATTATTACAATGGCCATAGTTTTCTTAATGCTAGATAGAATAGATTGTATGTGTATATTAAGTATTTATTATTTTAATTTTTTTTTTTAGTTTAGACAGTTTGATAATGGCCTCAAAAGCCGAAACAGCTGTCACATTAAAACTGTAAAAATAACAGAAATACTTCCAGTACTTAATAATTATTATAACATTATTAAATTTGATTTATTTTAAATTTATTTAAAAAAAAAAAAAAAATGTATATTAAGGGTACAATATATTTTTTTATTTTTTTATTTATTAACTTTCAAAAATACATTTTTTACAATTAAGTCCCGTTAAACTGATTGATATCAGTTTGTCAACGGGTTCTTTTAACAATTACTTTTTAAATACATATACAATTTTTACAAGTACATAAAATATACACATAATTACATTAGTACAAAAAAATTCTTTCACATAACCATTTTTTTAACATACATTTCCTTCTGTGAGTCAATTCACAGCTTTTTATTGAGTTTGGTAACATGTTGTAAATTATTGGAACGAGGTATTCTAGAGTTCTTTGACCATATTTATTCAGGTATCTGGGAACTACAAGTCCATCGTTTGCAATTAGTCTTGTATTATGAACATGTGTCACTATTTTATTATGTTCAGATTGAGATGTATGCTGACTCGCAATTTTAAGCCACAATAAAGCACGAACAGATAATACATTTACAGAGTTGTATAGTAATGACTTTGGTACGTCATTTCTTTGTTCGTATTTAGTTTTGTTTAATAATAATTTTTTCCAAAGAATATTGTACATTTTTGAATATGATTATCTAATTTGCGGGAGTTAATTTTATTTTTGAATTGTTAAAATTTTCAATGTTTCTGTTACCTAAATTTTTTTTTTGGACAGTATATGATTATCTAATTTGCGGGAGTTAATTTTATTTTTGAATTGTTAAAATTTTCAATGTTTCTGTTACCTAAATTTTGTTTTTGGACAGTAATATTGTGCCATTTTACATCCCCGCCGTGCGTTCTTAGCGTAGGGATGGCTAATGTTTTAGATGCTTCAATTAAATACTGCGAGTTGAAAACATCTTGTCCTTTGAAATAACTAAGTTATATTTTGTATTTTTTAAAACACAGAAAAAAATTATTTATAATACTGCGTTAAAGTTCAAAATATCGCACTTTAGAACCCATTTTTGGTTATAATTATATTGTATAATGTGGAAAATCAAATTTTTGCATAGCCTTAATACCATTTTTTATTTCAACTACCTTTATTTAATAACTTTTGAAGGTACCATTTACCCATCAATGTAATATACCATTTAAGAAGAATATAATACCAATATATCTAAATGAAACATGAAACACAAAAAGACACATAAAATGGTCGAGTAGTTAAAGACGTTGGCATTATTTTTTGCCTTAGGCGACTCGCTACCCGAATACGGCCCTGAAGGAAATACGTAGATTTTCGGAATAGGAGCGCAGAAGACGATTGGAGATGGCATATAGACTTGCCCAGTTCAAAACACAAGTACAATATTTACATATGGACCGCATTGACTTATCACTTTCTTTATTTTCTCTGGTTAATGTTACCGCGGTTATGGCCGTTATGGCATCGTTCGGAACAGTTCAATCGACTTGTTAAAAGATGAGTTAAATTTTGAATAAATTATAATTTAAATTTCTTATTCAAAATAGGTTTCTTGTGAGGAGCGTTGACTTTCAAAGGTGTTGTTAGGAATTAGTCAAATTGGCACATTCATTTGAATGAGTTTTATTTTTATAGTATAAGGCAGATGTACAATGCTATCCGAAACATTGGCTAAAGAAAATAATAATATCCAAAAATGAATCACTATAATACTTTGGGCCGTGAAAATCTCAAATCATATTTGAACAAAATTATGTTTTTATCTATAAAAATCGGGATGGTTTTTTTCTCTTATTCACTTTATCTATAAACATCGGGATGGTTTTTTTCTCCTATTCACTTTATCTATAAACATCAGGATGGGTCGTTGCTCGAATTCACTTTATCTATAAACATCGGGATGGTTTTTTCTCCTATTCACTTTATCTATAAACATCGGGATGGTTTTTTGCTCCTATTCACTTTATCTATAAACATCGGGATGGTTCGTTGCTCCTTTTTACTTTATCTATAAACATCGGGATGGTTTTTTGCTCCTATTCACTTTATCTATAAACATCGGGATGGTTCGTTGCTCCTTTTTACTTTATCTATAAACATCGGGATGGTTTTTTGCTCCAATTCACTTTATGTATAAACATCGGGATAGTTTTTTCTCCTATTTACTTTATCTATAAACATCGGGATGGTTCGTTGCTCCAATTCACTTTATCTTTAAACATCGGGATGGTTTTTTTCTCCTATTCACTTTATCTATAAACATCAGGATGAGTCGTTGCTCCAATTCACTTTATCTATAAACATCGGGATGGTTTTTTTCTCCTATTCACTTTATCTATAAACATCAGGATGAGTCGTTGCTCCAATTCACTTTATCTATAAACATCAGGATGAGTCGTTGCTCCAATTCACTTTATCTATAAACATCAGGTTGAGTCGTTGCTCCAATTCACTTTATCTATAAACATCAGGATGAGTCGTTGCTCCAATTCACTTTATCTATAAACATCAGGATGAGTCGTTGCTCCAATTCACTTTATCTATAAACATCAGGATGAGTCGTTGCTCCAATTCACTTTATCTATAAACATCAGGATGAGTCGTTGCTCCAATTCACTTTATCTATAAACACCAGGATGAGTCGTTGCTCCAATTCACTTTATCTATAAACATCAGGATGAGTCGTTGCTCCAATTCACTTTATCTATAAACATCAGGATGAGTCGTTGCTCCAATTCACTTTATCTATAAACACCAGGATGAGTCGTTGCTCCAATTCACTTTATCTATAAACATCAGGATGAGTCGTTGCTCCAATTCACTTTATCTATAAACATCAGGATGAGTCGTTGCTCCAATTCACTTTATCTATAAACATCAGGATGAGTCATTGCTCCAATTCACTTTATCCATAAACATCGGGATGGTTCGTTGTCCCAATTCACTTTGGCTTTTTTTAAATTTATCCAATAATATATAGTGCCAGTGGACAATGCTTCGCTATTGCTAATATTTTTCTCGGATGTCTCTGACTTCTTCCACCATTTGCTACTGTATTCCACAATGTAACGGTTGAAAAACTACATTACATTAATTAATTTGACTCCGTATCTCATTCCAGTGCAAAAATATTGCATTAAGTATTCCTCGGGCGTCCTGAATTACTTCTACCATTCACTCCTGGCACTAATAAGAACAAACTTTGAAATTTTCAGTTGAACACTTTTCGGGTTTTGCGAGCACCAAGAGATATGCAGGCTAAATTTTTATACGGGGTTTTCCAATAAGAGGTGTTATTTTGAATAGCCCGCTATTTCGGTAGATGTTACTTTTGAAGCTGTCATTTTTTAACATTTGACAAGTATAAACTACGCCATTAATAAAAATGGAATGATACACGCTTCAACAACGCATTGAAATTATTAAAATTCACTTGAGTGAATCAAATGCAAATCATCTTGAGTGATGAGGCCCATTTCCACCTCGGTGGCTTCGTCAACAAGCAAAATTGTCGCATTTGGGGCTCGGAAAACCCAAGAGTCATTGTTGAAAAGCCTCTTTATCCTCAACGTGTGACTGTTTGGTTCGGTTTATGGTCCGGCTGAGTCATTGGACCTTACTTTTTCGAAAATGAGGCTGGAGCAACAGTTACGGTGAATGGATTGCGCTATCGAGAGATGATTAATGATTTTTTATGGCCAGAATTGGATGGTATTGATTTGGACAACGTTTACTTTCAACAAGACGGCGCTACGTGCCATAGAAGCAACGAAACCATTGATCTTTTACGATTGAATATCAAAATAACACTTCTTATTGGAAAACCTGTATATTAAGACTAGCTAAGAAGCTTGTTCTACTCGAGCTTTAGACGGTTATTTATCTACGTTGGCTGCTAGCTACTCCTTAGTCCTCCATCATTCTATCGTATTCCCGAAGCAAAGGCTACATAGGCTTTTGTAAATAAATTCTGTTACTTTGTTATTTTCATTTATTCAATACTTACTTACTTTAATTAATATTAAACACCTATGAAACTTAATTGTACAACTTTCGATAAACCTTCATATCTCCTATACTTTTTCATGGGCACCTTTTATAGCTGTATTAATTGTTCTTTTAAACGCCCAATCTGGCATAATGAAGGTTTGCCAAGTACAAACATACTTTACAACAAACCGTTCATATTTATTTTTATAGATATCCACTAAGTTACTCCACATTGCTCTCTAACCACTATCATAGTACCTTAATTACTTATTTTGTACTCTTGTTATAATATACAATTATTGAACTCCTTTACACAACAAAATTCAATATGATAACTTATATTGTTCATACTCAATTTATTATGTAATGTACTATACACTTATTATTGTACTCTTGAATAATTAACCTATAACAATTTATACATGTAAAAGCCTTCAAGGCGCGACCAAATAAATAAACATATCTTGTCTGTACCACAATTTTCCCAGATTTGAAGATGCCATAGTCGTACTTATTCCGGGCAATTAGGATTCTCTATGTGATCATAATAAAAAGAAAAAATAAGATCGCTAAAAACAATTATATTCCCGGCTAACGCCGGGTGAGTTTTTTGTTTATTTATTTTACATTAGTTCCACACAGGAGGCCCTGAGGGAAAAAAATCCCTCGGGGCCTCTGTCATATTTTAGGATGCTGTATGGTGGGTCTTTTTAGGGAAACGAAGGAGAGGAAGTTCCGTAAGGAAAAGGGTATTAGGGGTGGGTAGGAATCTAGAGTTATGGGTCGAGAGAGTCCGGCTAGAGAGGTCAAATATAGATCCCACCCGTCACGCAGAAAAACATCACCCCAAGAACCTGAGCACCCCTGCTAAGTGACCAAACGTAGCGAACGGCTGAGGTATTGGTTAACCAATAATTGTTTCTCGGGAGTCTTGGGTAAACATCGAAGGCATTTAACAAAGTATTACATGGTTCGTTTTAATGTTGATTGAATCTTCATTCATTATTAAATTTGAAATTTTTAATTAATATTTGTTCCACAATCCTTGAAAACACATTTCCAAATGAAATATTTAGTTGATTTCTATGTAGATTTTGGATTGTAAAAGGTTAAGTTTAAATCTAGTGTTGTCATGGAATTTTTATTATTAATTAGTATTCAGATGCAAACCACTCCCAAACGCGTTTCTCAACATGAATATTGGATTTTGTTACGCGTATTTTGTACCTTATTCGCTAATTCGACGACATTTCGATTGTGGTGTGGCAAAACCTTTGATAACAAAATGAAAACTTTATAAAAGACGATAATATATAATACATCCCAAGAGTACCAACTGCTCCAAACCTTCTGGAGACAGTGGGACTACGGCATCCCCATTTGGGGTGTGTTATGAAGCTGAAAATAGTGAAGAGGGGAAAGACATGGGAAAGGGGAAGGTGGAAGAGTATCTGCCTGTTCAAATCGGGTCACCAAACACGGCTAAAGCCATTTAAAGCAACGTTTCAATTCTGAATGTAACTTCCACTGTTGAACATGTCGCAAGTATACTATTTATTATTTTATTTGGATAAATCTTGAAACAAATAAAATTCAATTGCGCATGCCGGGATGTGAACCCGAGTCCTTTGAACGGCTGGTCGTAAGTCCTCCCTCAACCGTCGAGAGCGTCAATATAAAATAAAAAATCGCTAATTAAAAGTAAGAAAAACATGTATGTGGTAATTAAATATGGTATATATACGGTGGTAATTAAATATGTCATATAAAGACAATATATCATACTATAAAAGGCTAGAATAAGAGGTAGGGCATTAGTCTTGTTTGGTGACAAAATCTGAATATCCAGGTACTTCCCAAACCTTTCCCTTCCCCATCTTTTTCCCTTACCCCTTCTTCCTTTGGCTGTCCAACATACGCCATTTGGGCATGCCTAAGTACCACTGCTTACAATTCTTGTAATGTATGGTTTCAAAATACAACATTGAATCGGTGATATAATCTAATATTGCATTTGTGTGCCTTACTTGAAAACATTGAGTTTGTATACGGACAAAACTATTTATTCGTATTCATATTGCGTTTGTACGGGCGCAAACAAAATTTCGATTAAATATTGTAAAGCGAAAATTAAATTAACGCCGTCTATGAACACGCAGATTATAACGAACGTCGCGGAAAAGTAAATGATAAAACGATGCAAACATTATTTTTCTGCTAAGTTACTACTTTTTATCAATACCTTGTTTTATTTGTCGAGAAAGCCCTTTGGTTTAAAGTTCACGAAAAGAAATTTGGAATGTCACCCACGTGGATTGATCCGCTTGGACATAAAATACACACTTTACTTCCTACTATTAACTTAATCCATTAAACAAAGTTGGAAGTCGGACGAAAGGTCTCTTTCCCAATACCACGTAATATGGCCTTCAAAGCACTGAACATGTAGAGCGGTAGAAGTGCGTTGCGGGCGTTTTCGTGTGCACAATTATGGGTTGCATGAAAACTCGCTTCAACACACTTTTAAAAAGTGATGTAACGTCATTAAAAACGGTGAAAAAACTAACTTACGTACCCTATTTAACCTGGTATTTGTTTCATCACTTTTCATGACTTTATATCATCTTTTAAAAAAGTAATAACTTTTAATGATAGTTAATGGTGAATGTAAGTAAGTCTAAAGTAATGGTGTTTGAAAGAGAGAGTACGAAAACAGTGATATAGCTGTGAATGAGGAATACTTGGAGCAGGTGGATGAGTTTGTGTATTTAGGAAGTATGTTCTAGAGAGATGGGAAGGCTGACAGAGATATTGAAAGAAGAGTAAATGCAGGTAACTCCATTAATGGAGGACTGAACGCAGTTGGCGCTAACAAAAAATTGTCCAAAGAAGCGATGTTAGCCGTGGACTACTAATGGAGTGCTGGTACCTACCCTGATGTATGGAAGTGAGGCATGGAACTGGCAAAGAAAGGATGAAAGTAGATTGAATGCTGTTGAAATGAGATCCCTGAGGCGTATGTGTGGTAAAACCATGTATGATCGTGTGAGGAATGTGGAGATCCGCAAAGAGTGCAAGGCTGATGTAAGCGTAATGAGTAAGATCAAGAAAGGGACGCTTAGATGGTATGGGCATGTAGAGCTAATGAGCGAAGAAAGGAGTGTAAGGAGAATATACGATGCAAATGTGAATGGTAGCAGAAGTCGGGGACTCCCGAGGAAGACATGGTACGACCAAGTGAATCAGATACGTGAATCGGGCCATGTCAAGAGTCAGAACAATAGAAGAGTATGTATGAGACGATGTATGAATGTGAATGAGGCAAGGAGTGTGTGCCAAGACCGAGTTGTTTGGCGGTCGGTGCTCTCTGCCTACCCCTGCGGGAAACGGCGTGATGGTTAGTTAGTTAGTGAGTTAGTTACTAACTTTTTGGTGTTGATTTGTTACACTCACGATTAAATTTGGAATTAACTCCTTACAATATATGCAATAAAACGCATTACCTAGTAACCTAAAACTTCCAGTAACAAACACATAAATATTAGCAAAAGCTCTTAAAGCGACACAATTCTCTAATAATTAAACATCTGCTTTTTTCAGAACGATACCCACAGACGTCACTTATTTATAATTAGGATTAATAAATACAGAACATTATCACTAAAATATTTTATAGCGAGGTACTCAGTTAGAAATATCTGATATTTCAGTAATACGTTCAATTTTTTTTCAAAGCTCAATTTTTCTAGGCCTGCTATGGCAAATTCGACCGCAAGTCGATCAAATACGCCGGGCTATGAGTCGAATATTTTCGTGCACGCCTTCTTTACTTACGTCGTTAAGATTCTGAGTATTGTGTCGGCTGTCGTAGGATATTGTCTCAGCAGCTTTACAAACCTGTGACACAATCTTTATTTGGAACTTACTAGCTCTTGTAAATCTTTTTTTTTGTTTTTAATGAGTTTTTATTATTCACAATGTACATTTGTTACGTATAAATTTATTAATTTTTATAAAAACTAAATAAAACCCCATATTTCTGCACTTAAACATTTAGTTTTAAAATAGCTAGTTAATGACACGAACGTGTCGAAACCGGTCGCTAATTTTATAAAAAAATTTATACATAACAAACGTACATTGTGAATAATAAAAACTCATTAAAAACAAAAAATGTCTAGATTGTTACATAGTGAATGCCAAAGAAATACAAAAAACTTGTAAATCTTTCCTAATGTATTTTAGAAATATTTTCAATTAACTGCCACAAGTCTCTCTAGTTTGTTTTAAAATCTATGTACAGTCTTCGTTTAAGTTCCTTTTAAATTCGTATTCTTACATAAAAATATTTTCCTTTTAATTGTATAATGTTGTCCAGAGATGAGTTTTATTAAACTCATTGGGAATAATGCATTAAAAAATAAAAGAAACTCACACTTCCAGTGATTACAACTTCAGTGGCCATTAAAGACATTCTTCGATATAAAATTTCTTCATTTTGGCACCTGCTACTTGGGAATGTTTGCTCAAAGTTCTAAGGTAAAGGTTTATTATGACCGTTTAATTTGATATCCGGGTTTTATGAGAACGTTATTGACACCAAGGGACTTATAAAACGCAGATGGTGAATACGGCAACGTGGAAAAGGAAATGAAAAATTAACGAAAAAGTTGCTGGTTTCGCTCGAGTTTCAACACAATTTAAAAAATATATTAAGACTACATTGGTGGCAGCCGATCTTCCAGATTTAAGCCCCCGGATACCCAATTTCTACCTATTTATAACAAGTTAATCGTTAACTCTTTAAGTTTTAAGTTCCTAAAACATACAAATATACAAAATACCAAAACGTTTATTATATTAAATTCCCTCGATAGAAAAATCGCAAAGAAAGCTCTGAAAATTACTAAAAATACGTTTTGTTCTGTTATTTAATATGTTATATGTATGAAAAAATTCACAGTGTATCTTTAAATGCTACTAAAGCATTTGTCGAGAGATTTTTTTCTCTATTTCAAACTAGTTGAGTTTATCATGATGTCTAACATTTGTATTTTCATATCTCCCTTTCAATTTCAAACCATCTTTGAACGTTTACTGGCGATGCACTACGTCGTGTAATATTTTAAATTGAGCCGCTATCAATAACAACCCTTACGTAGATGCGATAAGGTTAAAATTCCCACTTAACACCATCCGCCTGTTTTGATTTATGCAAGAAAAAAACATTACCAAAAAGTGCCTTTTATTTTATTTTATGGATGTTCAGGCATAAATATTTAATTTTTTTCGGATCATTTTATAAATAACTTAATTTTCCACATTATACAATAAAATTACAACCGAAAATGGGTTCGTAAGTAGGAGATTTTGAACTTTAAAGCAGTTTTCATAGGTCTTATACATTATTTTTTTCTGGGCTTATAAAAAGATTTATCTAAAAAAAGTACTCGATCATTTCAAAGGCCAAGATGTATTCTACTCGCAGTATTTAATTAAAGCATCTGAAACATTTCTAGGCCACCAAATATTCAAACAAAAAACACATGATTTTGCATTACTACGTATGGCATCGCCTCAAGAAGTACAGTTGTTTATGACATTTGTTTAAATTTCACTTTCGTTTTCATTAATGAATGGATACAAATCTCGGAAGCGGAAATTGACCAACTTCCTGACATCCAATAAAGCTGAAACTCGGCAGATAAACTCGTTGTCGACGACAATTTCTTCTATAAACTTTTGGTGTCAATCAAGAACAAACACGCTGAATTATTGTTACCAGCAGGAATAATCACCTCCGTTTTATATATTCGTTTATTATTTATTTACCAGTCTGATATGAAGATTGCAACGATAAGCTGAAACCGGTAACGGTAAAAAAATAAAATTATTGGAAAAAGTTTAAAATTGTTTCAATATATCATTAAACTCCACCACGAATTGCCAATATCAAATGTATAAATTTGCAAATCTTCTTATTTACCTATATGTAAAAATGAATGTTTATTTTTTTGTATCCTATATACCTACTCCTAAACCACTTGTCCTGTTTCGCTGAATATTTCAAAGATTGTTCTTATTAGTGCCAGGAGTGTTTAGAAAGTCGTTTGAGAGGAAGAATAAGTCGGTAAGACTTAACGCCTTATCTCTGCACTGGAATGAGACAAGGATTCGAATTAAAGTCAATATAGTGTAGTTTTTTTATTAGTTACAATGTGGTATACAGTAGTGAATGGTGGAAGTCGGGGATACCCAAGGAAGACATGGCACGATCAAGTGAAACAAATTCTTTAAAAAAATTACACTTTTCAATTCTTTAGAATAATATTATTTCCACATTTTAATTAATATTAAATATATGAATAATATTTTATTTTAACTACACCCAGTTTTCAGGTACATTAAAATTATTCACAAATTCAAAACTTTACTTCAAACTATTTATAACCCGGAGCAACGCCGGGTACGCATTCGCTCTTATCATATAAAAATCATTGGAACCATCGAAAAGTAAGTAATTATAACCAGTATACCGTATAACAAATATAGATTCAACGTTTTTTTCAGGTATTTTGGGGCACCAGACTAGAGGTGGCTGCCAAGTTCAACAGTGTCGTTATGCAAAAGCTGTTTTCATTGTAGGTATTATGCATTTTAGAAATTAATTAATTAAAGATTCAATCCTTTTTCCATATTTATATGAGAATTGTCTTTATTGGTAGATCATCGATGACTCTTTTGCACAAGAAGACGTCCGTTGTTAGATAATTAAAATGACACTTTCTTTTGGATATTTGTGTACTTAACATTATTCCTTAAGGCAAGAAATGCAAACTATTTTTTTTCACTAATTTGAAATTTAACAACCAACTGTCAAAACACAATTGAAATGTCAACGGAATTTCGCAAACTTTTTTTGTGCCTTTCTTTTGGCACAAATTTTATTTCAAATATTTGAACATCTTGCAACACTTGTCACTAAGGAGGGGAATGAGGAAGAGGCATGCAGGGGAGTACTTGGCTAAACACGGCTTTCAATTCTGATTGGTGGTCTTACACCAGGGCGATACTAATAGTATCTTACACTGTGGAACGTGCCGCAAATATACTACATATTTAGATTCGAACCCGCGACTTTCGGCTTGCTAGTCGGGGGCCTTTCCCCTCGACCACGGAGGCCGTAATATCATCATTCTAATAACCAACACTTCTGTGGTATGTCACCCCAAGTGGTTCGCTACGTTTGGTGGCTTAGCAGGGGTGTCCGGGTTCATGGGGTGAGTTTTGTCCAGGTCCTCTGACCGCCAACTGAGTGGCTCTAACTTGGCTCTCTTGAACCGTTGCCTTGCAGCACAGTGGGAGGGATGGATTCATATGTCTGTCACTTCTGGATACACTAACCCCTAGATTCCACCCATCATTCTTACCTTTTCCTTCCGAGAACCTCCTCTCCTTCATTTCCTCAAAATACCCTCTATACAACATTCCAAAAGATGACAGGCTCAGAGGGAAATTATTTTCTTCAGGATCTCTTTTGTTAGGCTAATTAAAAAAAAAATAGGATCTACTAGTCTTTACTCAAATTTTGTTAACTCGCGGGACTTCTCGTGTACTGTTTGTATTGAGTATTGACTTCGGCAAATACCTATTCGTTAGCCATCTCGATAACTAGCCGCCTTTTTGTTTCAAATACTTATTTTCAAATGCAATAAATATACATTGTATATAACAAGGTGATTTAGTAGCCGAGTAGAATATAAATATGTTCATTATAAATTATTTGTTTTGGTGTAACATGACCGTTATTATTTGACATTTTGTTGCGGTTGCAATGAATATTGCAACACTAGAACTTGTTAATTTTATATTTTATTGACCGTTTGCAATATAAAAATACACGCATGGTCTAATTTTCTTATAGCTGCATAAAACTGGCGGATTTAAGCTTAATTTCAACTTCAACCAGTCTCATACTAAAGAGAGAATCACATTTGGAAACATATATTATTCTAATCAAACCCTTGTACTGTTATACCGCCTATCATGAAATTTGCTTTTCCTTTCGTAAACATGTTCATTAAAGAAAAAATAAAATATTAATACGGTCATGTATATTAAGTTCCTGTAAATAATACAAATACATAAATAATCATACATGTACATTCTAACGCGGCATCAAGTTCATTGGTCAAATGCATTGTACATATAGTTTTGTATTATTGATCGACGAACCGGTAGATGCAATCTCTTGGCCATGAGTTTAAAAAGTTTGTCTAGTCTATAGTTAGTAATAAGATAAAGCATTTCAGATATTTATTTGATATTTTTTTAACAGCGCCCTTGGATGATTTTCACAAAACGTTCAAATATAATTTTTATGATTGTAAGATGGAATGAATAGCGGAAAATTTGTTAAAATCACTACCTAGCCGTGAAGAAATAGTTGTATAGTATATAGAATATGCTATATTTTATTTTATTTTAGATCGACGATTAATTTCATCCATATATATACTTTTCTACAAATCCAGCTAACCCACTGGGCGCATTTTGCACCCGTGTTCTAAAATTAATTATGAAACACCCTAATATGATAGAACTTCCTTCTTCTGGCGCTGGTAAAATTACAAAAAGTATATGAAGTATTTTAAATGTAAGTATGTTAGCTGTAAGTCTCTACATATCAATTTATAAATTAATCAATTGATCGACTAATTGTATATTCATCGTAAGTCACTAGATATAAGTTTTAGATTTATTTATTTATTTTAAATATATATATAAACTACAAACAATACAAAACAAAATGAACCTTAGTCAGTCCAACTCGGAAGGATTCCGGTTTCAGGACAGCCAAATTGTGTATTTAGTACATAATATTCTTACAATGGAATGGCGATGCTATCAAAACAAATTTTGAGAACATTGTTGATTGCATTCGAAGTGATAGGATGGTTTCTTTATCCTTGAAAGAATCGCAAAGATGTAATTTATTACCAGGGTTAATTTGGATAACATTAGTAATTGCATTCAGAACAGATGAATGGTTTCTTTCGGGACATCACAAGTCTGAGATTCTTTCCAGGGCATTTCGGAGAACATTTACAATTGTATAGTTAGAATTTCCACATTTATAAATTGGTATAAGACATATGAATCCTATAGTACTATATTTTTATAATTTCTTAGGTGATAGAAATTACACATTACTAGACCAGAATATATGCCGTATGACATATGAATTTCCAATTTTAAATGTAAGTCAGTAATTATCAGCCTTAGTCGTAAGTCGCTAGATATAAGTCTTAGTTGTAAGTCAGTAGTTATATAGAATCCTATTTGTAAGCCAGCTTTATTTATTATTTGATAAATATATTTGTACAGCGCACTTGTCGTAATTTTTCACGAAATAAATTAAACGAAAAAAAAACTTATACTTATATTTTATTTATCTAGATAAAAATATATATTTCTACTTCTGTAATCCTTCTAGACCCAGTTCACCTTGCCAGGTTGTTATTTACAAAGCCTATACCATTCCAGTCCTAGATTAATAATCACTATCCAATAAAGAGTTAGAGAAGTTGTTAATGTAATTGTGTTAACCCTCATGGCCTGTGCTTCTCTTATCGCTTTCAGTCCTTTTTATATTAGTGTACAATTTATTATGTTGTCTTGTATAGTGTTCGTGTATTTGTCATGTTTTTATAAATGTTGTGTTCGTGTGTATGAGACCAGTTTATATCAGATTAAAATATATTTTGTGGGTTTCTGGGTTATATTTGAAGAGTTTTTTTTAATAAATTTATTCTGTATTATTTGTACATCTTTAAGAGTGTATAATGTGTGTGTTTCTTTATATTTCTTTTAGATAATTTCGGTGGGTCTGAATTTAGCTGAAATCTAAGCCATCTTTGCTTCTGCTGGTTGAAGATGAGCTATTGTACCAAATACACTAATTAGTGCGAATATTTTTTTCTATGTGCTGTTAAATTGTCAGATTTTAAAAAAAATAGTTGTTGAAGGTGTTATTTATTTTATTTACGTGATATTTCTTATTCCTGGTAATTTCTCAAGGAAAGTTTCGACTAGAACAATAATTTCCAACATTGTTTGAAAACGAGTGATTCCATCTTACGAGTCTTACCTAGAATAAATAGTTTTCTTTGTACATAAGTAGGTTGTATTACGAAATATATTTTCGACTCTTGCACGCCTAGTCCACAGATTATACATTTACATGGCTTGTAGCAGAACAGGTGGTTCACTCTAACATAGAATTAACGGTTATTTGCGTTATATTGATTATAAAAGATTCATTCATAAATCGTCCTTGATTACTTTGATATCTTAGAACAAGGTATAAATTATTTAACTTTCTTATTTTTAATACTGAACTCTAAATTAGACCGTTCCGAACTCTGGCAACTCATAAATTTACACATACCCACAAGAACAACACGACACAATACTCTTTTCAACCGAAGTGTGCACAAGCGCAACTACATTGCTAATTCTCCAATACATAGGTTTCACACTATGGGAAATTAATACTTAGCTGATATTGATATGTTTAATTTTAATTTGGTGTATTTTGTGGAAAATATTAAAAACCTATTCCAACCCTATTCCTGAACCTTTGTTTGTCTCTTTGTAAACCGATCTGTCCACTTTATTTAATTTTTTTTTTTAAATTTAAATTTTTCATCTTCTAAATTACTCATCACTATACCACCTTTTTTCTTTTCTTTTAAATCTGTATGGATTTTAAAAAAATATTATTAACAGATGATAACAAATAATACATATTGATAGAAGTTAGTAAGAACATCAGTAAATGTACATCAAACAGAGGGTTAATATGAAAAAAATTACATAGTAAATATACCAACTGTCCAATGACGGTGTACAGAGGTAAGTTATTCCAAATGATCTGCATAAAGGTAAGTATATAGTATATGTTCCAAGCTGTTAATTAACACCTCCATAATCGAGAATAACTCGTTTTTATACTTATTTGAAATCCCTACGGACGTAAAGTTAATTAAGGTATAGTGGAGTTAGAACTCTGTCCAACTGAGGTGTCGAAAAGTTATTAATCTTTCTTACTTATACACCATGTAGAATCATCTTAAGCAGTTAGTTCGCTTCACCCCGGGACACCTCGGTATAATAAGATATTATTAAAATTCACTGTGGCCATTAAGTAATTTATCTTTTACGAAAGAAGAATTTTTAAATTTCCTTAATACTGCATAACATTTTTATTGTGTTTTTAAATGTTGGCAACTCAACATTATTGTCCCACTATTAAAATTTTTAAACTATTCATAAAATTCAATTGGAATAATATTTAAATTAAGAAGTACCTTATTTTATGTAAAATTTTATTTAAATATTAAATTAAATTTAAATTTATATTAAATTAAATTAAATATTTAATTAAATTTAAATGTTAAATCAAATTTAAAAGTTAAATTAAATTTAAAAGTTTAGTTAAATTTAATGCTTAATTAAATTTAAATGTTAAAGTAAATTAAAATGTTAAATTAAATTAAAATGTTTAATTAAATCAAAATGTTAAATTAAATTTAAATGTTAAATTAAATTTAAATGTTAAATTAAATTTAAATGTTAAATTAAATTTAAATGTTAAATTAAATTTAAATTAAACAGAAGAAAAAAGAAAGGAAAACTAGTTAACCTTTCGCAATCAAACCAAACTTTATCCTTAATCCATTTAAATTTTTATGAATAAAGAAACACAAAAAAAATCCTTTGTACTAAGAGTGTTGGCAAATAGCGATAAAAATTGAATAGATATTTATGTCGTCATGGACGCTTACAAATGTGTGCGAAAATTTTTAATATATTTTTTTTATTATGTTAAATACTGCACAAGAGTCCCAACTGCTCCCGACCGTCTGGTGCACTCCCAATTGAGGAGCTGGATGCAAAAACAACTTAAGAATTTAAAAGCCAAAATTGTGTATATTCTAAATGTGCCTTACGCTACGTATAAACATAACGAAATTTCTGCGAACAAAGCCGCGAATTATGAGAAAGCAACCAAACGGTGTGAAACGCCGATTGCGGCTGTTTTGTTCACTTCCCGTAATTCGTGGCTCGGCTTGTGGAAATTATGTCTTGTTTTTACGCACTCTTATATCACTAAAAATGTAGGTAATAGGCATAACAATCGCTAATTTCAAACGTAATCTAGAAACAGTTAATTTTATTGAAAAATTGTTTTTTATTTATTTTGTAATTTCACAAGAAAGAAAGAAAAAATTAATCAACTTAAACTGTGGCAGATAATCTTAGTCGTATTTTAATTGATTGCGTTCTTACATTTTTAACGAAAACAAAATTGTAGTTAACGCTTATATATTTTTTGAAGTAATTAACAATTTTACTGTAATTCTACTCAAGCGATATGACGGGGAAAGTATTAATTTATCCAAAACATATTTTTGGTATTCACTATGATAACCGATTCGTAGAAAATAGTGATTTCAAAATTAAGTTATATTTGCTCCCATCGCCTTTTTGGTATCTACAATGAAAGTTATCTGCTGTGTAAATATCACTTCTGTGGGATATACACAAACGGATATATACGCAAAACTTTGGACACTAGTTTCTGTTGTATCTCCGAGGGTTTCTCACAAACTCTCTTAATCAATAAAACTCCGGCTTTAATAAAACACTTGGACTTTTATTATGATAGATTAACAATGGCTATGATATTAACTAGCCAGCATTTGGAATAATATAGAACCCGAACTTATTTATTAACCTACTAGCTGTACATCCACCACGCGTTGCTGTGGCCCAGTCTGTATGTGCAGATAGAAAATTTATCTGCCGAGTTTCAGCTCGGTCGGATGTCAGAAAGAAGAATTATTTCCATTTACAAGATTTGTATTAAATCATTAATTCAATACCAAAACAGTGAAATTCAAACAAATGTGTTTTTAAAGGGGCAATTCACTGAATTAATTCACGAATTCTTTAAGTTTATGGTTTTAAAATAAACTACAAAGTCCAAGGAAGCCATCTAACTACGAACGTTCAAAACAGAGTAACAAAAATTCAGTCATTTAATCTCCTTGCACACATCCATACCTTACTTAATAGCGTTGGGTGCTAATCATTTTAGTCTTCATAATAAACCAGTTAACACCGTCAAGAGAAAAAAGCCTTATCGACAAAAAGGTACAAAAAACTTTTAGTTTTCACCGCTAGATGTCTAATAAATAAAGTTATTCGTAGCTAATAAATTTAGGTAGGTTATTTAAGACAACATTTTTCCGTAAACTTTTAACGTTTTAACTTGTTATTTTTTATGCTCATTATTATTTTTATTTTTTATTAATTTAAACTCCCATATGGGCTTTTACTTGATACATATTTCACACGAATTATTTCATAATACAGTGCCAATAGAAGGTTTTTTTTATTTTTAATAAATAACACTATATAAATCAAGTATGTTAATGCATACAATTAAAACATTCACGTTAATATTCATTTAATTTTCTTTTTTGAATACAAATAACTAGTTTGATTAATGCATGAAATTTGTGTGAGTACCTATTATGCTTGCGTCCACTTTTGCTGCGACACTTTCAATTCCATAATGCATGGTATTTATATATTAACCCATTACTCATCCATACTTTACCCATTACATTAAACATGCATTCCTGAAAACCAGTGACGGCTCGTGACTTTTGGGTGTAGGTACTAGAGTGCTAATATAACAAAAAAATGGCATTATTGATGTTATAGCTAAAACCGATTTTTTTTTAATTTTTCCGAAATTTCTATGAAGATTTTCAGGAAATTTCAGTACGGATTTTCGAAAAATATTCACACAAAAATTTTCGAAAAAAAAATCGATTTCAGCTACATTTATCATATTAACAATGGTCAAAGATATATTATTTTTAATAATTAAATTGGCATGAATAGTTGTATAAAAACATGTTTTTTTATTAAATATTTTTTATTTCACATAATTGCAGTACATTAATTTAAAAAAAAAACGAGCATTTGAATCTATGAACCGTAAACATAATATAAATGCCTTTGTCAATTGATGAAATCTTAACTAACATAATCAATTACGATAATATTTACATGATTTCCTATACATTAAAATCTCAAACCAATTTTATAAAATATATACATGATATGACTGTTGCAGGTACCAGCTTCTTTTTAGTTTCAATGCAACACTGGTTATTTAAATGCAATTCATTGCATCAAGTCTTTGAATCAATGCGTTGAACCTGTTAACTGAAACAATTCATTGAATATTTTCTTTAATAAATTCATTGAATCAATTCCTTAAATCAATTCATCGAATCAATTCATTCTACGAATTAATTCATTGAATCAATTCATTCATTGTATTAATTCATTGATTCAATTCATTCATTGAATTAATTTGTTCATTGAATCAATCATTCATTGAATTATTTCATTGAAACAATTCATTGAATAAATTGATTGGATCAATACATTGATACAGCTCATTGAATCAACTTATTGCATCAATTTTCTGAAAAAATAATTGAAATGATTCATTGAAACGATTCATTTTATTAATTATTTAGGAAAATTTTTCAGGATATGTATAAAAAGTTAGGTTGAGTTAGCTGAAAAACGTCTTTCTACAAAATAACACTGGTTTATATTTGTTGGAATATTATCTCTAAACAACAATTATTATTATTATTCCGGTATGACAGCCTCCAGGGGGAAATCTTTAAACGCATCTCCCCATATCTTGGTGAAGGCGGTGCTTACTAACTCATTGATGAGGGGACGGACGAAGACGAATCCTGGTCGCCAGGTGGCGTTGATGATGCTGTCGAGGATATTTTCTGCAAAAAGAATAAGAGCAATTATTAATAAATTAAAAAATATATATGGATTCACGTATTCCTTTACCCCGTTTACGTTAATGTTCTGACTCTACACTTAGTCAGTCAGAATAATATTTAAGTTTAATGACTTGCAAAGTGAACTAATAAAAAAATAAACCCCTCAATAAATTGCATTCAGTGTGTCTAAGTAATTCTGAATGGTGTGAATGTTGACATATTTGAACAGCAGAAGATATGGAAGAAGAACGAATTTTTCGTCAGTTTCCGGAAGATACATTTGTGCTAAACCAAGTAATTCCCGATGATCTCGACTGGCCACTTTGGCCTCCACAAACTCTCCTCCACCATACGAAAAAGAATAAGTGAAATAAAAACATTTTATAAAAATTAGTGAAGCCAGCCACCGTTCATCTCCACCATCCACGGTATTGCATCCTGAAAAATATTTTTATGCATCAATGTGACAAATGATCGTAGAATCTAACACCTGCATTTGTTGGCATAAGAACAATTATTCAACCAATAAGGTGTTGAAGCTACTCATTGCTATGAATAATTAAAACATTTTTATTCTAATAAATTTTAACCGAGGTGTTTATTAAGCAAGATCCCCAGTTTTAAATATCTTCAGGCCTTGCATTTCTTGTTTGAAATTCTGACCCAGTTATTTTTTTACTTTCCTCTGTTTAGACATAACGAAAAAACTTGTTTTCATGGTCATGTTATTGGTTTATGTCCAATATGGCTTTGGCAATATTTATGTTTAGGACAAGGTTGTATTTAGATTAAATAAATGATTATATTGTGTAAAACCAAACAAGTTAATCGAACTAATTAATGTAAAAATTTTGGTTGCTATATTCCATATTTAAGTGTGTTAACGATGGCAGGGTTGTTGGTTTTGACCAAAGATATTAGAAGAACGAGATGTGCTATGAGCAGTTCATACTGTGTGGAATTGTTTTGCCCAGTGTCGCCGGTTTTTTTCACCAATACTACTGCACACCTTCGCTTGCGCTAAGGTATCCGTACTAATACATATAACAGATTTCTGTGCGTACACGTCCCGACAGTATTCAAAGTACCCTTATTAGGTAGTACTCCGCCTACGGTCCGGCGGCCAACGTAGCATATCTCGTTCTTCTAATATCTTTGGTTTTGACAGATGAGCAATGGAGGGAAAACATAGTTTTAGCGGAAAATCAATAGTGAAACGGCGGGAATAGAGTTTCATAGGATTTTTAAAAGACCAGAGTAATGCGGCGTGAAAATTATGTAATAAAATATAATTTCATAAAAACCAACCCGTAAAAATTATTCTTTTACTGTAAAACTATTTTTGTAATACTTAATACTTATTTTTATTAATACATGTATTTTTTGTTTCACTGAGTATTGAAATTTCGTACTTTTTTCTCTCCCATTAGAATGGCATCATTTCTTGCGCATTTTTTTATGAATTCTTGAGATTTTTTTTTAGTCGAGGTAATAGATTCATACGTCCGTCATTCCGGACTCACTGATCCCTAGATTCATACCCACCACTCATACCTTTTTCCTTCTCAGAACTTCCCTCCTTCCTATTCTTAAAAAAGACACTCCAAACATTACATGACACTCCAAACATTACATGACACTCCAAACATTACATGACACTCCAAATTATTTTCCTCATGACCTCCTGGGTGCGGTTAGTGAAAAAAAATATGTCTGAACACATTTTCATGAAAATCCTAATATTTTCGCATTTTTTCATCATGTATTATCAAGACAAATGCGCGCTCACGATCACGTGTTCCAATTTATTATGAATTTAGCAAAAGTTTATCAGGAAACGGCCTCTAATCCCGCTTTTAACGGGATTACCAATAATTTGAAGAGATTTTTCATGTCTATAGAGTAGGTCCAGCCTTTCCTCGCACAGCCTCTTGAGTTGCTTCTCACAACTTTACTTTATATAAGATGTATACTCGCCTAATATATTAGCACCATTCAAAATATTGGAGACGTGAATCTGCATGTTGCCAATCTTATCAATCTCTACGTGCACATCGAGAGGGCGGGTTCCATCTCCCCTTGTGATGGTTGTAGTCTGCGCGTAGTCGTATAGAGTCAGGTTCCAGTTGCCCGAGCGGCTGAGGGAAGTGCCGAGGGCGGAGGCCGACAGGGTGTAGTCTCCGAGGAGTGTCTTCTCGGGGAAGTATTGCGTGTAGATAATGCGCTTGTTGTCCCAGTCGGTCCTAGAAATAAATTAAACACATGGTCATTTTGGTTCCTGAAATGAATAGAAAATTGACGACGAGTGAAGAAAAATAACAAACTTTGGAGGATTGTGAATTATCGACAATATAAATCAGATCAGAATTCAAATATTTTAAATTTAGTTTTATTTTAACAAACTCACGATACAATAATTTTATGAACACATGTAGATTGCGTACGTTAGAGGGGATTTAGGGCTAAACCGGCGGCCGAGACCACTGGAGAGAGAATGAAATATTTGCCGCGCGAGTTTACAATGATACCAGTCTCACATAAATATAGGGAAAATTAAACTTTGTTATTATTTTCGGGAGATGTAAACTCCGTATAATTTTCCCTACAAACTAACCTATGTACCATAAACCGATATAACAATAACAGATTAAAACTATTTATTTTTTGTTGCTAGGCCCTGCAGGCGGTTTTTTGCGTTAAATCCAATCAGGAGGCCCTGAGCGAAACATTTTTATCAGGACCAATTTCATCTTTGGGGATGTTGTGTGTTGTGTGTCTTTTTAAAGAAAATCAGGACTGAACTTCAGCAGACCAATGTTGTGGAGGAAACATAGAAACCACGCGCGTTGTCTCATTAAAGTGTCACTGTATTAATTCATCTAAGCATCTGACAAAAATTTGAATGAAATAAATACATATTTCAAACAAAGAATTATTAATTAATAAAATAATTTTAGAAACTACTTTATCCCCGCTCTGATGATTATGATTAATAATTAATTCATTGAACGTGAATAATTAAAACAATTTAAAATCACGTACTCATGCACCGACTGCCAACATTATTATGTTTAAATTCATATTAAGAGGAAGCTACAAGCCAAAAATGTGTATATTCTTGGTATAACTTATATTGTAGGTAATAGGCATTAAAATCGCTTGACAAACGGAGTCAAGAAACGTTCGAATTCAAGCACAAAACTGGTTTTTATTTATTTTGTAAATAATTTTATAAGAAAGCAAAAAAGTTAATTGAGTGAAACTGTCACAGACAATTTTAGCTATTATACTGTATTTTTTAAAAGTTGTTTCCTTTGCGCGTTCATACATTTGTATTGAAAAAAAATTTTTTTTTGTAGTTTTCTTTAATATTTTTTATTTTTGTTATTTGTTTTTGGGGTGTTATGCCGTGTTGCGCTAACTCCTTCTTTAGCCAACGTTTCGGACAGCATTGCAGTGTCCATCATCAGGGCAGATGTGTTAAATAACAAAAATACTTTTGGCCGTGAAAATCTTAAATCATAATATTTTTTATTGCTAATTTATTTTTTTATTTGTATTCTACTCAAGCGAAACGATAGGAAAACCTTCAATTTATCTAAAGCATATTTTTTGGTATTCATGATGTACACCAACGTTATAAAGATTAATCAAAATAGTGATTTAGCATTAAGCTTCGCCTTAATTATAGTTGAAAAAAAAGTTGTAAACAAATCATTTTTTTTGCTCACGCCTGGGTTTGTACCTGCGACCTTTGGATTTGAAGTCAATAATTTCAACTGTTCAGTTATGGAGGTCGTTTAGGTTTTTGCAAAAAATGCCACGGTCTTCAGAGTCTTAATAATAACATTATATTCCAATCAGATAAGTCATGTGTGAAATTTAAGTTTTTTTTAACCAAAAATGTTATAATAGGTTTAAAAATGGTAGACTTCGGTTGATGTCGAAGGTCAGTTAAAAATTTCGTTTCGGGGGTTCAATTAGGTAAAAGTATGTTGTATTACGTCAATCGTTCTCGTTCAGTTTAAATTACACGCAGACGCATCGGGTTAAGGCCCCGTAGTAAGCATTAAGAGATGTTTTGAAGGGGAGATATGTAACTACAAATGTTAAAAACTATAATGATTAAGCGAAAATGATGAAAATATGTTATAAAACATAACTCGTTTCAAATAGAGCAAAAATCTCACCTCTCATCTTTAAAGATACACTGTGAATTTTTTCATGCTTATAATATATTAAATAACAGAACAAAACGTGTTTTCAGTCATTTTCGGAGCTTACTTTGTGATTTTTTTCTATGTAGCTAATTTCATATATGTAATTAAAGTTTCCGCATAATGAAAAATTATTATCTTAAAAAATAACATTTTTTGACTTAAAAACTTAAAGATTTAACGAGAAACTTGTTATAAATGGGTAAAAATTGGGTAGACAGGTGGTCTAATAAAAAATATTAATGACACCCAAGAAATATGTAGGTGCTCATTTATCTAATTAATCAAAATCACACAGTAAGATATTTGTAGGCTATTTTATTTTATTTAAATTTTGCTTTAATTATGGTACTTTTTAAGAGTAAATTTTTTATTACAATTAAAAATAAACCATTTTAGATTTGTCGATAAAACAATATGTTCGTTTTAATTCGTGATAATAGCGTTGATGACGTCACGCCAGCCCACGTTGGTAGCGTTAATAGCGTTTCATTCGTCACAATGACGTCTTAGCCAGTTCAAATAGTTATGAATTTGCAGTTTTACATGTTTTTTAGTATACAATAAGGTGATCAGAAAAAAAAATGATTAAAATCTTTCACACGCTTTTGACTGTGTCCCTAGTTTAAAAAAAATATATCCAGTTAAAAAGGGGCAGATTTTTTATTGTTTTTAAATATTTGAAAAAATATCACCCAGATCATTATTAAAATTTAATTATTATAAACTACTTAGTATTTACGTAGCAGTTCGGTGACATTTATAATTTTCACTTTTTTAACAAATCAAAATTTTCTCTGAAATCATTAGATTTTTAAGCAGAAACTTAAATACCTACGTACTTTATTGTAAACCATATAACATTTTAACAATTTTAAAAAAAATTGCACATGAAGAATTGTACAATTTGTCAAAAGAAACGTCACTTTCTCAATGACAATTCTTTTGTGAAGCTTTCTTCGTGCCGGTAGGTATCATAATATTGCAAAGCCCAGTCAATGTTAGCCATCTAATCAAAGTAAGGTTTGCTTGAATGGTAAAGTGGATGAACCACATTTAGAAAGTACAAAAAAATTTACAGACACTCTTTAACTCAGTATTTTCAATACTTTTGTTTAGTTTGCAATATTTTCTGCGTATTTCAAATGCGCTATATATATCTTATTTTTTTAATTTTGCGTAAAAACAAATACTGATTTAGAAACTAGATAAAATTATTCCGATGTGCGCATTTAAAATAGATAATAAATAAATATTACAGTTTCAAAATAATAAAATTTTAATTTAAAATTAAACAATAACTTTGTAAACATCACTTATAGGGATTCATGTTCTAGGAATAAAAGAAGATTTAAAAAAAAAAAAACAAAAAAAAAAAACTATAAGTGATGTTTACAAAGTTATTGTTTAATTTTAAATTATAATGTCACATCACAAAGTAACCGCTTCATATGAAGAAATAAAATTTTAATATCAAAAGTGAAAAAAATTGTCAAAAACGCTAACCACATTTTTACTTGGTATCGTAGACAAATTGAGAGAACTCGATAAAACGTTTGTTTGGTTAATTTGAAAGAAATATTTTTTTTAACCTAAACCGATTGTTAAGATAGCGACGCGAAATAAGAATTATTCATTTGAGTTTTAGGATTTTTATTTTTATAATTCGCCCGGTCATGCATGACCCTAAAACGTTTATCAATAAAACAGAGGCTCAGTAAATTATAAATAAAATCAAAGAACATCTTACTTAAACTTGGTGACTTTGGAGATGGTCCACCCTAGTTCTGAGACGTCTGTCAGGCGCAAGTAGTAGTTGGCGACTGGCCCACCCCGACGTTGCTCCACCAGGGTGGCGAAATGGGGGTCGAACGAGGGAATGCCAATCTCCGGAATTCCTGGGAATTACAAAAATATTATTTATTAACCTCACTTATCACTCGCAGAATCTACTTTACGTTATGGAATAACCACATGAGGACACTCTTGCAAAACTAATTTAAATTACCTACAATAAGTACAAAATTCTACGATTAAATTACTAGTTACAAAACAAACACAGGATTTTCCAATAAGAGGTGTTATTTTGATATTCAATCGTAAAAGATCAATGGTTTCGTTGCTTGTGTGGCACGTAACGTCGTTTTTTTTTTAAAGTAAACGTTGTCCAGATCAATACCACCCAATTCCGGCTATAAAAAATCATTAATCATCTCTCGATAGCGCAATCCATTCATCGTAACTGTTGCTCCAGCCTCATTTTCGAAAAAGTAATTCCAATGACTCCGCCGGACCATAAACCGCACCAAACAGTCACACGTTGAGAATAGAGAGATTTTTCAACAATAACTCTTGGGTTTTCCGAGCCCCAGATGCGACAATTTTGCATGTTGACGAAACCACCGAGGTGGAAATGGGCCTCATCACTCAAGATGATTTGCATTTGATTCACTCAAGTGAATTTTAATAATTTCAATGCGTTGTTGAAGCGTGTAATGTTCCATTTTTATTAATGGCGTAGTTTCTACTTATCAAATGTCAAAAAATGACATCTTCAAAAGTAACATCTACAGAAATAGCGGGCTATTCAATATAACACCTCTTATTGGAAAACCCTGTATTTTCACAGAGGCGAAACATATCATGTATCGGAACTTGACTGTCTTGCCGGTACAGTCATTATTATGGCACAAAATATTAATTCAGAATATATCTGACTCCGAATATAGGAGGAAAGTTGAACATGAACATAATACTAGTTTCACAAAAAATGAAGGAAAGCTTGTACCTAAATATAACAATAAATACGGACAGCGAACCCTGGAATACAACGTGCCCAAAATATTCAATATTTTACCAAGCAATATAAAAATGGCAAATTACCTAAGAGACTTGTAATATTATTGATTATGGCAGTGGTTAGTGATAAATATTATGTATAAGTTATATTGTATTTAGTAATGATATTATGTACAAATGTTATATTGTAATTGAACATGAACATCCTGTTGACAAACTGCTTAATTGCGGTTTAACGGGATTGTACTTTGAAGAGCAATAAAAAAAAATAAAAAATTGAAATTTTTGGCGGTCCATCCTCTCTGCCTATACCTGCGGAGAAATATCATGACAGTAAACTAGTTGGTATTTAAAATTTGGGAGGCGGGTGGGTACCACCGCATTTATTTGATAACCGACACCTCTGCCACAGATCAACCCAAGAAGTTAGCTCTATTTGGGGACTTAAACAGGTGATGTTTATACAGATCTTAGCAAAGGATACGTCTGCCCATCAGCTGGGCGGTAGGACGGATCGAGAATCCAGTTAAGGAAGACCCTTCGACTCCTCTCCAGCCTCTCTCTCTCGATAGATCCTCTCGCACCGCAATGGGAGGGATCGATTTATACATTTGATTAATTTTGGACATACTGAAAATCGAATTCTTTCCCACCCTTCATACCATTTCCTCAAGCGGTACCACCGTCTGTGTGCGAAGAATATTTCACTATTTTATTCTTACACTTAAGTAGTAATGCAAAATCATGTGTTTACGGTTTGAAAATTTGATAGGTTAGAAATGTTTTAGATGCTTCATTAAACTCTGCGAGTAGAACATGGCATTTGAAAAGAGTGTTTTTTGTCTTTTTATAAGCCCAGAAAAAATAATGTCAGGCCTATAAAAACTGCTTTGATCTTAAAATACCATACTTACGAACCCGATTACGATTCTCTGTTCTAATTTTATGGTATAATGACGCAAATTAAGCTCTTTATAGGTGGATGGTGTTAAGCAAGAATTTAAACCTTATCGCTATCTATATATGGAGTGTTATTGTTAGTGGCTCGATTCATAATATGACACGACGTAGTGCATCGTCTTATGTATAGGTATTCATACTTTTGGCACTCCGATATTGTATTACATAAACAGGGTCTCATTTTGCTTTGTTATT